>CM062222.1:19948369-20291392 GCA_031216235.1 Syzygium jambos
ACCATAACTCTGATGTCTTCAAGCATATTGATAATTGATTTGCACTTGACTCCTATAATCCTGCCGTTGAAAGCCTCGCAAAGGTTGTCAACGGTATCGTACTTGAATTTTCACTGAAGAAGGGTCTACACAGATGGTTTGCTTCGGTTTGGAACAATGCTTCACAAGCTTCAGTTGACAAGGCATTTAGAGCTTTTTTGTAAATTTTGAAATCTGCCATATTTGTACTCTTTGCAATTAGCCAAAATTGCCTTTGCAGTTGATCTCTTTTGTACTTTTTTGCCTAATTGGCATATATATGGCGAGCACGCATTCTATGCTCAGAGAATTGCATCAACTTAGCTATCACCGGAACAAGTCCCTGTAAAACCCACAAACATTTGTAAGCTACATAAATAATATTAGAAAGCTAATAATTCAATGACATTATCTTTTGTTGGTCGCTCATGAACGCCCAACCTCTTCCATAAGTTATCTCAAGATTAGCCATTAAATTTTTTAGAAACCAGGACTAATTGTCCTTGTTCTCAACCTTCACCATAGCCCAAGCAATTGGAAACATTTGGTTGTTTCCATCTCTCCTAACTGCAGTCAATAACTCTCTTTTGTATAATTCTTTCAGAAAATACCCATCTAACCCTATCACTTTTCTACGGCCAGCTAAGAATCAAGTTCTACATACATCAAAGCATATATACATCCTACGAAACTGTATTCAATGATCAAGCGAGGGCTTCTCCACAACTTCTACATAAATTCTATTAGGTGAATTTTGAAGCATACATTCCCTAGCATAGTTCCAGATTTCTATATATTCTTCCTTGTAGGTACCTAGCAATGTACTCATTACCTTGTACTTAGCCCTTTTGCACTGATTTTTAGACACATTAACACCTAGCTACTCTTTCACTAGTTATTTCAATTGAGGAGTCTTAATTTCTAGCATTGCCTTGATAATGTTGAAGAAGTGTTTGGCCAACCACACACTAGTCACTCTTTTATTATCAAATACAATACTGCAGTTATGCTCCTCATGGAGGGATCGGATTTGGAATGAGCCACTCTTCTTACTCAATGCACCGTATCACGCCCCGTACCCCACGGAACGTAAACATCTTATATAAGGGCAAATTGTGGTGCGACGCTCCCAGGTTACGTCACCGACCCGAAAACCCAAATCAAAGAAAACACGTCACATGCGGAAATGACGTGTGTATATATATATATACACACCTGGACAATATATAAAGTAACCATGAATAACAACCGACAACAAATTAAGAACAATTTAAAACCATATATATGTATTCATTATAAAACTTATATACAATATCCATTTATGAACAAAAGTACAACCAAAGGGCCACGACAACAAAAAGGGATCGGTGGCCTAGGGGTATTGAACTAACTACTAGAGGGCTACAATCAAAAAGGGTCGACCCTCAATCCTAAAGCTGAGACCTAGTCTAAGGCTCCCAGTCTGGATCAAAGCCCGATGACTCAGAAGAACTCTCAAGCTGCTCCGGCTCCTCTTCAGAACTCATGGCCTTTGACTCGGTCTCTGGCTCCGGTCCTGCTCCTCATCCTCATCTACATCCATCGGCTCGGGGGCCTCAGCGTCCGCCTGCTCCGGAACGGGATCCACTACCCCAGGCTCAAAAGCTAGTCCACCAAGCTCCTCGTGCTCCTCCTCGATCTCCAAAATCTCAACTCCAGCATCGGAATCAGTATCATCCATATCAATATCTACAACGTCGCCATCCAGACACTGTCTATCCATCTGACCTTCTCCATTAAATGGAACGTCTGCCGATCTGATGGGTCCATATACCTCTCCATCACTATCTCTAAAACACCAAGACAGGTACTCGTGGGCCTCATGATGATTCAATCCTACATCTACCCATACTATAGTATAATGCCTAAGGTATCTCTCCCCGTTCCCCACGGGGTGCACGGTCATGGTACGCTCGATATGATGGGGAATCCCAAAGCGTAACGGCGCGTCGTTAAAGTTCATGGTCGAGGATCTGAAATATTGATTTTACAACAACCGTGAGAAAACTTAGCAAGTAAAAATCACTAATCCTAGACTAAGCTAACGTGCACCTCCAAACAGGTAAATCAAACACATCAAGCAATGAACCAGTATATCCTCATAATGCTTCCGGGCTCAAAGCCCAATTCACTATTTTAGCCCTACAGGTTAGGCATTTGATAACAAATTAAATCAGGTGCAATTATACCGACCCGAAGGCCCACATTTGAATATAACGACCCGTAGGCCCGACCCGAAGGCCACAATTTAAATAAAACTCAGACATGTATATAAGAGCACCCAAATCCAGTCATTTCACAATATGATGTGCAAATCACGTGCTCGGAATTTCAAGCCAATTACCAAGGCCAACATGCCGAATACAATTGTCCACTAATTTAATGAATTTAACGCACTCTCGGCACATTCAAATAATCCCATTTCAATGCAATCAATTCCTCATTTAACCGCACATTTATTTCAAAACAATTTCATGCGCCTAAAGCCCGCCTTGGGCAAATCGATCTCGATAGTCGTTCTCATCATCACGGGGCCACTTAATAGAATTTATATAAGTCCCAACAATTTCCTAAATTGTGTCTAATTCCAAGTCTTTGATCAATGAACTCCATTTGTGCATAACTTGGGCAATTTAGGCAAATTCGGTACTGGTGAACAGTACCAGAACAGGGCATTATTTGGACATTAAACCACATTTAAACAATCTTATTAAGCCTTAATGACCTATCCTAATCATCCTACACTCAAATAAACCTAATTAGGTCCTAAATAAGCTTAATTAAACCCTAATTTACCCTTAGAAAGCACAATTAGACTAATTAAGGATTTAGGGGTTTATACTCGCCTAATTATAACTCGAGGCGACGGGAACGAGCGGTCGATTACCGACACGCGGTGAGAATCGACGGCGGCGCTCCGGGGGCAAGCCGGCGATCACGGCGGTGCCGTTTGGGCTCACGGCCACCCACAGTCAAAACAGGGGGCTGCTGAGGGGTGGACTGAGGACGGTGGAGAGAGGGACGGTGAGGGTGAGGTGGTCGGCGTGGCGGAGCACGGGCGGAGGACGATGGTGCGGCACCGGCGGTGGTGACGATCGGCGGTGGCCCTCACAGTTTCGCCTGGAATGGCTGCTGTGGACGACGATTGAGAGGGTGAGAGAGGCCGATGGAGGCTGGGGTGGCTTCAGGTGGTGGCGTGTGGTGACCAGCGGCCAGCAGCTCCGGCGGTGTGGCTGTTCCGGCGTGAACGGTGGCCGGCCGAGCAAGAGCGATGAAGGGGGAGGACGATCGTGCAAGGCTGGTCGGGGAGAGAGAGTGAGCTGAGAGAGAAAGACTGAGGAGAGAGAGAGCTGGTCAAATATAGGTCAAACTTGAGCTAGTGGATTCCATGTGTCAAAATCCAAGCTAATTGGACAACTATGCCCCTAATCCAATGGTCAAGAATTAGTCTTATCCAATGATGCAAGGGTGTGATGGTCAATTGCTCCTAACCAAGGGATGACCAGACCTGGTTTAGTCTTCTTAACCTTAGTTAATCCCCCAACTTGGTCAAAATTTGGAATTAATTAAAAATGGCCTAGGGGCATTTTCGTAATTTTCCGATCTCGGATCGAAATTTCAATTTTTGTCCATACCAGTCCTATATATGCGTGACCAGCATAATATGGTGTCGGATCCTTAAAAATCATCCTATAAAGCCCTCGAAAATCAATCCAAAAGTTTGGAGGGCAAAACTGTAAATTTTCGTTCCGGGGTCGAAATTCCAATTTTCAACCGTACGCACTCCAGGCATGTGTGGTTACTCCCAATTGGCATCGGTTTCGAAAAATAACTTCGTTTGGCCTCAGAAAAGGACATCAAGGTCCCTAGGGGCAAAATTGTAATTTTCTCAATTTCTGTCGAACTTTCAGTTATTCGCCGAACTAGTCCCAAACATGTGTGGCCACTCTAAAATGACGTCCGTCTTACCAAATAGTCGTAATTACCCTTGAAATTTTGATGTCAAAGTTCGGGTCCAATATCGCGATTAAATTTGTTCGTTTTGCAGTTTTAGGGTCTCTCACTAACGGGAGGCTGTTTAGGTGTTACGCGTATCGACCTAAGATTATCCGAGTCGTGATAGTCTCGAATCTCGAGAGAACGTGAGGAATTATCACTAGTACCGGGGGTCGTGATTGTTCGGATTAAATTTGAGATTCGTTTGTTAGGCGTACTTTCGGTCGTGCGAAATAACCCGCGATTCGATCGTACATTACTGACTATATCAATCCTTCCTTCTCCTAAGATCAGCCCATATTGGCTCAAAATATTCCCTCAACATTTATCGAAATCGGTACTCAATCGCGATCGGGTCCTCGGTCCACGTACCGGTTCCTATTTAGCCTTTCCCATTTGGTTAGTATCCCGTGATTGATCAAGTCCGAGCGAGACTCACTAAAATCAGACGAGAATTAATGTACACTTTATTGGTCCTGGTAACGGGTCAAAATTCAGGATGTTACACACCGTATATTTTCCATGGACAATTGTCTTATGCACACTTTGCTCTAATAAAATTCTTGGTATTTCTAGTGAATTTAACATTTCTCTGTTGAGTGATGGAGTACATGATAATAATATCTCTAAAATGCTTAGCATTATCAGAATTCATCAATATGCAAAAGGCAGGAGATGTATCTATTGAATCATAAGAAGGATACTGACTTGTCCTTCTATGCTGCACTGCACCATCTTCATCATCATCATGCTCCGAGCTATTGCCATCATCATGCCTATTTTTCCTCATTATTAGAATCATTACTATCAGCCACATGAGCTCTTTCGTCCCTGTTGAATGAAATGCTCTCATTCATCACCCCAAATTGTACTTTTCTCCTTTGCTAAAATGCCCTCACTTCTTCCCTTGCTTGTGCAATGTCCTCATCATTAGCATCACTTATGCAAATGGTATGCACTAATGTTTCCTCATCTTCATCACTCGACAGTGCAATTTCCCAAGAGCCTAGGCTTAATCTAGTTGATTCTTCGGGCAGTGTATCTTCACCATCAGATAAGCCACCGGTGTTCTCAAGTTGGTCAAATGAATCTAACACAGCATATTTATGCGAAGCCTCGGTCTCCTCCGCTCTCACATCTCCTTCTAAAACAACTCTATCACTGACCTAGGTTTCAACACCAGCTTCTAACACTGCTTGCTCATCTTTATTGCTATTATATTTAGCATACACATAAACATCACTACCATGAAGATAATGATAAACAAGATTCCTCATACCACTATTATCATGTAGATATCTCAAGCCATCTTTAAGACTCTTACGAGGTGCTTGATAATGTAATTTTCCTATTTTGCATTACAATTGTTCCTTTGTATGCTTCTTAAAGTCTTTATATGACAGCTTACTAAGACTAATTAGGATAACAATAACATTTCCACCAATGTATTCTCACTCGTCCCTAATCACAAAACTCCCACCGTACCAAACTTTAATAGGTGCATCAGTATCGCCCATGTTAACACTGCACCTCATGAAAAAAGTTATTTTTGTAATAGAGGACCACAACACCAACAAACAATTTCAGTAATCAGTCCCTACAACCACAATAAAAATACTGCATGTTGACACTTGATTTTTAGCTCATTTTTTTCATATTTTCAAAAATCTAAAAATTAGAACTAGGAATCTTGGTCAAGCCTAGAAACCTACTTCTAAACCAAAAATAAATTTTTTTAGCATTTTTATGCATTTTTCCTTAATTTATTTTAGTCAAAATAAGTGAGAAAATCAAGAAAAATAGCAAATGGAATCAGAAAATTCCATAAAAATAGTCATTAGTCTTATTTTAAATCCAATTTCATTAATACATCATCAACTTTGAAAAATCTCAAACGGGTATATGTTTTTTCCCAAAATTGGGCAAAATCAAACTTGAATTGAACAAAAAATGCAATTAAATCTTTTCTAGTCATTTTTAAGTCATAGTGTCTTCATAACAAATGATTCTAGGACCTTGAATTACATAATGGTCAGTCCAATTGCACAATTTATCAAAGAAATCAGAAAACCCCAAATTCAATTGAAAATTAAGAATTTTGAGCCTAAATTGGGAATCGCGCCCAATATGGAATTGTCGAACCATGAGACCATCATTTCTAGGGCTAATCAAATGTGTGATTCAATTTTGGCATCAATTTTGCCTAATCAGGTCATTAAGACATTAAATTGAGCAAAACCCTATTAACCCGAATACAAAAATGGGAAAATTCTGAACATGATTATCACAAAAATTGGGAAAAATCACATGTTTGGGTTCAAAATGTGACGGGGAATTCAATTTTGGGTTTAATTTTGAAAATTGGGTCAAAATTGAGCTTAATTGGAGAATTTAGACCAACCCAGGTCGATCGGGTCAACCCGACTCGACCCGACCCGGGTCAGTTACCTTCTTCGCCCGACTCACCCGAAGAACAATAAAACCCAGAAAAACTGAATTGAACCCAAGACATCATGAGCTTCTTCCGGTCAATCTAGCACGGGTAAATTAACTTGGCCAGCTGGAGAATCTCCAGCTGACACCAAAGATTCGATCTAACCGAATTTGGGCGGGAATTTTGATGAATAAAAATGAAGAAAAACTGAACATGGCAAAGGGGAAGGTGTTCGATGATTTGTCGAAGAGAGAGAAGAGAGAAACAGAGGGAAAAAGCCTAAAATCTATAGAGAGAGAGAGAGGAGTGGAGATCCTCAAGTCGAGTGATCGACACTGGTCAATTGAACGGCACCTGCGAATCGACTGTTTAGGGAGAATCTCCTCCTCGGGTGAACAGTGGCAAGCTGACCGTGAGGCCCTGAAAATCCGGCTCGATCAGCGAATCCAGAACTCTTTCGACAAATCCAAGACCACCAGGTTGAAGTTCAAGTGTCAAGGAACAACTCTAGAGGCGCGGATTAGTTAGGCGATTCCTTTTGATCATCGAACGAAGAAGGTAAAGTTGGCTCATAATCATTTTTTCCAAAATTTCCAAAATTCAGTTCTAGTCCCAATATGAATGTTTATGTGATTTTGTTGATGACTTTTAGCATTTTGATGTTCAGAACATGTTTCTAATCACATTTTGTGCTGTTTGATTGCATTTAGATCATTAAAAATGCACAAATCGAGTCGACCATGCATGAAAACCACTTTATCGGAGCTTAGAGGTCTTCTCTGGAGCATCACCATGGCCATAGGCCTATCAAGTTAGCCTCCTTCAACCTTGTTTGATGCTTTGTTAATGATTAGAACCGAATTAGACAGCTAGGGCTAGTAGAATCGGGACTTAAAAGTTTTGAAGAATTAATCTAGAATAGTTATGAATTAGGTTTTTCTGATCGATTTTTTTCGCTGATCGGCGAACGTCCGCCAGTGTTCCAAGTAGTCTAGATTGAAAATAGAACACATAGACATCACAATGGTGCAATTGAAATAGCAAAACATTCGCCTAAAGATCACCGGAGACGAGCACAAACCGACGGCCTTGAGAACATATAACACAGAATCATGCCTACCAACTGTTCGATCGAATGTCCCAATGGGCATTGGGTGAAACGGCACCGTTTTTTGCGCTGGGCTCACCAGAGAAGGTGACCGGTGACCGGCGCCGGCAATGCCCGGTTCGGTCAGGCCGAACCGGGCTGGTCTGGTTCATTTTCCCGGCGGGAAATTTAAAAAAAATAAAAAAATCTAAAAAATTCATAAAAAATTCATAAAAACATAAAAAAAAAATTCATAAAAATTGTGGAAAATCAGAAAAAATAAAAAAATTTAGAAATTCGAACTATTTCAGAAAAATAAGAAATTCACAGAAAAATAACAAAAATTATAAATTATAAAATTCATAAAAATTCAGAAAATTCAGAAAATACAAATAAAAAAATTGAAAAATATGGAAAATTCATAAAAATTTTCAAAAAATCATAAAATCAATTCTCGGTTAATGAAATTTCTGGAAAAATAATAATAATAAAAAACCAAAAATCTCAAAATTTTTAAAAATTCACAGAATGGTCCAAAAACACTGTGGCCAACCTTAGAAAGTGAAATTTGAATTTTTAGAAGTGCCCAAGTGGCATTCTTAGAAAATCTCAAATTTAGGGGTTATAACCCCTAAAAAACCCTAAAACCCTGAAAAAATGTAAATCATGAAATGAATAAGCTTCTAGAGCTTCATTAGAGTTTGGATGTTTTGATTGATTTTTATTTTTAGACACCATTTAGGATTGATTCATTTGATTAACATGGATTACACATTTGATACTTGATTGATCTTTCCTGCGATTAGAATGGATAGAATTAGTGGGTAAGCCTTGGAAATTTGCATGATACATTAGATATCGTATCGTTCTTAGGTATTGAAAGGGCGTTAGGGATCTCGATCTGGGATTAATAATGTAACCAAGTCCCCATACTCATAATCTCTAGTTCATAGAATCGTGATATTTATCTCATGCCCCGATTAGGTTTTCAGTCTACCTACCAATAATGATTAGTGGCGACTCCAAAATCACAAACTTAGACTAAATAGGAAATTTCCATCCGCCATCACGTGAGATATGGTTTGGGAGAGACCCTTACAAGGAAATAACTCTTTAGCGCATAAATCCCGAAAGTCCAAAAAGCGCGGCGCGACAGGCTTGGCGACTCCGCTGGAGACTTACCTTTTCTAAGTGGACTTAGGCCTAGATAGAACGATATGCTTGTATTTTGTGCTTGCAAGGATCCCAGGTATATCCCGCTAACGATAGTGTTAAATGGTTTTGTAGGCGGGTGGTATAAGGGGTGTAGTTTTTTCTAACCTTTGTTTTGCAGGATGGTGTTGGAATTGAATGTGGTTTGAATGAATTTTAGAAGTGCTATTTGGTTATTAATTACTATGCATGCCTTTAAGTTGCTTTAGCACTACACCATTATCACACACCACTCGTGGCCTAATCCTAGCTACATTTAGGATTACCCTTAGGAGGTATGTGTTTAGGCGAAACTATGAGTTGATTGCTCATGGGATCATTTAAATGCAATACCGATCACTGAGATGGAATAATATTCCATTACTTTAGGCCGATTGCCTATTGGAATGGAATCCATTGTCTATTAAGGTGGTGACCTTGAGCTTTTAGCATATCCTACCCTTTTAGACGTCAAAACTTCACTGGTTGCATGCGCTTGTCTTTGTGGTTGGTATACCTAAAACCAAAGAAAAATGTCATGATAAGCAAGTATCGTTCCATTCCATTCTTTTACAATTATGCATGTCAGTTGGCACACTTTAAAAAAATGCTTAAATGACATTCAATACTTGGTCTAAATGCCCTTTCATTTTAGAATGCATGATTAGGGCGTCATACTCCATTTGACTATTATTTCATTTTTAGATGAAATGTATAGGTCCATGGCGAATTTTCCATGTAATTCAAGTACTTATTCGTTCATTTCAATGTATTCGAAGTTGCAAAACCATAGTTTAGGACTTTATGGTCTAAATGGAGTATGACAGAATGGGCATTTACATCACACATTGAATTTGTCCATGATCTCAACTATATGCTCTTTTAAGGTTAAACGAACTCAAAATGACATTTGCTTTACTTTCGAGGCATGCAAGTGTATTTTACCTTCGTTTTTACCTTAAAAGGACATATGATTGAAATGGAGGTATTAAAATTGATTCGTAATCCATGGTGATTAATAACAAATCTTTTTGCATGATTAGACTCAATAGGAAAACTAGACATCCAAGTAATTCCCATTCCTCGAAAGGAACTCGTTGCTTGGTAGAAAGACATGTCCAAGGACAACCAAACTTATATCCAAGAAAGGCTTGGATGCCTTCTCGAGCTTATGCATGTGAAACATCAAGTCATCTTAGTCCAAGCTTTGGCGCAATTTTGGGAAGTTTCCGCTGCCACATTCCAACTTGGAGAACATGAATTGATACCAACATTAGAAGAATATCAAGCGGCCATTGGAATTAATTCTAAACCAATGGTTGTAAAGCCACCCGTTGGACTTAATCCTATGAGCCTTTTAGTTGAATTCCTTAACCTTAAAACTTCCAAAATTGAAAAGTTGATCAAATCAAACATGGGTAGATTTCCATTATCCTTCTTAGTAGATAACTTTTTAAAACTTCCTAGGGAAATAGGAAACACTTCAGCTCGGATATTCATTCTAGCTTTCTTCAGCTTTATTCTATTTCCTATATCTAAAACGGGATTAGACCCTTTAGTCGCTGTGATCGCAAGACAAGCATGTCTTAAGTGAGACTTTTCTAATATACTTCTTGCTCAAACCGTCATTTCCTTAAACACATACCAAAATCATGGAAGGGGTATTTTTCAAGCTTCTACTAGTCTTTTGTCATTATAGTTCATCTCACACATTCGACCATGGTGTCGTTTCATGAACATTCGCGAAATTTGTTCAGCAATAAATCCAATTAAGTGATATATTCGTCTCCAAAGTAAATTACCCAAATAATCTTTCTTAGATTGGGCCAATTTCATTAGAGCCCTAACTCCTTATCAAATCCAATGGCGAATCAATTGACCAAAGATTAGCAAGGCGAAGATCACAAGCCTAAAGGGAAATGTGGTACCATTACTTGGTTTGAGTGGAGGAGCAGCTTATTGCCCTCTAAGGGTTATAAGACAATTCGAGATACTTCAACAAGTTCCATCGATATGGAATCTTGACGAGTTCACCTTTAATATCTCAAGTGGAACTATACCTGAAAAAGAGAAGAATAGCCTTCAAGTCAAAATTCACAACATCATCTTATCTTTAGATAACCCATTCGAACAAACAATCGAGTGGCCAAAAAGCTTGGAAGAAGATATGAAAATTTGCATGGCCTCCAAAGAATACATCAAATGGATAGAAAATAAGCGTCTAATTGATGTCGAGCTATATGTCCCGTTGAGCGTGGTACCAGATCTTATAGATAAATATGTCCTAGAATACATTATTCTAAGCATGCCTGGAGTGGAGCCCTATGTCCCTGAAGAGGTCGTGATTGATGTCGAAGAATAGGAAACTCAAGCTAAGGAATGTGAATAATACCAAAAGGTGGAAGCTGTCTTAGCTAGCAAGAAGCCTAAGATTAGATGATTTAGATTCCCATTTGAGTTTAAAATCATGATGTCAAAAATTTCAAATTTTATATACAATAATGGATTGATCACTTTCTAAACATGCATAGATAATTTCAGAACATGGTTACAAAACATGATGAAATTACCATGGATTGCAATTCTTCGAATTATATGATTCCTTAAGAAAGACATTGATGAAGAATTTTATACAAGGCTAAGACTTGTATGGAATTTCTTATCCTTGACAATCTCATGAAACCATACAATTAAAAGGATGTAGGGTTTCGTGATTGTTTTGTTATGCTAATATCGGGTCTTTTTATAAAGCAGGTTGTTTAGTAACGGAAAGTAAAAGACCTTGGACTCGCTTACAAGTTAGAATGGCGGAAGAAGAAACTCGTGCTCGATTAGTTGAAGTTGAGAATCAAATAACCCAAATGGTTGCAATGATGGCAGAAATGAAAGCTTTTAATCTCGCATCTCGAGGATCATATCTTACTACTCCAAATGTGGGAATTTGTAACGCTATCGAAACACCGATTGAAGACCCAGTCAGAAACAAAAAACCGGTTTTAAAAAAATCCTTCAAAGACTACGCTTGATGTGGTAAATTTGGAAGAGGATGATCAAATCAAGAAGACATCCAAAATAAAGAATGAAGAAGAGACCAAGAGATTGGCCAAAATTGAAGAATGCTTAGCAAGTCAAGGCTATGAACTTCAAAGGTTCGACAAGTTCTCGCTGTACGCAAAGGTGGTTGTGCTAGAAAATTATAAGGAACCAGAGTTCGTGAGCAAGTATGATGGCACTGGTTATCCCAAAAGCCATTTAAAGTATTATCTCCGTAAGATGGTAAGATATTCAGATAACATGCCACTTCTTATTAGTACATTTCAAAATAGTTTGAGAGGAGCCGCCCTTGCATGGTACATAGCCCTCAAGATAGAAGACTTCGCTAAATGGGATCATTTGACGGGAGAATTTCTTCGCCAGTACAAGTTTAATGTTGAAGTGCTCCCAACTAGAGAAGATCTCGTCAGAACCGAGAAATAGAAGAATATCAGAGCCTATGCTCAGAGATGGAAAGCCATGGCTTTGGTGTCTAGCCCAAATACTCATCAAACATCATTTCCAAAACAATCAAATGTCGCTTGAAAAAACCCAAAGCAGTTTGAGCAAAATAAAATGCCTGTGAGGCAATATACACCATTGCCCCGACCTTTGTCAAATTTATTACCAATGCTTCTAGAAAGGCATTTGGTGGCCAAAAAAGTACCAAGAGACAATCCTGCAAGATTTTCTTGGTAGGATGAATCAAAAACCTGCACCTATCACATGGGAGAAAGGGGACATGATATAGATAATTATCCCACTTTAAAGTACAAGATTCAACAACTCATCGACAAGAAGATATTAAAAATCCAAGTGCCCAAGCCAAATGTACATCAGAATCCTCTTCCCAAGCACAATACAGTAAACACGATCAAGGATGAAGAAACAGTAATCAAGTTTGACAATAAAGATGAATATGAGGTCAAGATTAAAGTTTATCGTTTAAGAGATGCCAGCTTTCGTCAAGAAGCACTCCTAAAAGGCAAGATTGTAGATAACTTGGGAGAAGACTCCGGAAAATATAACTTCCAAATGAAATATACCCCACCACCATGGGCATTCAAAAATGAAGTAATTGTGCCTTATGGCTGGGGTGGTATGGATGATGAAACTAGCCTTGAGGAGAAAGCCCTATCTAAGAATGAAATGCTCCAAGATGAAATATTTGAGAATGAAAAAGAGAAAGAAAAAGTCCGACAGGGTGAAAGGCATTTCACCCAGAAATCATCTAGTGAAGGCAAAACTGTAGACTTAATCGATCAAGACAGCGGTAAATACAATTACCGTATCAAATATACTCCACCACCATGGGCGTTCAAAAATGAAGACATTATATCAGATGGATGGGGTAGCATGGACGAGGTCCCGATCAGCCAACTAAATCTTGAAAAGAATGAAGATCGGGAAGGGAAAAAGAAGAAAAAGACTCGTCGAGGCGATAGGCGATTTGCTTGTAAAGCATGAAAACAAGGTGAAGTTGTTGATTTTCTAGATCAAGATAGTGGTCGGTATAATTACTGTGTCAAATATACACCCCATTCATGGGCATTCAAGAACGAAATGATCGCACCTGATGGCTGGGGTGGAATGAATACTGACGAAGCCAATAGAAGCATGGTATCCATGATTACACCATTTCTAATCAAGCTTGATAAGGTAGATAAATATAAGGAGGAGGAAGATCGTGTCAAACCAATCACTATCCAACTTCCCATTGATCAACTAAGGATTGAAGGAGAAGAAATACAGCCTGTGATTATCACTCTCCCTCTAAAAGAAAAGTTTGATACTAAGTGTGTACCTTGGGATTACTCTCTCAAAGAAATCGATGCCAAAACCTGATCATGGAGATGCAATGTCCCGAAAGAAGGTGAGCACGAAAAGAAAGGAGTAACCGAAGAAGATGTCAAACAGTTGCTTTCAGTCATGAAGACGAGCGAATTTGAGGTAATTGAATAACTAAGAAAGATGTCAGCATAAATTTTTCTGTTAGATCTCTTCAAGACTTCTGAAAGCCACAAAATGGTGCTTATGAAGCTTCTCAATGAAGTGCATGTCCCGGAAACAATTAATGAAGTATAATTAGAAGATTTTGTTGGCATTATTCTTCTAAAAGATCAAATTGCCTTCTCCGATGAAGATTTTCAAATTGATGGGCGTTCCCATAATAAGGTTATGTATATTGCCATTAGATGTTGGGGTAAGGAGGTGTCACGAGTACTGATTGATAATGGTTTCGCACTTAATTTGTGTCCACTAAGCACACTGCATCCTTGGGATTAGCGAAGAACTCATTAAACCTTTTAAGGTAATTATGCGTTCGTTTGATGGAATAAAGAAAGATGTTATTGGCGATATCGAGCTCGAGGTGAACATAGGCCCTGTGCCTTTCCTGATTGACTTCTAAGTAGTGGATATTCAGAGGATTTTCAACTTGTTACTCTGAAGACCTTGGATTTATATAGCTAGTGCCATTCCTTCAAGTCTCCATCAGAAAGTCAGGTTCGTCATTAATGGCAAGATGATTATCATACACGGGGAGACAGATTTCATCACCTACAAAGAGAGTGCAATACCGTATGTCGAACTCGAAATAAAAGAAGAACCAAGTTATTATTCCTTCGAAATGATCTCAATGGTGCAAATTCCTGCCGGTTGCATCATAAAATCCCCGGAGTTCTCAATATCATCCATTATGTCTGTAAAGATGTTATGCCAGTATGGATTTACTCCTGATAATGGTCTTGGATCGGAATCCTAAGGAATTAAAGAACCTATCACTCCGCTTGCTACAAGAATGAAACATGGAGTAGGTTATATTTCAGATAGCTCTAAAGATCACCATAGAGGCCAAGGCCGAGATCGAAAGAACCATGGAGGTTGTAGAAGCCAAGGTGATTGCATCATTAATCTATCCATATGGAAGGGTAATGTTAAAGAGCTTCCCTGTCATCGGATTCACATCAAGGAAACTTTTCTTGGACCTTCCAAGCTATTTCAAGAGGAAGACTTACATGTAGAGGAAGAATCTATTCTGCCGGGTTTATTCGAAGAGAATACCATCAACGTTATTATAGCTGAAGCACAAGATACCTACGCATTAGAGTAGGAAGAACTCTTGAACTTTTGCTACTAGTTTTTTCCATTACATTTTATTGATTACCATTTCAAATTTCTTATGATTTCATTTGCAATTTCAGTTCAGTTGCAATTTACATTCTTGTTGATATAGATGTAATCACATTTTTCAATTCAATAAAAGTGGTCAAATATTTTGTTAAAGACATATAGAAATGAAACCAAACCTATGATGAACATTATCCTCATTGGTGAGGGTTGAAGCTTTGGATTTCTATATTGCTCCTTATTGCAAAAATAATTTTAAGAGCAATGAAGTTTGATGATATAAGAACAAGCTCTGTCTTTATATTCGTTCAAAATTAGTTTCAAAATGAATTTCCAAAAGGTCTTTTATAGGACCACATGTATCACTCACTTCGTATGTAATTACTAATCATGTTTGTTACATGTCGGGCATGAGCATTCGCATATCCATAATAGGTTCATATGTGGCCCAAATCTTTTCGAGGAGATCACTTGCGATATTGAAGTGGATAATGATAAGGAATTGGTTAGAAAGGAATGGATTCATCATGAAGAATCAAAGCCACTCACATTAGAGAAAACGATCATTATTGATTTGGGTGATCAAGACAATCCCAAAAGAAGTTAAGATTGGAGAAAGTCTTTTCTCAGCAGAAGCAGAAAGAATCGCCGATTTGCTCAGAGAATATCAAGATATATTCGCATGGTCATATGCTGACATACCAGGCCTTGATCCGAGCATAATTGAACATGCTTTGCCAAATAATCCAAGTAATTCACCAAAGAAGCAAAAACTGAGGCGAACGAAGTCGGAGTTGGCAAAGAAAATAAAAGAAGAAGTGATGAAATTGCTCAAAGTCGGTTTCATCGAAGTAGTGCCATACCGGTAATGAAAAAAGATAGTCGAGTACGGATGTGCGTTGATTATCGCGACTTAAATAAAGCAAGCCCCAAGGATGATTTCGCGCTTCCACATATCGATGCATTAATGGATAACACTGTTGGGTTCGAAACATTTTTATTCATGGATGATTTCTTAGGATATAATCAAATCTTCACGAAGAAAGAGGATAAGGCGAAAACGTCTTTCATAACACCATGGGGCGCATTTTGTTACAAGGTGATGCCTTTTGATTTGAAAAATGCTAGTGCCAATGGTAACTTTGTTTCATAATATGATGCACAAAGAAATTGAGGTATATGTAGACGACATGATCGCAAAATCCAAACAAGGATAAGATCATGTTGAGGTGCTTCGCAAATTGTTCGAAAGACTTAAAAAATACAAGTTGTGATTGAACCCCAACAAGTGTGTATTTAGGGCAAAATCTGGCAAACTACTAGGATTTGTGGTCAGTAGCAGGGGTATCGAAATAGATCCCTCCAAGATCAAGGCAATATATGACTTAAAGACTCCTTCTACAATAAAAGAAGTGAGAAGCTTGTTGGGGCGATTAAATTACATTGCCCATTTCATCTATTAGCTTTCTAAGACTACTAAACCATTCTTTAAATTGTTGAAGAAAAATGCCAAAGTGAAGTGGGATACGGAATGTTGACAAGCATTGACAAGATCAAAGAATATCTAGTATGCCCACCAGTGTTGGTACTACTAATCCCTAGGGTTCCGTTGATCTTATATTTGACGATTTACTATGAGTCGTTAGGAGCAGTACTTGTACAAAGAAGACAAAATGATGGTAAAAAACAAGCCATTTATTACTTGAGCAAGAAGTTCACAACATTAGAAATTAATTACTCGACAGTCGAGAAGACGTGTGTTGAATTGATTTGGGTATTACACAGATTAAGGCAATACACCATTCATCATCAAATTTTGCTAGTGATTGAGAATGATCTGATTAAGTACCTTCTTGAGAAATCCTCCTTGGTCGGGAAATTGGTAAAGTGGCAAGTCTTGTTATCTGAATTTGACATAAGAAATTCATCCCAAAAATCAGTCAAAGGACGAGTAATAGCAAACTTGTTGGCAGAAAATTTGCAGAATATTGCCAACCCTGAAAAACAACTTGATGATCGTATATTGACATTGATCAATGATAAATAGACCATGTATTTCGATGGTGTAACTAACTTATCTAGATCAAGAACTAGGGCAGTATCGATCTTCCCATAAAGCCAACACTATCCAGTACCTGCGAAATTGGTATTTTCATGCATCAATAACATCGTTGAATACGAAGCATGCATTCTCGGCTTGTAATTAGCCCTTTCAATGAAGGTAAAAAGGTTGCAAGTATATGGAGATTCTATGCCCATCTTATTGCAAACAACTAGTGAATGGCAAACTAGAGATGCCAAGCTAATTTCTTATCACAGATACCTAGAAAAGATGACAAAAAACTTTGAAGAAGTAACATTATTATCTCCCAGGAACTTAGAATTATTTTGTAGATGCTCTTGCAACTTTGTTATCCTTACTACAAGCTGAAGATGATATGGATATAAAATTATTGAGAATTAATATTCTTGAACAACCAACTCATTGCATGATGGCTCAGGTAGAATTTGACAATGAACCATGGTATCATGACATCAAAAGATATCTTCAATCGGGAAAATTTCCTAAAGAAGGCCAATCAAGTGACGGAAAGTTTATAAGGAAGATAAACAATAAATTCTTTCTCAGTGGTCAAATCTTCTACAAGAAATCATTTGATTCAACCTATTAAAATGTGTGGATACTACAGAAGCAGAACAGATCATGAAAGAAGTTCATAAGGGTGAATGTGGACCGCACATGAATGGATATCTTCTAACCCGAAAGATTATGAGATTGGGATATTATTGGATAATAATGGAAACAGATTATATCCAACACGTGAGATGTTGTCATCAATGTCAAGTTTATGGAGACAAAATCAATGCACCGCCAAACAAGCTACATCAAATGTCCAAACCATGGCCATTTTCAATATGGAGCATGATCTGATTGGTCCAATCAACCCCAAGGCCTCAAATAGGCACCGGTTTATCCTAGTTGCTATTGACTATTTCACTAAATGGATTAAAGCAAACTCCTACACAAATGTTACTGTCAAGAATGTTGCAAGATTTATTAGACGGTTCATCATTGTTAGGTATGGAGTTCCAGAAGCAATAATTACAGATAATTGCTCAAATCTAAACAACAGATTATGGATAATTTACTCGAACACTTCCACATCCGACATTTGAACTCATCTCCATATCGTCCACAAATGAATGGAGTAGTTTAAGCTGCAAATAAGAATATCAAGAAAATATTGGCCAAGACAGTCGAAAATTATTGTGATTGACACGAGAGGTTACCATATGTCACACCCCGAACCTCGACGAGCGCGTAACACCTCAAGCTTGGTCGAATTAGTGCGACGTCCCAGGAAATGTTGCCGACCCAAACCAACACATCAAAGTTTGAACACGGTGGAAACGAGAACAGAAACCCTGACAATATAATCATGGGGTAATAGGAAGAGACAAATCACCAAACCACTAAGCACTATATTACACCGCGATATATACAATATCCATTACAATCCATCACAACCAGCAACCAACCACTTCATTACACCCATCATAAACATATTATACACGCAAATCGGCTTCTAAAGTTCGCACCACCAATATCAAAAGGGACCAGTAGTCTGGGCATATACTAACTCCAAAAAGGGGCACTTCAAAAAGGGTTATCCTACTCCTAACTAAGCCCTACGACCTCTAGGCAGTATCCATCCTGAGTCAATCTCCCTAGAACCTGAATCCGACTCTTCTTGATCTACTTGCTCCTATGACGACTCAGAATCCGCCTCAATCTCAATCGGATTATCTTCATCTCCTGACTCCAATGGGACCTTGATCAGCTCTTTTTCTTTAGGCTTCTTCTCTGGTTCTTCCTCGAGTTCTTTTTCGGGCTCCATTTCGAGTTCCTCCTCAGGTTCTCCCTTAGGTTCTTCTTCGGGCTCCTCTTCTGCGGGTTCCTCCTTGGGCTCTTCTCTTAAATGCATGTCCATCGGATCATACCCTGCTTGTGACTCTTCTGGCTCCGGTTCAAGCTCAGCCACTGTGGGTTCGGGTTCTGCAGGTACAGGCTGATGACCTGACTATGCTAGGCTAGTGTTGAGGCTGGTCATCTCCCCATTAGGAGGAGGTATAGCCGATGGATCCCAATCTTCCACTCCATCAAAAGGGGCATCGAAACCACAAACCGGACCGAACTCGTCCATACCCTCCCGAAAGAATCATGCTATATAAGTATAGACTTGCCAAAAGGGTTGTCCTATATCTACCCAGACTATTGTGGTGTGCTTAATCTAAGCCATATTGTCATCTATAAGGTACTCTACCACTACATGATCGGTGTGCATAGGTATGCCAAAATGCTGAGGCAGTGGTGGTGGAGGATCCATGGTCTAGGCTGGGGTTCTGAAATGGTTTGTTTTAACAACCATGAGACACTTTTCAATAAGCGAAATCCTAAACCCCACCTAGGCTAACACGTGTCTCTGGGCATGTTCAAGCACACAATCAATCAGCAATTGACATGCTATAACTTTCACAAGCACACTGGCCTTACCTCGGCACACGTACCACCCTGCACGTTACTCCAATCATTATAACAAAACAGTCACCATAAAACACACTCATCCTCATAACATGGCCAATGTATGCACATGTATCATCGATAGACCGAACACTTTCTATTCTCGCATTCGCCTAACAAACACAACATCATACGATTCTCATTTCACTCGAGCACATGCATCCAACTCATTTTTGACCCGCATAAATACGCCTCAGGTCCACTTTCGATCCACGGTCCACGTACAACCGTCTCATTTCCACAACACTTCTTAGCCCGCGTTATAGTACATGTCTTAGGCCATGTCTCTTGCCCACGTTACAGTACATGCCTCAGGCTCAACATCTTTCACCATCTCATTTTCACAACACTCCTTAGACCACGTTACAGTACATGTCTCAGGATATATCTCTTGCCCGTGTTACAGTATACGCCTCAAGCTCAACATCCTCCACCTATGGCACAACCCGCGTAAACACATCAGGTTGGCGGTCTTCTAGTAATACCGGGCATCATCTCGAGTTACAATACACGCCTCAGGACGTATTCAATTCCCCGTGTTACAATACACATCTTAGGGATTATGTGATCAAGAGAGCATGTCAACAAGCCACATTTTATTTAGACCCCACGTTACAGTACACGCCTCAATGTTTTTAGTGATCACGCGCACGCCACATCACATGTTAATTTCATACGACCAACTCGCACATGACACCCAAAGTATTCAAATCACCCACAAGCCACATTAACTCACAAATTCATCAATTCCACTTACACAAGCTCTTTTTAACACAATTTTCATATTCTAGGCCAATTCACCAATCAAGGGCATCACACTCGTGCCACAAATCCCGATTCACCACATATAGTAATTTAAACATAAACACGCCGTAATTTAGCCACAATAAGCATGCCGACTTAGCCACTACAGAAAAATCACTAAAACATCATATTTAAGCCCGTTTTCGTGCAATAATTCCCAATAATAACTCGTAATCATCCCAATCACCAACTTAATCAATTCTAGCCTCAATTCCACCTCTAAAATTATCACAAATCCATCTAAACAATTCAGCCAACTCAGTCCACCAATTTCTCCACGAACAACTCCTAAAACTTGCTAAAACAGCCCCGAACTAACCCAAAATTACCCGTTATCCTAGGCAAGGGTTAGGATATCACTTACCCGTACTCCTAAGCTAGATTTAGCAACCAAGGGTGGCGGAACAAGGGAGAACAACAATGGTGGCACCAACGAGCGGCGAGGGGCGCCGACGGCCTCACGGCGACCACGGACGGACAATGGTGGACGGACGTGCGGCGGTGGCCAAAGGCATGGCCGGTTGGCCACTTTCATGTGAGGGAGAGAGAGAGGGGAATTCGGTCAAGTGGAAGGGGAGAGGGTGTAGGCATGAATGAGAGGGAGAGAGAGAAAGAGAGAGAAAAAGAATTTATATAAGTGACATCAATAATTGGTGTCCTACCCCAAGCCAAAATTACCATCCTACCCCCCTCTCAACTTTCCATCCGACGGCCAAGATTCAATCTTATCTAAAAATCGACAGCCAAGATCAACTCTCACAAAAAATATCCAAGGGTAAAATTGAAATTTCACAAAAAGTACAAAGCCCAAATCGTCCAAAAATTTATATCTATAAAGTAGGGGTCAAATGACCAAAATGCCCTTCAACTTTTATACTTAGCCTTAACAAAGTCCTAGGGGCAAAACGGTCATTTTTCACTTCCTATCAAAATTTTAGTTTCTGACGAATCCGGACAAATCCGAGGCTAACCACAATAATAACGACGTCGTCCAATTACTCTGTCATGACTTTCAAAATTTTTAACACCCAAAATCAGTCTCTATTTAATGGTCAAACTCAAATAAATGCGACTTGAGCTTATCTCAAACTAACGGGCGGCTTTTAGGAAAATTCGTACATTTGACCTGCGGTCGATACTAAATCGAGTCACGTTTAAGTTCACTTAAGCCATGGCAACCTCGATTGTCATGAAATTGCGAGGATCAATCACTAGTTCTAAAAAAACGCGACGTTTGAAATAGGTTTTAGATCGTTTGCAAATTTTGTATTCTGGCGAGAGACGGAATCACCCGTGATCCAATTATACGACATTCACAAATCAATCCGTGATCATCCTTAGATCGGTCTATATTTGCCCAAAATATCACCTCGACAATCCTTATGGTCGAAAGTCAGTCCATGGTCATGTTCTATAGTCGTGCAAATCTAGATCCGTAATTAGCCTTTCCCTACCGGTTAGTGTCCCAAGAGTGATCAAGTCTAGATGAGATTTACTACAAGTGCATTGTTGAAATTATGCATTTCATAAATACCAAGTAGGTCGAAATTTAGAATGTCACACCATATGCTTTGATGGCACACCGAACTTCAATTCGAATATCAATTGGAGCAACCTTGTTTTCCTTGGTTTATGAAATGGAAGCAGTGCTACCTATTGAAATAGAAATTCCTTCATTAAGGATACTATCCCAATTGAAGCTTTCAGAAGCTGAGTGGATTCAACAAAGATATGAACAACTCAACTTGATCGATAAAAAGAGATTAAGAGCTATATGCCATAGACAAGCCTATCAAAGACAAGTGGCTAAATCCTTTAACCAAAAAGTGAAACCGAGGAATTTCAAAACAGAAGATTTAGTAGTAAAGAAAGCATCTTCAGCAATTCAGATCCTCTTGGCAAATTCACTCCGAATTATGAGAGTCCATACATTGTCAAGAAAGTTTTTCTTGAAGAAGTATTGATTCTTGTAGATATGGCAGGAATAGAATTGGCATATCTTGTAAATGTAGATGCTGTCAAGATTTTATACTCATAAAATGAAGATGAACATTCAAGAAAAGATTCGGGTCACTTTAGAACATGTGCATATCATGCATACCATACATTTCATAAACATGTTTATCTGTTGTGCAGAAAAAAGCAAAAGGAGTCCGAACCAATCGATAGTTTCAGAATTCCCAACAAAGTAGTCGGATAATAGAGAGAAGTATCACTTCCAATTCTATTTTCTATTGACATTCCCTAATGTATTTTTATTTATATCATCCCCAGGAAGACAAAGAAAAGGGAGCAACAAAAAGAAGAATCCCTAGTGAAACCAAAGCAAAAACATGCAAACAAAATGGATCTTGATAAGTTGATCAGACAGGTATCCTTAAATTGTAAGTGCATGTGTTAAAAAAATTGCCTTTCTAGAAGAAAATCGAACTTTTTCTTCCCCAATCAGAATGACACTAAGGCTGAGCAAAACAAAACACATTGTTTTGAAAGGAAAATACCTCAGAAATGGTTCAAATCAAAAGTTTTGAAACACGCTTTCTTTGAGAATGCACTAAGCATCAAAATTCCCTAAAAAGGGATAATTTGACAAAAGGTTTTGAAAAATTTCAAAGAAAAAATTTGGATCAAATCGAATGGAAAGACCTTCAAATAATGAAAAGTACATCATATTCAAACACATCCTCTGTACACTCAAAACCAAAGTAAAGGATTCAGTGAGAAAAACTCATCCAAAGGAAATAGGGGATATTAGCAATGATTACATAGATTGAAATGATGAGAGGCAGTCATTTCTCTATCACAAACACATGCTTATCCCTTGCAAACTAAATTGGAGCAGAAACAATAGAGAAGGTTTTTCCAAAACAACCGTGTTAAGAACCACCTCACATTGGGACAAATCAGGAGGTTTGTGATTGACAGCTATGGAGAATAGGATTAAGAAAGATTTTATTGCATACTCTCGCATCAATCTTTCTATGATAACTTCAGATGAAGTCATACGGAAGCTTAAGACATCTCAAGAGGAAGAAGTGTCACGCCTCGTACCCCACGAAGCATGATCATCCGCGTAGGTCGAAATAAAATGTGACACTCCCAGGATTGCGTCACCGACCCGAAACCCAAATCAGAGTAAATACACAACACATGCGGAAACACGTATATATTATATATACACCCAGACATGAAAACATAACCATGAATAGTCAAAGACAATAATATATTAATAAACACTAACATAAATACACCCTTTTTAAATACTTATACAATCTATTTATTTACAACCAAAAAGAATACATAAAAAGGCCACTAAACAAAAAGGATCGGTGGCCTAGGGTGACGACTAACTATCTAGGGGGAGTTACATCAAAAAGAGGGGTTAATCTAAACTCCTATCATGCCGTTCTATTCTAAGGATCCCGACCTGGGTTGGATGATGCTGCGGACTCCTCAGATGAGTCTTCATCCGTCAGTATTTCCATATCTGATCCAACTTCGGCCACTTCCCCAATTGGTTCACCGTTCTCACCTACTATTTCCAGATTCTGCTCCTCTTCTTCTTCCTCCGCAATGTCGTCAGCTATAACTTGCTCCTCACCCTGCACCTCGTCCTCGGGTATAGGTCCATCCACCGTATCGCCCACGCTGCTTCCACTAAGGGAGGCGGGAGGATCAGAGACTTCTCCACTTACCATTTGGGGAATCATGACGCCATTAACATCTACTGGCACGTCAAAAGTCCTCATCGGGGGTCCTAATAAGCCGTCTGTACCCCTGTGGCACCAAGCCACATACTCCTGAGTATGATGGAAGTCTTCTCCCACGTCTACTAACACTGCCGACTGAAATCTAACGTAAGCTGTTCCATCCCCACACGGGTGTACACTATTCGATCTCTGAATACGGTACGGGTATCCAAAAAGAGGACCGTTCCTCGGCATCCTATGGACGGGGGTCTGAAAAATCCGGTTTTACCACAACCGTGAGATAAACTCAGCAAGTAAAATCTCTAATCCTAAACTAGGCTAACGTGCGTCTCCAGAGATAAATAAAACACATAATTCATTGAACCAGTAAATAAATCATTATAAAACTACAAGGGCCTACAGCCCGATTCCAACATTCCAGCCCTGCAGGTTAGGCTCTCAACATCATTATAATTCATAAACAGAGCATCGACCCGGAGGTCATGACCCAATGGTCATTACAAATGAATCGACCCGAAGGCCTGACCCGTCGGTCTCAATTATACTCGACCCGTAGGCCTGACCCGTCGGTCTCAATTATACTCGACCCGTAGGCCTGACCCGTCGGTCTCAATTATACTCGACCCGTAGGCCTGACCCGTCGGTCTCAATTATACTCGACCCGTAGGCCTGACCCGTCGGTCTCAATTATTTGATCAACTAAAAACCATGCAAAGGTTAGTGAAACCTCAAAAATCACATAACTCATGGTTAAGGCATTCATTATTTGAAGTCTTTCCAAAGTCGTACAGGCGAGAAGCCCCTAGGCAAATTCAAGTCCTACATGCGAGGAGCCTCTAAGCAAATTCAAAGTCCTACAGGCGAGGAGCCCTTAGGCAAATTCAAGTCCTACATGTGAGGAGCCTCTAGGCAAATTCAAAGTGCTACTGGCAAGGAGCCTCTAGGCAAATTGTCACGTCCCGAACCCCGCCGAGCTCGCGACATCCCTCGATGGTCGATCATTAAATGCGACGTCCCAGGCACGTCGCCGACCCAATCCAAACATCAGAGATTAGGCACAAGCGGAAACAATGAAACAACCCAAATAATTAATGATTACGAAGGGGGTAGCAATAGTACAAGTCAATAACTATAATTCCTATACCGGGCATATATAAACAACGCTCACAAAAAGACAAACCCCAAGCTAGGCCACAACGACAAAACCACGTTCATCAAAAGGGGCAGCGGTTCGTAAACTTAACTCCTCTACAACAAAAAGGGGAAACTCAAAGTACAGTGTACTTGATCCGTCCTCGATCTCCAAGATACCCTTGTAGCGTCTCCAATCACTCACGGTCGCGATCTGAAATAGTTATATAATAACCGTGAGAACGAGTCTCAATAAGCAACACCCTAAACCCCACGTAGGCCAATGCATACCTAGACGAGTAATACATGCAATCTAACTCCTGCTCTAACGAATTCACCTCAAAGAGCTTACCACGCCATTAAACGCATGCCGACTTTGCACGTCAGTCACACATAGCATTATAATAATAATAATAATAATAATAATAATAATAATAATAATCTAACATAACACGATCATTCACAGGCCAGCCACAATAGCACTCGATCAATTCAATCACACTTAGGTCGCATGCGTGGTCGAACAACTTTCCACGACCTCCCAAGTCCTTTCACACGGCCCGCGCCACTGCGCCTCAGGCCCCAGCCCGCACCTCTGCGCCTCAAGCTCAGCCCTCAGATCAAGCCGGGCTCGGTCCCGCGTAACAACGCCTCAGGACATTTTTCCTTTCCAATGACCCGCGTAACCTATGCCTTAGGTCTAGTCATGCTTTATTCGCCATACCCGTGTAACCACGCCTCAGGTTGGCAGCCCTCCGATCGATCCGGGCTTTTTCACATGCACGTGCACCACAACACTATTCGCCAATCTCACAAGTCGTACCAATCAAAACTCAGGACATGTTCACCACGTCACAATTCACCAATCAACGAGTCGTACAAATCTAATTCACATCATAGCCCATCACACTTGCCCACAAATCCATCATTCACACCGACCACATACGAACATCAAGCCCACCCACGAATGCCACAACAAGCCAATTATTGACCCACCTACATTAGCCAGTAATATGCACCCAAAACCATCCCAATTCCAAATCACAGGCTCACAATTCGGACATTCAAGCCGGTCACAATCACACGTCAATTTCTCCCACACACGCCACGACAATATTATCAATTAGTCCACCATAATTAGTTAATTAATTAAGCCCCACAATTCTCACAATTTAATCTATCAATTATACACGTACGAAAATTGCCCACAATCCACGTTTAGCCCCTAAATCGGTACTAAATCCCCTAGACAAGTCTAATAATACCCAATGTACTAAGGTTTAGGGAGGCACTTACTAGGTTTTAGCCGAGTAAAAATCGGCTCGGGCCTAAAATGGCCCAAGTGAACAGTGCTGACTAGGCGCGGGCGAGGGCGCGACAGGCGCGGGGCTCGGCCACGGGCATGGCCCTCGGCCACAGGCATAATGTTCGGCCATGGGCTCGGCCACGGTCACACACACGGGCACAGGCACGGGCAAGGGCGCGGGCACGGGCAAGGGGTCAGGCGCGGCAGTGGCTGGTCGGCTAGCTTGCTCCGGCGGATGTTGGTGGCTGCGACACGGCGACGGCGGTGACAAGCAGTGGCGGCTCTCTAGTGACTAGCTTGGAGGGAGGGAGGAAAGTTGGTCGGAGTGGGGTGGCGAGGGAGAGAGAGAGCTGGGTGGTGAGGGCTTGGAGCCGGTGGCGCACAGGCGGCACGGCGGCGGTCGGTGGCTGAAGGGGCGCCGGACGGCGGGCGAGGCAGCAACGGCGGTTGTAACAGCAGTGCTGGGTGGCTGGATGAAGAGGAGTTAGACGAGGAGGGGTTCGACTCGGTGAGCTGCGGCTGTGGTTGGCCCGCGGTGGCGTCGGGCATGTCGGGCGACAGCGACGGTGGCTGCGACGAGCTCCTGGAGGCTCAGACAGCCGAGCTCGCGGCGGCGACAGTTAGGGCGGCGTCGGACGGAGGCCGAAGAAGCCGCCGAGAAGGAGAAGGAGGAGGGTAAGGGGAGTGGTGGCGGTTGCTAAGGGCGACGGCGGCAGGGCGAAGGCGGCGGCCGGACGGCACTCGGTGATGACGAGCAGCGGAGTCAGTCCGGCGAGTGGCATTAGGCGGAGGCCGATCGTGCGGAAATAGCGACGGGGCGAAGCTAGTCAGGGGAGGGAAGAAGAAACCAACAAAGGAGAAGAGAGGAAGAGAGAGAGAGAGACAGAGAGAGAGAGGAAAGAAAAGAATAAGAAAGAACGAGGAGGGAGAGAGAGAGAGAGAGGTTGGTGTCAGTAGGGGGCGTGCGGGCATGCATGCATGATGGATGCGTGCGTGCGGGAAGGAGAGAGAGAGAGAGAGAGAGAGAGAGAGAGAAAGAGAGAGAGAAGGAAGGAGAGAGAGAGAGGGGCAGACGCATGGGGAAGAAAGGAAACGTGCGAGTCAGAAAGCTCTGCGCGGCAGAAGGAGGAGAGAGAGAGAGACAAGTCAATGAGCACTCGAGTGCGATCCAATAGTCAGATTTCAAATCTGACGACGATCCTACTGTCCAAAATAATTCCTAGAATATACTAAGAGACAAGGCCACGAAATTTAGAGCAAACTAATCCGAGAGAGGTCTATTAGTCTAAATTCGTACCCGATCGAAATTTTTACTTTTCCACTATTCCTGACAATATCGACTCTGGCCATGATAATATCGACACCATCCAATTTATTTCGTTCCGGAACTCGAGAAATTCGACACCGAAGTTTGGGCTCTAAATAACGGCCAAATTCGATCGAGTGCAATTCTAACGAAATCTCAAAATTTAAAAACAATAACCGGGAGTGATCAGTTCCCGGGCGAGATTTTACTACAAGCACACTGACGAATTACACGTTTATTAAATCCCAAAATTGGGTCAAAATCCAGGATGTTACAATTCTTCGTCCTTACAAAAATTTCGTCCTCGAAATTTACAACCCTACCCAATTATTCAAACAAAAGGGGATATTGGTGTCGCATCAATTCTTCACTTTCCCATGTCGCACCTTCGGTCCCATGATGTTTCCAAATCACCTTCACCATCGGAATTGTCTTGTTCCGCAGCACCCGTTCCATTCTGTTCTCGATTCTAACTGGCTTTTCCAAGTACGACATTCTGTCGTCTATATCTACTCCTTTATAATTTAGCACGTGTGTCGGGTCCGGCTCATACTTCTTTAGCATAGACACGTGGAACACATTATGGATGTGAGATAAATTTGGTGGTAGCGTGAGACGATAGGCCAAAGTACCAATTCTCTCTAAGACTTCGAATGGACCTACTTACCTCGGGCTCAATTTTCCTTTCTTGCCAAACCGCGACAATCCTCTCATTGGTGACACCTTGAGGAAGATGTGGTCCCCCACTTGGAATTCCAGCGGCCTACGCTTCTGGTTCGCATAATTCTTTTGGCGGCTCTGAGCGGTTTTAAGTTTGTCCCGAATAACCTTGACCGTTTCGACTGACTATTGAACCAACTCTAGACTCGAGATACTCCTCTCACCAATTTCATCCCCACACACCGGGGTTCTGCAAGCTCTTCCATACAATGCTTCAAATGGGGCCATTCCGATACTCTATTGATAGCCATTATCGTAGGCAAATTCAACCGAGTATAACTGTTCCTCCCAGCTTCCTTTAAAATCCAATACACATGCCCGTGACATATCCTCCAGAGTCTGAATTGTCTTCTCAGACTAGCCATCCATTTGCGGATGATAGGCCGAGCTAAACTGTAACTTTATTCCTAATGTCGTGTGAAGACTTTTCCAAAAAGTGGCAGTAATCTTGAGATTACGGTCGGAGGTGATTGTCACTGGCACTCCATGTAGACAAACTATCTGTTGCACGTACAGCCCTACATGCCTACCTAACGCGAAGTCCTTTTATACTGCCAGAAAATGTGCCGACTTGTCAATCGGTCGACTACCACCCAAATCGAATCATGGCCCCTTTGGCTTCTCGGTAGTCCCATAATAAAGTTCATCGTGATGTGCTCCCATTTTCACTCGAGAATTTTCCAATGGTTGCAACATTCCACCCGGCTTGCAAGGTCGTGCCTTCACTTGCCGACATGTTAAACACTTGGCCACGTGCATAGCTACATCCACTTTCATGCTATTCCACCAATAATGCTACCGTAGGTTTTGACACATTCTTGTACTATCCGGGTGAATATTATAATTGTTACGATGAGCTTCTATCAAAGTTTCCTCTTTTAGTTCGGTATCATCAGGCACACACAACCGTCCACGGAACTTCAGAATCCCATCCTCAGATACCTGACAGTCCGATTTCCTTTTTGTGACATCCAATTTCCAGAATCTTCCGGATCTCCAAGTCCATCGACTGTAAAGCCTTAATCTTAATCTGGATTTCCGGTTCCATCCTCAATGCGGTAAGCTGACTCCAGACATAACTCGCTTCAAATTTAAACCCCAAATCCCGAACTCCTTCCAATAGGGTCCATTCCTTGACCACCATATGTACGATGCTTAATTCCCAACTCGTTGCATCTGCTACCTTTGGGGTGATACTAAACATCGCAGTCATGGTCCTTACAGAGTTCCATCCAACAACGCTGTGTCATGTTCAATTCTTTTTTAGGAAAACAAGTACCTTAGACTCGGGGGGATTTGTATAAGTCTGAAGCTTTTCCCCACCTAATTAGTGCCTTTAAATCTTAATGACAAAAATAATCGCGGTCAAATCCAAGTCGTGAGTCGGATAATTCAAATCGTGCGGTCTCAATTGTCGTGATGCGTATGCCACTACTCTTCTGTGTTGCATTAGCACGCATTCCAATCCTCTCAGCGACGCATCACTATAAATCTCATATCTTCCCGGTCTTGACGGGATCATCAATACTGGTGCATCGTCAACCTCTGTTTTAATTCTTGGAAGCTCTTTTTGCACTTATCCGTCCATTCGAACCTCGTCTCCTTCCGTAATAGTCGCGTCAACGGCGCCACCAATATTGAAAACCTCTCCACGAAGCGTCTATAATAACCTGCTAAACCCAAGAAACTCAAAACCTTGATTACCATTGTTGATCTTGGCTGATTTATGACGGCCTCAATCTTCATCGGGTTCATTGTAATTCCTTCCTTGGATATCACGTGTCCTAAGAACACCACTCGACGAAGCCAAAATTCGTACTTACTGAACTTAGCGTAGGGTACATGTTTTCTGAAAGTCTGTAGAACCTTTTTTCACATGTAACTCATGCTTGGCGGAACCCTTTAAGTATACCGAGATATTGTCTATAAATACCATTACAAACTGATCTAGAAATTCCTTAAACACTCGATTTATTAAATCCATAAATGTAGCAGGGGCGTTAGTTAATCCAAATGGCATTACTATGAACTTATAATGTTCATATCTCGTCCTAAATGTCGTCTTCAGCATATCTTCCTTCTTAATCCTTAATTGGTGATAGCTAGTTCTCAAGTCATTCTTTGGAAATATCGATGCCCCGTGCAACTGATCAAATAGGTCATTTATCCTTAGTAACGAGTACTTATTCTTAATGGTCACTTGATTCAGCTGTCTGTAAGCGATACATAATCTTAATGATCCGTCCTTTTTCCTTATGAACAACACCGGCGCTCTCCATGGAGATGCACTCGGACAAATAAAACCTTTATCCAATAACTCCTGCATTTGGACCTTCAATTCCTTCAATTCTGACAGCGACATCTTATAGGGCGCTTTCGAAATTGGTTCCGTCCTTATGGCCAACTCAACCACAAACTCCTCTTCACCATCAAGTGGCAATCTCGGTAATTCCTGAGGAAAGATATCGGGGAGGTTACACACCTCGGCTATGTCCTTTAGCCTTGGTTCCTCGACCCACTAGTCAACCATAAAATAATTATCTTTCTATACCTCAACGATAAAACTCAATCCATCCAATCCCAATCCATAGTCTCCCAAAACAATCTTCCCCAGTTCTTTACAAAATTCGAAATTTCTAACCAATATACATCCTTCCCAACCAGTCCAAGAATGTCATTAGTAATTAAAAAATCCTCAAACTGATTGCGTCTATTCACCATAAGTGATTATAAGTCTTATATGACCATTCAGGTTATAATTTCAGAATCCCCTCTTATTGCACCCACTATCAATACATAACGCATCCAGACTTTTCAAGACAAATCCTTTGATTCCTTCCTAACCACCGCATACATCTTTCTTTGTGCCTGTGGTTAATCTGGTTGTTCCACAGGGCAGCTCCCGCTTAACGTCCTACTTGCAGTTGTTGTTGTATTAATGGTCTAGCTTATCAATTCGGGTAGTTTCTCACTTAGCGACCAGGCTAGCCATATCTAAAATACGCTCCATGTCTACCTAGGTAAGGGCCATTCTTGTGCCTCCTTCCACAAGACCAACATGTGGCGTTGAATTAGTAATTTAGCTTTCCAAAGTTCTTTCTTACTAAAGGGAAAATCCCCGATTCTCTATCATAGGCTTCTTCCCAAAGTTCCTATTGTCCCTAGCTAACGTGTACCACGATCAAAAAGCGGTAGTCCTTTCACTCCTATCCGTGTCAACCATCAAGCTCTCTCGTACAACTCATTGTACTCCCTTAAGACTCAAAAGTACTAATTAATTGCGGAATTCCGATTCCAATCCATCCCGAAACCTCCTTGTCATATCCACATGGTCCTTGCCCATCCTTGGTGCATACTTAGGCAACCTTACAAACTCGACCTCATACTGATCGATTAACATCCGATTTTAGCGAAATCGAGGAAACTATCATTTTCTGTCCTCGCGCACTCTCTAAATGTACTTCTCATTGAAGGCCTTGATAACGACACCCCAGCTTGGAAATATGCCCTCTAAAATATCCTACTTCGAGGGTCCTCTTACCAAATCGCTTGCATTTTCCTTAGAGTTGATATATAACCAGGGTCACGTTCTCTTCATCGGTACACCCGAATACCCCAAAAGCCTTTTTTTCTAAGTCCTCTATCTAAAGTAATGTAGCCTCAGGGTCACCTCTTCCCATCGAACCTTCAAAAATTTCCTAACCAACTAACGCATCTGTCCAATTGCATTTACTTGCCCTTGATCTTAATTCTCAATATTTCCATTATACCCAAGATTTTCATTATTTCCATTAGTGGCGGCAACAGTGGCCTTGGCATCAGTAGCAACAGTAGCATTTCGCTCATCAGTCTGTCTTCCCATTAAAATCCCAACTCCCTCGAGTGTCCTCAAAATCCTATCTATTTGGGATCCTCTGCACTCCAACTTGCTGACCTATACGACCTCGACCTCGACCTCGGCTACTCATCTTACCGAATCTCATAAATGCTCACCTGCTATAATTTCACACGGAATTAGAAACCTAGGCCATCTATCCCAGTTTTAAAACCTTAGGCAACTAATCGCAACTACCATTTATCAAGCAGGCAAGCAATCACTCACATCAATCAGTCTCAGCCAACATGATTCATGCACTTACCTCAGGTCCTGACGCACCTGCACTTCACACGTCATAGCATACGCCACTCAGCAATCACAATCAAATAGTCTGGGGTACGCATGGCACACAAGTCTCCCTAATTTGCTACCCCAAGGTCATCGCTCTTTATCACTCCAGACTTCAACCAATTAGTATTGAGCTATCCTTGCTCTGATACCAATTCAACAGGGATGTCACGCCCCGGACCCCGCCGAGCTCGCGACATCCCTCGATGGTCGATCATTGAATGCGACGTCCCAGGCACATCGCCGACCCAACCCAAACATCAGAGATTAGGCACAAGCGGAAACAATGAAACAACCTAAACAATTAATGATTACGAAGGGGGTAGCAATAGTACAAGTCAATAACTATAATTCCTATACCGGGCAGATATAAACAACGCTCACAAAAAGACAAACCCCAAGCTAGGCCACAACAACAAAACCACGTTCATCAAAAGGGGCAGTGGTTCGTAAACTTAACTCCTCTACAAAAAAAAAGGGAAACTCAAAGTACAGTGTACTTGCCCCATCCTCGATCTCCGAGATACCCTTACAGCATCTCCAATCACTAACGGTCGCGGATCTGAAATGGTTATACAATAACCGTGAGAACGAGTCTCAATAAGCAACACCCTAAACCCCAGATAGGCCAATGCGCACCCAGACGAGTAATACATGCAATCTAACTCTTGCTCTAACGAATTCACCTCAAAGAGCTTGCCTCGCCATTAAACGCATGCCAGCTCTGCACGTCAGTCACACATAGCATTATAATAATAATAATAGTAATCTAACATATCACGATCATTCATACGCCAGCCACAATAGCACTCGATCAATTCAACCAGTCCGATCACCTAATCAATCAATCAATTCAATCAATTCAATCATACTTAGGTCGCATGCGTGGTCGAACAACTTTCCACGACCTCCCAGGTCCCTTCACATAGCCCGCGCCACGGCGCCTCAGGCCCCATCTCACAGCCCGCGCCTCTGCGCCTCAAGCTCAGCCCTCAGATCAAGCCGAGCTCGATCCCGCGTAACCACGCCTCAGGACATTTTTCCTTTCCAATGACCCGCGTAACCTATGCCTTAGGTCTAGTCATGCTTTATTCGCCATACCCGCATAACCACGCCTCAGGTTGGCAGCCCTCCGATCGATCCGGGCTTTTTCACATGCACATACACCACGGCACAATTCGCCAATCTCACAAGTTGTACCAACCAAAACCCAGGACATGCTCACCACGTCACAATTCACCAATCAACGAGTCGTACAAATCCAATTCACATCACAGCCCATCACACTTGCCCACAAATCCGTCATTCATGCCGACCACATACGAACATCAAGCCCACCCACGAATGCCACAACAAGCCAATTATTGACCCACCTACATTAGCCAGTAATATGCACCCAAAACCATCCCAATTCCAAATCACAGGATCACAATTCGGACATTCAAGCGGGTCACAATCACACGTCAATTTTTTCCATACACGTCACGACAATATTATCAATTAGTCCACCATAATTAGTCAATTAATTAAGCCCAACAATTCTCACAATTTAATCTATTAATTATGCACGTACGAAAATTGCCCACAATCCACGTTTAGCCCCTAAACCGGTACTAATTATCCCCTAGACAAGTCTAATAATACCTAATATACTAGATAAGGTTTAGGAAGGCACTTATTAGGTTTTGGCCCGGTAAAAAATCGGCTCGAGCCTAAAATGGCCCGAGTGAACAGTGCTGACTAGGCGTGGGCGAGGGCGTGACGAGCGCGGGGCTCGGCCACGGCTCGGCCATGGGCACAATGCCGGGCCATGGGCTCGGCCACAGGCACACGCACGGGGCAAAAGAGCGGGCAAGGGCACAGGCACGAGCAAGGCACGGGGTCAGGGGCGGTGATGGTTGGTTAGCTGGCTTGCTCCGTCGGATGACGGTGGCTGCGACGCGAAGACGATGGCGGCAAGCAGTGGCGACTCTCCGGCGACCAGTTCGGAGGGAGGGAGGAAAGTTGGCCGAAGTGGGGTGGCGAGGAAGAAAGAGAGCTGGACGATGAGGGCTCGGAGCCGGCGGCGCACGGGCGGCACGACGGCAGTCGGAACGGCAGTGAGGGGTGGCTGGGTGAAGCGGAGCTGGACGGGGAGGGGTTCGGCCCGGTGAGCTGCGGCTGTAGGTTGGCCCACGGTGGTGTCGGGGACGTCGGGCGACAGCGATGGTGGCTGCGGCGAGCTCCTGGAGGCTCAGACAGCCGAGCCCGCGGTGGCGACAATCAGGGCGGCATCGGACGGAGGCCGAAGAAGCAGCCGAGAGGGAGAAGGAGAAGGGTAAGGGGAGGGGTGGCGATTGCTGAGGGTGACGGCAACAGGGCGGAGGCGGCGGCAGGACGGCGCGTGGTGGTGACGAGCAGCAGAGTCAATCCGGCGAGTGGCATTGGGTAGAGGCCGATCATGCGGGAGCAGCGACGGGGCGAAGCCAGTCGAGGGAAGGAAGAAGAAACCAACGAACGAGAAGAGAGGAAGAGAGAGAGAGAGAGAGAGAGAGGAAAGAAAAGAATAAGAAAGAAAGAGGAGGGAGAGAGAGACAGGTTGGTGTCAGAGGGGGGCGTGCGGACGTGCATGCATGATGGACGTGTGCGTGTAGGGAGGAGAGAGAGAGAGAGAGAGAAGGAAGGAGAGAGAGAGGGGCAGACGCACGGGGAAGAGGGGAAACGTGCGAGTCAGGAAGCTCGGCGCGGCAGAAGGAGGAGAGAGAGAGAGAGACAAGTCAACGTGCACTCGAGTGCGATCCAACGGTCAGATTTCAAATCTGACGATGATCCTACGGTCCAAAATAATTCCTAGAATATACTAAGAGACAATGGCCACGAAATTTAGAGCAAACTAATCAGAGAGAGGTCTACTAGTCCAAATTTGTACCCAATCAAAAAATTTACTTTTCCACTATTCCTAACAATATCGGCGCTGGCCATGATAATATCGACACCGTCCAATTTATTTCGTCCTGGAACTCAATAAATTTGACACCGAAGTTTGGGCTCTAAATAACTGCCAAATTCGATCGAGTGCGATTCTAGCGAAATTTCAAAATTTAAAAATAATAACCGAGAGTGATCAATTCCCGAGCGAGATTTTACTACAAGCACACTGACGAATTACACGTTTATTAAATTCCAAAATTGGGTCAAAATCTGGGATGTCACATAAATTCAAGTCATACTGGTGAGGAACCACTAGGCAAATTTAAAGTCCTACAGGCTCCTCGCCCCTTGGCAAATTCAAGTCCTACAAGCGAGGAGCCCCTAGGTAAATTCAAGTCCTACAGGTGAAGAGCCCCTAAGCAAATTCAAAGTCATACTAGCGAGGAGCCCTTAGGTTAATTCAAAGTCCTACTGGTGAGGAACCTTTAGGCAAATTCAAAGTCATACTGGTGAGGAACTACTAGGCAAATTCAAGTCCTACAGTTGAGGAGCCCCTAGGCAAATTTAAGTCTTAAAAGCAAGGAGCCCCTAGGCAAATTCAAGTCTTACAGGCGAGGAGCCTCTAGGCAAATTAAAGTCTTACAGGCGATGATCCCCTAAACAAATTCAAAGTCCTACCGGTGAAAAACTACTAGACAAATTTCCAAATCCTTAGGCGAGGAGCCTCAGGTGTTCATGGTTTGTGAACTCGTCCTTAAACCACGAAATCAGAATAACCATCATAATCATCACCACCATCAATTTATGCCCTTGGCCCTCAATCATTAAGAACCTTTCAAAATATGTTTTGAAAAGAAAAACTTATGAATTAGATCACGAATTTCAAAAGTAAGATCCCTAATCAGTTGTTATGAAATTCATCTTATCTTATTCATTGAGTCGATTGAAAACTCAGGTGTTACCTTATTTTTGAGATCAACCTCTAACGAGCTCAATCTCAAAGAGGGGCAGTTGTTGATACTTGATTTTTAGCTCATTTTTTTCATATTTTCAAAATCTCAAAATTAGGACTAGGAATCTTGGTCAAGCCTAGAAACTTACTTCTAAATCAAAAATAAATTTTTTAGCATTTCCTGCATTTTTCCTTAATTTCTTTTAGTCAAAATAAGTGAGAAAATAAAAAAATAGTAAATGGAATCAGAAAATTACATAAAAATAGTCATTAGTCTTATCTTAAATCCAATTTCATTAATACATCATTAATTTTGAAAAATCTCAATTGGGTATATGTTTTTCCCAAAATTGGGCAAAATCAAATCCGAATTGAACCAAAAATGTAATTAAATCTTTTCTAGTCATTTTTAAGTCATAGTGTCTTCATAACAAATGATTCTGGGACCTTGAATTACATAATGGTCAGTCCAATTGCACAATTTGTCAAAGAAATCAGAAAACCCCAAAATTCAATTGAAAATTAAGAATTTTAAGCTCAAATTGGGAATCGTGCCCAATATGAAATTGTCGAACCATGAGACCATCATTTCTAGGGTTAATCAGATGTGGGTAATTCAATTTTGGCATCAATTTTGCCTAATTAGGTCATTAGGACATCAACTTAAACAAAAACCCTATTAACCCGAACATAAAAATGGGAAAATCTTGGACATGATTATCACAAAAATTGGGAAAAATCACATGTTTGGGTTCAAAATGTGATGAGGAATTCAATTTTGGGGTTTAATTTTGAAAATTGGGTCAAAATTGAGCTTAATTGGTGAATTTAGACCAACCCAAATCAATTGGGTCAACTCGACCCGACCCAGGTCAATCACCTTCTTCGCCCGACTCACCCGAACCACAATAAAACCCAAAAAACTGAATTAAACCCAAGACTTCATGAGCTTCTCCCGGTCAATCTAGCACGTGTAAATTGACTTGGCCAGCTGGAGAATCTCTAGCTGGCACCAAAGATTCGATCTAATCGATTCTAAGTCGATTCTAAAAAAATTTGGGCAGGAATTTTGATGAACAAAAATGAAGAAAAACTGAACATGGCAGAGGGGAAGGTGTTCGACGATTTGCCGAAGAGAGATAAGAGAGAGAAACAGAGGGAAAAAGCCTGAAATCTAGAGAGAGAGAGGAGTAGAAATCCCCAAGTCGGGTGATCGGCGCCGGTCGATTGAACGGCGATGGAAAATTAACCGTCTAGGTGAACAGTGGTGAGCTGACCATGGGGCCCTGAAAATGCGGCTTGATCAGCGAATCCAGAGCCCTTCCGACGAATCCAAGACCACTAGGTTGAAGTTCAAGTGTCAAGGAACAACTCTAGAGGTGCGGATCAGTTTGGCGATTCCTTCTGATCATCAAACAAAGAAGGTAAAGTTGGCTCATAATCATTTTTTCTAAAATTTCCAGAATTCAGTTCTAGTCCAAATATGAATGTTTATGTGATTTCGTTGATGACTTTTAGCATTTTGATGTTCAGAACATGTTTCTAATCACATTTTGTGGTGTTTGATTGCCTTTGGATCATTAAAAATGCACAAACCGAGTCGGCCATGCATGAAAACCACTTCCCCGAAGCTCAGAGTTCTTCGCCGGAGCATCACCGTGGCCATAGGCCTGTCAAGTTAGCCTCCTTTAACCTTGTTTGATGCTTTGTTAATGATTAGAACAAAATTAGACGGCTAGGGCGAGTAGAATCAGGACTTGCAGTTTTGAAGAATTAATCTAGAATAGTTGTGAATTAGGTTTTTTTGACCGATTTTTTCGCCGATCGGCGAGCGTCCGCCGGTGTTCCAAGTAGTCTAGATTGAAAATAGAACACATAGACATCACAATGGTGCAATTGAAATGGCAAAACATTCGCCGGAAGGTCACCGGAGACGAGCACAAACCGGTGGCCTTGAGAACATATAACACAGAATCATGCTCACCAACTGTTCGATCGAATGTCCTAATGGGCATTGGGTGAAACGGCACCGTTTTTGGCGCTAGGCTCACTGGAGAAGGTGATCGGCAACCAACGCTGGCGATGCCCAGTTCGGTCAAGCCGAACCGGGTTGAACCGGGCCGATCTAGTTCATTTTCTCAGTGGGAAATTTTAAAAAAGTAAAAAATCTAAAAAATTCATAAAAACATAAAATATTCAAAAAATTTATGGAAAATCAGAAAAAAATAAAAAAAATTAGAAATTTGAAAAATTTCAGAAAAATAAGAAATTCACAGAAAATTTTAAAAAATAAAAAATTAGAAAATTCATAAAAATTTAAAAAAATTAGAAAATTTAGAAAATACAAATAAAAATTCAAAATTTGGAAAATTCAAAAGAATTTTCAGAAAATCATAAAAATCAATTCTCGGTTAATGAAATTTCTAGAAAAAAATAATAATAAAAAATAAAAAATTTCAAAAATTTTAAAAATTTACAGAATGGTCCAAAAACATTGTGGCCAACCTTAGAAAGTGAAATTTGAATTTTTTGAAGTACCCAAGTGACATTTTTAGAAAATCTCAAATTCAAGGGTTATAACTCTTAAAAAACCCTAAAAAATGTAAATCATGAAATGAAAAAGCTTTTAAAGCTTCATTAGAGTTTGAATGCTTTGATTGATTTTCATTTTTAGAGATCATTTAGGATTGATTGATTTGATTGATATTGATTACACATTTGATAATTGATTGGTCTTTTTTGTGATTAGAATGGATAGAATTAGTGGGTAAGCCTCGAAAATTTACATGACACGTTGGACATCGTATCGTTCTTAGGTACCGAAAGGGCGTTAGGGATCTCGATCTGGGATCAATAACGTAACCAAGTCCCCGTACTCATAATCTCTAGTTCGTAGAATCGTGGTATTTCTCCCATGCCTCGATTAGGTTTCTAGTCTACCTACCAATAATGAATAGTGGCTACTCCAAAATCACAAACTTAGACTAAATAGGAAATTACCATCTGTTGTCACGTGAGTGTCACGCCACACTCTCGCGTTCTTAGTATGGAGGTATTTTTTCTATACGGGCCTCTCCCAGACCATACCTTACGTGACAGCGGGGTTTGTTTGATCTAAATTTAAACTTGGAGTCGCCACTAGTCATTTACGGTAGGTCGACTAGAAACCTAATCGTTGTATGGAAGAAGTACCGCAATCCCACAAATCAAAAATTCTGGATAAGGGACTTGGTTACGTTAACGATCCCAAATTGAGACTATTAATGCCCTTTCGGTACCTAAGAATGATATGGCATGTCTAGTGTATCACACAGATCTCTAAGGTCATTTCATTAATCTAATCATGGATAGACAATTAAGCATCCAAGAATCAAATGCACACCCAATGACAAATCAATCATAGCAACCCTAATTTGGTCACTAGAAATGAAAGCCTTCCTAAACCCTAACAAAGCTCTAATAGTCTGTTCTTTTCATTTTTTTGGGATTAAGGTTTTTTAGCGGTTTTGGCCCTAAATTTGGAATTTTCCAAATTATGCCACTTGGGTATTTTGGAAAATCCAAATTTCACTTTTTTACGACTGGCCACAATGATTTTTAATCATTCTATAGATTTTCAAAATTTTTGATTTTTTTTAATGCCAGTTGGACACTTCAAAAATTTCAATTTCATTTTTTAAGGCTAGCCATAATGATTTCTAATCATTTGTGGTTTTTCAAAATTTTTGATTTTTTTTTGGAAAAAATTTTTAAATCGAGAAATGATTTTTTATGATTTTCTGGAAATTTTGGCGAATTTTCCAATTTTTCAAATTGTTATTGATTTTCCAAAATTTCCAAAAATTTTATTTTTATTTTCTGGTTTTTGGAAATTTTTATGAATTTTTCGAAAATTTTTGTATTTTTCTGAATTTTCCGTAATTTTTCTGATTTTCATGAATTTTCTACAAAATTTTCAAATTTTCTAAGAAAATTTAATTTTTATGATTTTTGTGATTTTTTATTTTTTTTAGAATTTTTATTATTTTTTATTAATTTTTGAATTTTGTTTTTTTTTTAATTTTCCCGTCGGGGATTGAATCGGACCGAACTGGTTGGAACCAGTTCGGTCGAGACGGAACCGGCCGGCACCAGTGCCAGTGACCTCCTTCGTCGGGCACGGTGCCAAAATGGCACTGTTTTGGTGTTCTTCATTGGGGCATTTTTTCAATCACTTGGTATGCACTAATTTTTTGTTTAATGTTCACGAGGCCGCGACTTTAGGCTCACCGTCAGCAACCTTCCAGCGACTATTCCGCCATTCCATTTGCACCATCAACAAGCCTACATGTTCTATTTCCATCTAGCCTATTCCTAACTTGTAAATTGTGCACTCGAGATTTTCCAGAACATGACATTAATCCCGATCACCCTAGCCATCTATCACGAACCTAATGACTAGAAAATCAACAAACAAAGTTTAAGAAGCCTACTTGAACGGCCTAAGGCCACGGTGGTACTCCGGTGAGGCTTCGGGTTTTCCGGCGAGGTTTGACAATCATGACCGGTTCGGTTTTCGGCGATTCAATGTCATAAAATGCAACCAAACAACAAAGACACACTTGAGCGATGTTTACCTGCTTCGTTCGACGTCTAAATGAAATTGTTGAAGTAATCTAAGCTTTCAGTCTTCTTCCTTGACACTTAGTCTTCAATCCGGTGACCTCAGCTTCACCGAAACAGGTCTAGTCATGCCGGAACATGCCTAGTTTCAGGCCTTCCCGATCAGCCTTTCTCTACTGGAATAGTGAGGGTGAGATCGCAACCAGCTCACGATTTGCCGACGCCCCGCCATCTAGGGCGGCGCCGAACACTCGTGGGGGGACCTCTAACCCTTATCCTCCGATTCTCTCTCTTCGGTTTAGCCTCTTTCTCTCTCTTCTCTCTCTCGAGGATTTTGTCAAACATGTCTCCTCCAATGTTCTTCAGTTTTTTCCGTTTTTTATCCTTCAATTCCGTGCTCAAAATCGGTTGAAACTAATTTTCTAATCCGTTTAGGTCGTTGAAAGATACCAGCTGGATAATATCCAGCTGGAAAAATCAATTAAAACGTGCTCATTTGATCGGGATCAATCAATGAAGTCACGGCTTGAATGAATTTTTCTGGGTTTTTTCACGGGTTAAATGGTCGGGTAAGGAAGATGACACTATTTCGGTCGGGTCGGATCGACCCGTCCAACCCGGCAGTTCCGATTTTGATTAAAAATGCGAATTGGACCTTATTTTGACCGAATTTTTCAAATTAAACCTCAAAATTGCATTCCCCAGCATGTTCCGAACCCAAATATATAATTTTTCCCAATTTTGATTATAATCAAACCCAAAATTTTCTCATTTTTATATTTGGATTAATAGGGTTTTGTTCAATTCGAGGTCTTAATGACCTGATTAGGCAAAATTGATGCCAAAATTGCATTACCCACCCCTGATTAACCCTAAAAATGACAATCTCACATTTCGAAAATTTCATTTTGGGTACGATTCCCAATTTAGGTTCAAAACTCTTAATTTTCAATCAATTTTTTGGGGATTTGTGATTTTTCTATCAAATTGTGCAATTAGACTGACCATGATGCAATTAGAGGTCCTAGAATCAATTGTTGTGAAGACACTATGACCTAAAAATGTCTAGAAAAAATTTAATTTCATTTTTGGTTCAATTCGGGTTTAATTTTGCCCAATTTTAAGAAGAACATATAGCCGATTGAGATTTTCTAAAATTGACAGCGTATTTATGAAATTGGATTTAAAATAAGACTAATGACTATTTTTATGGAGTTTTCTGATTCCATTTACTATTTTTCTTGATTTTGTTGCTTATTTTGATTAAAAGAAATTCATAAAAAATGCTAAAAAATTATTTTTTTGGTTTAGAAATAGGTTTCTAGGCTTGGCTAAGATCCTTATACCTAATTTTGAAAATTTTGAAAATATAACAAAAATAAGCTAAAAATTAGGTGTCAACATTTGCCCATCTTTGAGATTGAGCTCGTTAAAGGTCAATCTCAAAAACAAGGTGATGCCTTGAATTTTTAGTCGACTCACTAAACAAGATGGAAATGAAAATTTCACAACTTATTAGGGTCTTTGCTTTTGAAATTCATGATATAATCTAAATGTTCTTTTTTGGAACACATTTTGAAAGGTTCTTAATGATTCAAGAGAGAGAGAAACTTACTTATTTGTGAAAGTTTCTTTGTTGCTCATCCAAGGGCATGAATGGATGATGGTGATGATTATGATGATGATTTTGATTTCTCAGTTTGAGAACAAATTCAAGAATTATGAACGCCTAAGGCTTTTCACCTTAGAACTTGAGTTTGCTTAGTGGTTCCTCACCAGTAAGACTTTGGATATTTGTCTAATGGTTCTTTGCTAACTACAATTTTGAACTTTGCCTAGTGGTTCCTCACTTGTAGGACTTCAATTTGCCTACAGGCTCCTCGTTTGTAGGATTTGGGTTTTACCTAGTGGTTCCTTGCCAGTAGGAATTGAATTTGCCTAGGGGCTCCTCGCCTATAAGACTTAAATTTTACTTAATGATTTCTCACTAGTAGGAATTGAATTTGCTTAGGGGCTCCTTGCCTGTAGGATTTGAATTTTGCCTAGGGGCTCCTCGCATGTAGGATTTGTATAATAGTTTTCTAAAGCTACGATTTGTAATCATTTACAGAGAGTTAATTCTCCAAGGTTACAAATCCGCGATCACTCAGAAGAACTATAACGAGGCCATGCTTTGGGCCTAAAAAGTCATCCAAAACTACAGTTTGCGAATACTCGAAGGGTGATGGCTCCGAAGCTACAATCTGCGAACACTTGGCAAGACTATAAAAATCACCATATTCAAAGCTGCAAAAATCGCAATCACTCAAGAGAATTGTCACTCAGAAGCTACAAAATGCAATTTGCTTTAGAATACTTGTTTTGTCTAGTAGCTCCTCACCAAATAGACTTGAAATTTTGGAGACCTACCATGTAATTTACCCATAGGATTTTGAAATTGCTTAAAGGCTTCTTGTCAATAGAACTTGGATTTTGCCTAATGGTTCCTCACCAAATAGGATTTTAAAAATACTTCAAACAATGAATGTCTTACCGTATGTTTTGTGATTTTAAGGTTTCACTAACTTTGATATGGTTTTTAGCTGATCAAAAACTATTTTGAAAAATAGTTTTGAAATTAATCAAAACTGTTTAAAATGTGGTTTTTCTTTTAGCTTACAACAAACTATGTGAAAACTTGGTTTTAAGTTGACCAAAAACTATTTAAAACCTGATTTTGAAATATGCATTCTTTGTATGCATTTCAAGCAATCAAATTTCCTTTTAAAGGAAGTACTTGAGCAAAATGCTTGCAAACTTTCAAAAAATACTTGAAATAATCATTTAGAAGACCTTCATTAGAAAGGATTTGTCTCAATCTATGAATTTGGTCTTTCTTTCATTTGATTGAAAGGGGACTGATATGATATCCCTCAATTTTATCTCTCCTAATCAATCCTTAGGTATTCGGAGATATTCGCAATATATACAATCCAATTGATCCGATAAGGTCTTTCAAAAGGTTGTAATATTGGCTTGGTCAATGGCTATTCAAAGGATAGGCATTCTGAGGCCAAGAAAAGAATTTCATCATGTCTGACTTCGGGTCTACAAGTTAAGAACCTCGAGGATAGGACAAAATAATATTGCATACACTTCTTTGAGTGATGACCTTTTGTCATGAAATCATATTTTCACTCTCAATATCCCAATGTGAAGAGTCTTTGGGGAGAGGTTGTAATGTTGGTATTGGATAGACTAAAAAAGGCTCAACTGTTTTTGAATTTAAGATTTTTATGAAATTGGCGATCTTCTTGGCATCACCACCTTTTTCTTTGTCCACTGGGGATCTTTTCTTAACATTACCACAAAAGTCCCCTAAGCTTCTCATCGAGATTTTCAATCACTGATTTTTTGTAACTTTTGATTATTCACAACTTTCGCTTTTCTTTTGACTTGACTTCTGTCATTCTTTCTTTTGAATGCTTTTCTTTTCTTTTGCTCATTTTTCTGGGCATTGGCCTTACTTTTACCAGGCACAATACTTTTTTATGCCCCAGACTCTTTTGTCTTTGATCTTTTTTGCATTCTAAGGACTTTGTGTTCTGCCATTTTACTTTCTATTTATCAAAGTGGATCATATGCTCATGCTCTAGTGTGAAGAGATGATCACCAACTTTGGGGTTCTAAAATGAATATTTAGGCTCAATTGGGTTTTGCCAAAGGTAGATGTGTTTGGGATATGGAAACGAAATGCTCTTCTTCCTTTTGGGATGTTGTGAGCTTCCATATGAATTCATCTGAAATTATTATAAAAAGATTGATGTAAGTATATGCAATAAAATCTTTATTGATCCTATTCTCCATAAATATCAACCGTGAACCTCCTAATTTGCCCCTAGTGTAGGGTGGTTCTTAACAGGGTTGTTTTTGGGAAATTTCTCTACTGTTTAGGCTCAAATTTAGTTTGCAAGGGATAATCATGTGTTTGGGATAGTAAAATGATTGCCTTTCATCATTTCAATCCATGTAATCATTACGAATATCCCATATTTCCTTCGGATGAGGTCTTCTCTTATTTTGATACTCATCTTTTCATTCACTCGAGTGTATAGAGAACGTGTTTGGATATGGCTTACCTTTCATCATTTAAAGGTCTTTCTATTTGATTTGATCTAAACTTTTTCTATGAAATTTTTTCATGACCTTCGTCAAAACTTCCTTCTTTTCTAAGGAATTTTGATGCATAATGCATGTTCGAAGAATGCGTATTTCAAAACTCTTTCAAATAACCTTTTCATGTTAATCTGCTTAGGGAAAAGAAGTTTCATTTTCCAGAAAATTAACTTCTTCGAGACCCAAATTTGCAATTTAGGGATACTTACCTGATCGGTTTGATGAGATCCCTTTTATTTTCTAACTCTGTTGAAAGATTTTAAAAGTCTTGAGTCATCTCAGATTTCTTTTTATCATATCCTACAAAATGAACAAACATATTCTATGGAATGCATGTTATGCACATGTTATAACTAGTGTCAATTTTTCTTTAATGTCTGTCTTCATTTCATAGGTAGAAAATCTTGATAGCATTTGCATTTACTGGATAGGCTAGTTCTGTTCCTGTTATGTCTAAAAGAATTAGTGCTCCTCCAAGAAGAACCTTTTTGACAATGTATGGACCCTCGTAATTTGGAATGAATTTTCCACTGGATCTGAATTATTGGGAATGACCTTCTTCACTACTAGATCATCCGTTTCAAAACATCTTGGTTTCACTTTTCTATTGAAAGATTTAGCAACTCTTTTTTGGTAAGCTTGTCCATGACATATAGCCTTTAATCTCCTCTCATCAATCATGTTGAGCTATACATATCTTTGTTGGCTCCATTCGGCTTCTGAGAGTTTTAATTGCGATAATATCCTTAATGAAGGGATTTCTACCTCAATGGGTAATACCGCTTCCATCCCACAAACTAAAGAAAATGGAGTTGCCTCGGTTGATGTTCGAATTGAAGTTCGGTATGCCATCAGAGCATATGGCAATTTTTCGTGCCAGTCACGATAATTCTCAGCTATCTTGGATAATATCTTTTTGATATTCTTGTTTGCTGCTTCCACTGCTCCGTTCATTTGTGGGCAATATGGAGATGAATTCAAGTGTCGAATGTGAAAATGTTCAAGCAAATCATTTACGATTTTGTTGTTTAAATTTGAACCATTGTCAGTAATGATTGCTTCTGGAACTCCGTACCTAGCAACGATGTCCTGCCTGATGAACTTTGCTACATTCTTGACGGTGACACTTGTATATGAATTCACTTCAATCCACTTGTATTGATACCTAATTTTTAGCTCATTTTTGTCATATTTTCAAAAATTTCAAAATTAGGTCTAGGGATCTTGGCCAAGCCTAGAAACCTATTTCTAAACAAATTTTTTTTTATCATTTTCTGCATTTTTTATGGATTTATTTTAGTCAAAATAAGCAAGAAAATCAAGAAAAATAGTAAATGGAATCATAAAATTCCATAAAAATATTTAATAATCTTATTTTAAATCCAATTTCATAAATACACTCCCATTTTTAGAAAATCTCAATCGGGTGTATGTTTTTCCCAAAATTGGGCAAAATTAAACCCGAATTGAACCAAAAATGAAATTAAATTTTTTCTAGACATTTTGAGGTCATAGTGTCTTCACAACAATTGATCCTGGTACCTTTAATTGCATCATGGTCAATCCAACTGCATAATTTGATGAAAAAATAAAAAAAAATCCCCAAAAATTGATTGAAAATTGAGAATTTTGAACCTAAATTGGGAATCATGCCCAAAATGAAATTGCCGAAATGTGAGACTATTATTTCTAGGGTTAATCAGGGGTGGGTAATGTAATTTTGATATCAATTTTTCCTAATCAGGTCATTAAGACCTTGAATTGAACAAAGCCCCATTAACCCGAATATAAAAATGAAAAAATCTTGGGCACAATTATAATCCAAATTGGGGAAAATTGTATGTTTGGATTTGGAACATACTGGGAATTCAATTTTGAGGTTGAATTTCAAAAATTTGGTAGAAATTGGGTTTAATTCGCAAAATTAAGCAAAACCGAAACTGCCGGGTCGGGCGGGTCGACCCGACCCGACCCAAACAGTTCATCTTCTTCACCCGTTTCGCTCCGTGATAAACCCAGAAAAACCGATTCAGACCCGAGACTTCATTGATGATATCTAGCCATTTTTAGCACGTGTTGATCGGTTTGGCCAGCTGGAAAATATTCAGCTAGCACCGGTTAACAACCCCAACCGATTAGGAATCAGTTCCAACGGTTTTTGAGCGGGAAATCAAAGAACAAAATCCAGAAAAAAAAATTGAAGAAGGAATAGAACCTGTTCGACAAAATTTCTGAGAGAGAGCAGAGAGAGAAAGAGAGCGAATCGTGCAGAAATCTAGAGAGAGAAAGGGTTGAGAGTCCCCTCACGAGTGCTCGGTGCCGCCGTAGATGGCGAAGCACCGGCAAATCGTGTTTGGCCATGATTCTCCCCTCACTGTTCCAGCCAGTCCGGCTGATCGGGAATGTCTGAAATTGGGTGTCATTCGGTCGATTCAGACCTGATCTAGCTAATCCATAAGCATCAGAAGGAAGACCAAGTGTCAGGGAATAATCTCCGGGGCTTAGATCACTTCGGAAATTTCATTGAGACGACGAACGAAGTAGGTAAATCTCCTTCGTGGTCACGAATTCCCAGAATTTCCAGAATGTGTTTTGATTCAAACTTGTGCATTTCTTTGGTATTTTGCGATGTTTGATGATCAAAACATGTTCTGAATTCATTTTTATGGTTTGTTTGCATTTTGAATGGTTAAAATCGCGTAAGCCAAGTCGATCTGTGCATTAAACCCATCTCGCCGGAAAACTTGAAGCTTCGTCGGAGCATCACCATGGCCTCAGGCCATTCAACTCAGTATTTCTGAACTTTGTTTGTCGGTTTGTTAGTTGTTAGACTCGATCTAGATTGCTAGGGCGAACGGAATAGGGGTGAATGTTAGAAAAGTGGAAAATGGCAGTTTTGATTTGGCATTTTTAGGCTCGGTTTTTGCCGGCCGGTGAACGTCCGCCGGCGGGCCAAGTAGGTTAGATTGAAAGTAGAATATATGGACTTTGTTTTGGTGCAATCATAATGGCCAGAAGGACGCCGGAGGCTCACTGATGGTGAACTCAAACCGGCGGTCTTGAAAATAAAAAACACGGAATAATGCCCACCAACTGTTTGTGAAAATGCCTAAATGAAAATCACTCAAAACGGTGCCGTTTTGGGCATGCGTTCACCAAAAGGGACGACCGGCGTCAGTGCCGGCGACGGCCGGTTCGGTCGAGACCGAATCGGTCCAATCCGGTTCATCCTCTTGGCGGGAAAGATTAAAAAAATAAAAAATAAAAAATAAATAGAAAAATTCCGAAAAAATTCTAAAAAATATAAAATAAATAGATTTTCTTGTAAAATTAGGAAAATTTGCAGAAAATTCATAAAAATCATAAAAATCACAAAAAATTCAGAAAAATATAAAAATTTTCAGAAAATCCATAAAAATTTCAAAAATTCGGAAAATAAAAATAAAAATTTGAAAATTCAGAAAAATTAATAAAAAATTGACAAATTGGAAAATTCATAAAAAATTCCAGAAAACCATAAAAATCATTTTCTCGGCTTTAAAAATTTTTCCAAAAAAAATCAAAAATCAAAAATTTTAAAAATCCACAGAATGATTGAAAATCATCGTGGCCAATCATAAAAAATGAAATTGAAATTTTTGGAGGTGTCTAAATGACACTAAAAAAAATAAAAAAAAATCAAGAATTTTGAAAATCTACATAATGATTAGAAATCATTGTGGCCAGTCCTTAAAAGTGAAATTTGGATTTTCCAAAATGCTTAAGTGGCATAATTTGAAAAATTCCAAATTTAAGGCCAAAACCCCCAAAAAACCCTAAAAATGAAATGAACAAGCTATTAGAACTTTGGTTAGGGTCTTGATAAATTTTTCATTTCTAGTAATCAAATTAGGGCTGCTGTGATTGATTTGCCATTGGATGTGCAATTGATTTTTGGATGCTTAATTGTTTGTCCATGATTAGATTAGTGAATTGAACTTAGGGATCCGTGTGACACACTAGACATACTATAATCATTTTTAGGTATCGAAAGGGCATTAATGGTTTCAATTTGGAATTGTTAATGTAACCAAGTCCCTTACCCAGAATCTTTGATTCGTAGGATTGCAATATTTCTTCCGTACCACAATTAGGTTTCTAGTCGACCTACCGTAAACGACTAATGGCAACTTCAAATTTAATTTTAGATCAAGTAAACCCAGCTGTCACGTGAGGTATGGCTTGGAAGAGACCCATATAGAAAAATACCTCCATCAGAAAAGCACGCGAGAGCGTGGCGTGACAACTTGGTGAAATAATCAATTGCCACCAAGATAAAGCGATGTCCATTTGAGGCTTTCAGGTTAATTGGGCCAATCATGTCAATTCCCCACATTGAAAATGGCCAAGGTTCTGACATTTGATACAGCTCATTTGGCGGTGCATTGATTTTGTCTCCATGGACCTGACATTGGCAACAACACCTCACATGTTGAATGCAATCTGTTTCCATCGTCATCTAGTAATATCCCAATGGCATGATTTTGCGGACTAAGAAATGGCCATTCATATGCGGACCACATTCGCCCTCATGAATTTCTTTCATGATTTGTTCAGCCTTTTTGCTATCAACGCATCTTGACATGATCGAATCGAACTACTTCTTATAAAGAACCTGCCTGTTGAGAAAGAACTTGTTGGCTATCTTTCTGATAAATTTTCTGTCGCCTAACTGGCTTCCTTCAGAAAATTCTCCTTTTTGTGAGTATTTCTTGATATTATGAAACCATGGTTCATTGTCAAATTCCGCTTGAACTACCATGTAGTGTACTAGTTGTTCGAAAATATTGATTCCCAATGGTTTTATATCCATGCCATCTTCAGCTTGGAGTAAGGATGATAAGGTTACAAGTTACAAGAGCATTTGCAAAATGATTATGAGCCCTTGGAAGATAATCAAATATTATTTCTTCGAATTCCTCCATCATTCCTTCTAGGTATTTGTGATAAGGAATCAGCTTTGCATCACGAGTTTGCCATTTCCCAGTTGTTTGCAATATAATGAGTATGGAATCCCTATATACTTGTAGCCTTTTTACTCTCATTGAAAGGACTAAATGTAAGCCGAGAATGCACACTTCATGCTCTGCGATGTTATTGATGCATGGGAATACCAGTTTTGTAGATACTGGATAGCATTGGCCTTATGGGGAAATCAGTACTACCCTAGTTCCTGATCAAATAGGTTGGTTGTGCCATCAAAATACATGGTCCATCTGTCATCAATCAATGTCAATATGTGATCATCAAGTTCATCTTCAGAATTGGCGATATCTTATGAATTTTCTGCTAGCATGTCTGCTATTGCTCACCCTTTAACTGACTTTTGGGATGAACTTTTAATGTCGAACTCAGATAACAAGACTTGCCATTTGGCTAATTTCCCGACCAAGGAGGATTTCTCAAGAAGATACTTGATTAGAATATTCTCAATCACTAGCAAAATTTGGTGATGAAGGGTGTACTTCCTTAATCTATGTAACACCCAAATTAATGTAACGCATGTCTTCTCAATCGCTGGATAATTCACTTATGATGTCGTGAATTTCTTGCTCAAGTAATAAACGGCTTGTTCTTTACCGTCATTTGGTCTTCTTTGTACCAGCACTGCTCCTAATGATTTATGGTGAATCGTCAAATATAGGATCGACGGGACTCCGGGAATTAGTGGTATCAATACTGGCGGGCATACCAGATATTCTTTGATTTTGTCAAAAGCTTATTGACATTATTTATCCCACTTTACTTTGGCATTTTTCTTCAACAGTTTGAAGAATGGTTTAGCAGTTTCAGAAAGCTGATAGATGAAGCGGGCAATATAGTTTAATCGCCCCAACAAACTTCTCACTTCTTTTACCGTAGAAGGAGTCTTCAAGTCACGTATTGCCTTGATCTTGGAAGGATCGATTTCAATTCCCCTATTGCTGACCATAAATCCTAGTAGTTTGCTAGATTTTGTCCCAAATACACACTTATTGGGATTCAGTCGCAAATTGTACTTTCTGAGTCTTTTGAACAATTTGCGAAGCACCTCAACATGGTCTTCTCCTTGCTTGGATTTTGCAATCATATCATCCACGTATACCTTAATTTCTTTATGCATCATATCATGTAACAGAGTTACCATTGCACTTTGATATGTGGCACCAATATTTTTTAGATCGAAAGGCATCACCTTATAACAAAATGTGTCTCATAGTGTTATGAAGGACGTTTTCGCCTTATCTTCTTTCTTCATGAAGATTTGATTATATTCTGAGAAACCATCCATGAATGAGAATGTTTCGAATCCAGCCGTGCTATCCACCAATACATCAATATGTGGAAGTGGAAAATCATCCTTTGGGCTTGCTTTATTTAGGTCGTGATAATCAACACATACTCGCACCCAACCATCCTTCTTCATTATGGGTACTATATTGGCAGCCCATTCTGGATATGGCACTACTTCGATGAAATCGACTTTGAGTAATTTCATTACTTCTTTTTCTATTTTCTTCGCCAATTCCGGCTTCATTCGCCTCAATTTTTGCTTCCTCGGTAGAATACTTGGATCGATTGGCAAAACGTGTTCAACTGTACTTGGATTAAGGCCTGTCATGTCGGCATATGACCATGCAAATATATCTTGATATTCCTTGAGCAAATCCGTTATTCTTTCTGATTCTGCTGAGAGAAGACTTTTTTCAATCTTGACTTGTTTGGGGTTTTCCTTATCATCCAGATTAATAGTAATCGTTTTCTCTAACGTGAGTGGTTTTGATTTTTCATGATGGATCTATTCTCTTTTGATCCATTCCTCATCTTCATTATCCTCCTGAATATCATAAGCGATCTCCTCGGAGAGATTTGAGTCACACATGAACCTATTATGGGTGTTTGAATGCTCATGCTTGACATGCAACAAACATGATTAGTAATTACATATGAAATGAATTGATGCATGGAGTTTAATGAAAAACCCTTTTGGAAAATTATTTTGAAATCCGTTTTGAAGAGATCATGAAAATAGAACTAATTCTCGTATCCTTGGATATCCTTGCTCTTAAAACCATTTTCGCAATGAGGAGTTATACGGAAACCCAAAGCCTCAAGCCTCACATGTGAGAGCGATATTCATCATTGGTTTGGTTTTGTTTTCATATGTCCTTAACAAAACATTGAACACTTTTATTGAGGCAAAAGGACACTATTGGTGCCATAACTTGTGTACGAAGATCACTTTGGTGCCATAACTTTTTTTCGGATCACTTTGGTGCCAAAATCTGAGAAAAAAGATCACTTTAGTGACTTCGGCCAAAATTCCAACTAAAAAAAGAGCCACGTCAGATTTCCGGTGAGCCATGTCAGCATCGAAAATTAATAAAAAAAGAGCCACGTCAGATTTCTGGCGGCCATGTCAACATTGGCACTAAAGTGATCGTTTTTCAAAAAAGTTGGCACCAAAGTGATCTAAAAAAAAAGTTATGACACCAAAGTGATCTCCGTACACAAGTTATGGCACTTGTGGTGTATTTTTGCCGTTTTATTGAATTTGAAAAATAAAATTACATATATATTGAAAGAAACATAAATTGCAACTGAATTGAAACAACATCAATCATGAAACAGATAAATTGTAAAGGCAACAATAAGGAAAGGGTTCAAAAGAATCTTCCTACTCCAGTGCGTAGGTGTCTTTATCTTTGGTTATAATGACATTGATAATGTCTTCTTCGAATAAACCCAGCGTGTTAGGCTCGGTCTTTGCACATAAATTTTCTTCTGAAAGCAATTTAGGAGGCCCAGGAAAGTTTTCTCTAATATGAATCTGATGATAAGGTAACTCTTTAGTCTTACCCTTCCATATTGATGGGTTAATGGTTCGATCACCTCGGCTTCCACGGCCTTCATGATTCTTTTGACTTTGGTCTCGGCCTCCATGGTGATTAATAGTGACTTCATATCCTACTCCATACTTCTTCTTTGTGCCAAATGGGATAATGAGTTCTTTAATTCCTTGTGCTTTTATCCCAAGCCCATTATTATGGTTAAATCTATATTGGCATAACTCTTTTCAAGACATAATAGACGATACCGAAAATTCTGAAGTTTTCATGACACTACCAGCGGGAATTTGTATCATGAAAATCATCTCGAAGGAAAGATAACTGGGCTTTTTTTTTTTTTTATCTCTGACTCGACATAAGGTATAACACTTTTCTTACAAGTGGCAAAGTCCGTCTCCCCGTGCACGGTAATCATTTTACCATCAATAACAAATTGAACATTTTGATGGAGACTTGAAGGAATGACGCCAGCCATATAAATCCAAGGCCTTCCTAGCAGCAGGTTAAAGGTCCTTGGAATGTCTACTACCTTAAAATCGATCAGAAAAGGCACAAGGCCTATGTTTACTTCCAGCTCGATGCCACCGATAACATCCTTCTTCGTCCCGTCGAATGAACGTACAGTCACCTTTGAAGGTTTGATAAGTTCTTCACTAATCCCCAAGCAATACAATGTGCTTAGTGGACACAAATTAAGTGCGGAACCATTATCGATCGGTACCCGTGACACTTCCTTACCCTGGCATTTGACGACAATATACAGGGCTTTATTATGGGAACGTCCATTAATTGGCAAAATCTTCATCACAGAAGGCAATTCGATTCTTTAGAAGAATGACACCAATAAAGTCTTCCAGTTGTACCTCATTAATCGTCTCCAGGACATGCACCTCATTAAGAGGTTTCATAAGCACCATTTTGCGGCTTTATGAAATCTTGAAAAGATCCAGTAAGGAAATCTATGCCGGCATTTTTCTTAATTGCTCTATTACTTCGTATTCGCTTGTCCTCATGACTGACAGTAATTGCTTGATATCCTCTTTAGTTACTCTCTTCTTTTCGTGCTCACCTTCTTTTGGGACATAACATCTTCCTGATTTGGTTATGGCATCAACTTCTTTAGGTGTGTAATCCCATGGTACACATTTGGTATCAAATTTCTCCTTTGGAGGCAAAGTGATGATTACAGGCTACACCTCTTTCTCTTCGATCTTTAGTTGACCAATTGGGAGCTCAAGGGTAATTGGTTCAACATGATCCCTTTCTTCCTCAAGTTTATCTACTTCATCAAGATTAATCAATAGTGGTGTAATCATGGATACCATGCTTTTGTTAGCTTCAATAGTATCCATTTCACCCTAACCGTCAAGTACAATATTTTCCTCTTTGGATGCCTATGAGGGTGGTGTGTATTTGACATGGTAGTTATATCGGCCATTGTCTTGTCCTAAGTAATCTACAATTTTGCCTCATTTTTGTGCTTTGCGAACAAATCGTCTGGCTCCTTGGCGAGCCTTTTTTTTCATTTTCTCATCTTGATCTTCTTTCTTCTCGAGACTTAATTTGTTGATTGGGATTTCATCCATACCTCCCCATTGGTTAGGCACAATAATTTCATTTTTGAAAGCTCAGGGTGGAGGTGTGTACTTAACATGTAAGTTGTATTTTCCACTATCTTGACCAAGGAAGTCTATAGTGTCACCTTGCTCAAATGAAGTTTGGGTAAATCGCCTTTCACCCTGTCGAATCATTTCTTTTTGTTCTTCAAATTGATCATCCTCATCACAGGATAGAATCTCTTTTTGTTTGCCGAACTCATCGTCCATACCACCCCAACCATCGGGCACAATCACTTCATTTTTAAAAGCCCACGATGGTGGATTATACTTTACTTGAAAGTTGTATTTGCCAGAATCTTCTCCCAAGTTGTCTATGACTTCCCCTTTTAAGAATGCTTCACAACGAAAGCGAGCATCTCCTTGTCGGGTTGATTTTAATTTGGCCTCATATTCATCTTCTTCATCAAGTCTTATTATTTCTTCCTCTGTAAGGACCATATTCACCACATTGTGCTCAGGAAGAGGGTTTTGATGCACATTTGGCTCTGGCTCTTGAAAGCTTAATATCTTCTTGTCTATAAATTGCTGGACCTTGTATTTTAAGACTGTACAGTTGTCCACATCGTGCCCTCTTTCTCCCATATGGTATGTGCAAGTCTTCGACTCATCGTACCGGGAAAACTTTGTAGGATTATATCTTGGCACTTCTTTGGCCACCAAATACCTTTCTAATAACATCGGTAGTAGTTTCGACAAGGGCCGTGGCAACAAGGTAAATTGCCTTATGGGTTTTCTCTTTGGCTCGAATGGTTTTGGATTTCTCTAAGGGACATTGGACTGTTTTGGGAATAAAGCCTAAAGAACATTAGGGCTAGATACCATAGCCCCGTCATGTATAGGTTCTTTATCCTTTCTTCCAGGATATGGTCTCTGTGCTGTCGCTTTTTGAGATTTCTTCTCCTTTAATGACCATTTGATTCTTTCACCAACTTTCACCAACATGGTGAATGTCTAACAGCCCGATATATGCAACTTGTCATAATATTCATTTGGTAACGACTTCAAGAAGAGTTCAATAAGCTCGTCCTCACTTATAGCTGGTTTGACTTATGAGGCTACAGCTTTCCATCTTTGAGCGTAGGCTCTGAATCCTTCGTTTATTCATTTCTCAGTTCTGACTAAGTCCTCCCAGGTTGGAAGTACTTCGACATTGAATTTGTATTGGCGAAGGAATTCTTCTGCCAAATGGTCACATTTGGTAAAATCTTTTATATCAAGAGCGGTATACCATGCCAAGGCTACTCCCTTGAAGCTATCTTGAAATATACTGATAAGGAGTGGCATATTGTCTAAATATCTCGCCATTTTGCAGAGATAATATTTTAAATGGCTTTTAGGATAGCCGGTTCCATCATACTTGCTCACGAACTCTAGTTCTTTATAGTTTTATGGAACAACTACCTTTGTGTATGGCGAGAATTTGTCAAATCTCTGAAGCTCATAGCCCTGACTTGCTAGGCATTCTTCAATTTTGGCCAATCGTTTGGCCTCCTATTCATCCTTGGATGTCTTTTTAACCCGAATGTCTTCCTCTAGATCTACTATTTCCGGTACAAATTTTGGAGGATTCTCCTAAATTGGTATTTTACTTCTCATTGTCTCTTTAACAGGTACCTCAACGGCATTTGCAGCTCCTGGATTTGAAATTGTAGGATAAGATCCCTTCGCAGCTATAATGAAGGTCTTCATTTCTGCCATCATGGCAGTCATTTGTGTCAACTGATTTTCTACTTCAACCAGCTTAGTGCGAGTCTCTTCCTTAGCCATTTTTATTTGCAAGCGAGTTCGAGGTCTTCGACTTTCCGTTATTAAACAACCTGCTTTCATGAAAATCATTATGATATTAGAATCGATGAAATAGATATGAAGACCTATATTCTTTCAATGGTATGTTTTCTTGTGATTAACAAGGATATGAACTTTTACACAAGCCTTAGTCTTATATAAAACTTCTCATCAATATTTTTTTTCCAATGAACCATACAATTCAAAGAATTGTAATCCATGGTGATTGTTTCTTTTATGTGAAATGTGCTTTAAAACTTCATCAAACAATCATGCATCAAGTAATTGTTTTAATTTTGAAGATTCATATTACAACACTTTATATCAAAATGGGGAAACACTAGCTTAAACAAGTCTAGGCCTCTTGCTAGCTAAGGTAGCTTCAGCTTCTTCATATTCCTTGACTCGTGTCTCCCATTCCTCCACGTCAATCGTAACCTCTTCGGGAACATATGGCTTGACACCTGGCGTACTCGGCACAATATACTCCGGAATGTACAGCTTATCAAGATGGGTAATAATGCTCAAACGTACATATGATTCGATATCATTCGGTCTTTTAGCCTTCAACCATTCTATGTACTCTTTAGATGCCAAGAAAAGCTTCATTTCTCCTTGTAAATCTTCAGGCCATTGCACTATTTGTTTGGTTGATTTCTTCAAGGAGTACATGATCTTCTAAACCTTTATTTGCAACTCCTTATTGTCTTTCTCCTATTGGGATTTTTGTGGTATATTAAATGTGAACTTCTCGGGATGCCAAGTAGGTGGAACTTGTTGAATTATTCCAAATTGTCGTGCCACTCTTAGTGGGCAATAAGCGGCTCCACCATTCAAACCAAACAATGGCACTAAGTTGCCTTCTTGACAAGTAATTTGAATTGTCACTATCTTTGGCCATTGAATTCTGCATTGGAATTGGTCGGGAGTCAATACCCTAATGAAGTTTGCCCACTTATGAAAAGAGTATTTTGGCAATTTGTCTTGGAGCTTTAAATACCTCTCAATAGGGTTGATAGATGAGTCGATCTCTCTAATGCGTGTATGACGTTCCTAAGGTCGGATATGGGAAATGAACCATACAGAAAGTAACCCGGCTGAGGCTTGAAGTACACTTTTCTGGTGGCTTTGGTATTTGTTCAAAAAAATGATAGTTTCCACTAAAAGCATATTGGAGAAATCCCATTTTAGGCAAGCTTACCTAGCAATCACCGCAACAAGAGGATTCAATCTAGTCCTTGATGTAGGGAATAAGACGAACCTAAAGAAAGCAAGGATGAAGACTCTCGCCGAAGTATTTCCAATTTCTTTTGGCAATTTGGAGTAATTAGCCACCAAGTAGGGTAAAGGAAACTTCCCGGTGTTCGACTTGATCAACTTGTCCACTTGAGGAGTCTTCAAGTTAAAAAATTTTTATGGAATTTTCTGATTCCATTTACTATTTTTCTTGATTTTCTTGCTTATTTTGATTAAAAGAAATTCAGAAAAAATGCTAAAAAAATTATTTTTTGGTTTAGAAATAGGTTTCTAGGCTTGGCCAAGATCCCTAGATCTAATTTTGAAAATATAACAAAAATAGGCTAAAAATTAGGTGTCAATAGTGAGGTATGGTTTGAAAGAGACCCTTACACGGAAATACCTCCTTAACGTGCAAATCCCAAAAGTCCAAAAAACATGGTGCGACACTACATCCCATACAAAAAAAAAAAGTTATTTTTGTAATAGAGACCACAACACAAATAGACAACTTCAGCATTTAGTCCTCACAACCACAAAAAAATACACTGCACCCCATACGGAAAAATTTATTTTTGTGATAAGGGACCACAACACAAACAGGCAACTTCAACAATGGTCTCCATAATCGCAATAAACAATTAGGGGTATCGGTTAGTAAACACAAATCGATAAAGTATAAAAGCGAATAAATTAAAGCACTCACCCTTACACTATGGTAACAAACCCAAATCGACAAAGATATCGCCTTTTCCCATGCTTTTACACTTTGTCAACAACACGAAAATTGAATAAGCATTTGCTCACTTTGTCAGTCAGTTAACACAAAACAACAAATCACTAACTTTTACTCTCTATCGACCAAGACAGCAAAAACAAAGATCTAAGGGGAGAAAGATCAAAACCCTAATTTGGGTGTATAGAGCGAGTGGCAGTGAGAGCTGCGATTTGGGACTTTGGGTATACAAAGCGAGTGGCAATGAGAGCTCGATTTGCTTTAGAGGAGACGAAGTATTGAGGACTCGAACAAAATCGAAACCGTAATTGCGATTATCTCAGAGAAATCGAGAAAAGTATGGAAGACAACGTGTACCAACAAGAGGAAGATGATGTGTGAGTGAGAAGCCCTAATTTGGCACTTACACGCAACGTCATCGTTTTCAGGCTATTACACTCCTAGAAACGACGTCATTTCTGTTAGAGGGAGAGATTTGTACACAATTTAGGAAATGATATCATTTCTCTTGGACAAAAATTTCCATGTAAGATTTTCATTTATTTTTAAAAATTCCATGTCAGATTGTAAATTAAGAAAAAAATCTACGTAGGACGATTTGCCGGAAGTGTCACTCAAATGATCTATTTTCATTGGAAGTGGCACTCAAATGATCTATTTTACTCCGATATGGTACTTAAGTGAGCGAAAAAAGATTTCTGTCACTCAAGTGAGCGCCGTATAAAAGTTATAGCATTCCTAATGTCCTTATCTTGGCATTTCAATATTTATGATTTGTTCATGAAAATGAGGATGACCGAAAAATAGATTGACCTTTGGCCAAAAGAACTACCAACAACATGCGATGCCATGATCTTTTACTCAAAAAATTCAAACAAAATAGAAAAAATGTCAAGTAAGAATTTAACGAGCATTTGTTGTTGGGGCTAACAAGGGGGTTGAATATGTTGTTTTAAAGGTTTCTCAAACTTCCATGGAAATCAGCAGGTGCCGAGTAAATATTGGGTTCAACCAGGTGTATGTAAAATGGTGACTCGATTGTGTGCTTAAGAAGATAAATAGCATCACACAAAGATATATAGTGGTTCGGTTTTGTTTCCAAGCCTATGTCCACTCTCACTACTAACAGCCACAAGTCGGGCTGAAATACACTAATAATCTGCTGAACAAGTTACACTTAGTATACACTAATCCTATCGTATGATAGATCACATTATCATGAATTAGGTGTAGCTATCACTTGGTACACTTGATCTTTTAACACAATTACAATGCAGCAAGTGTTATAGACAAACAAGAGCTTTTTGCTAAGTACACAACAAGTAGCACATTTCTAGAATTTGTATGAGCGTGTGTCTGTAATTCTCCTTGTCCCCTAACTTGTTGGTTTCAAAGATCTTCTCTTTTATAGTCATCTTCAATATAGCCGCTAAGGATGTTTTGGAGAAGCAAGATAGCCGTTAGAGTTCGTTGATGCTATTGTCCAAGGAACTAGCTGCCCATACAACCTTTTTCTCAAACATTTGTAGGCTTCCCAAAATAGCTTTTGCTGCTGTTCTGTAGCTACGGCTCTAATATACTGTCAGACAACCTGTTCTCTTAATTTCCAAATCTTCAGCTGTGTATGTTCAGTCGACAACGGCTATAACAGTGAGATAACGGTCTTACTCAGTGAACCATTATCCAAACATCACCAATGACCTAAACTCTTTCAGCATCAATAAAACATCGTCATTTAGTTGATCTTTTATGTTTGTTGGTGCTGTTTATATAGAACCTCAAGGACATCTTGTGATCTTCTTTTCAATGCATCACACCATGAATATCACTTGGTCCTTTACATATATTTGCACTAAACAACGTATACATTATACCAAGGATAGTTTGGGTATTATTAAAATTCATTTAGAGATGTTTCTCCAACATATGCTTGTGAATTTGAGCAAATGGATATAAATGTAACTTAGGCGGTTTATCAAAAACATGATAAGCATATAAATAAAGAGAGTAGGGTAGACCAAAAAATAAAAAAAGAGAGTAATGATAGAGAAATGCTCAGCCCATTTAGAGGGTTCAGCCTAAATTTGTGCCTACTCCACTCTCCGAGCTAGTTATGGCCAATCTGCTAGTCGAAAGCTTGTACATCAGTTGGTAGTTGACAAAGCCAACTCTTCTTTACAAATTGGGTACAGTGATTGATGAACTCTCTTACACTCGATTCTCTCAATATAAGTGAGTTCTCCTAGTGATAATGATTTGCAGGATATATACAGGAGTGATAGTGATTGATTTGCCGCGAAGTCTCTTTCTCGGCTCATCATGAACCAGGAAACCCCTTATCCGTTCACCCTGAGATGGTTTCCTCCGATTCGGCTCAAGATGAGCTAGCCACAAATTCAGGCCTATAAAAATTCTCTTGTTCTCGGTTTCCTTTGAAGGTTCTGGTAGAGTTCTTGGAGATCCTTGAAGGCGGAGCCCTCTCAAAGGGTGGCCGGGATTATCCAGAAGGGCTGGCAATCCTTCCTCTCTTCCTCTCTTTAGCAAATGAACTAGATGGTTATAATGCTTAGAAAGACATTAGAAAATCCATGTACATTGTTATTGTTACGGAAGCCAAGCGATCGAACAATAAATTTGACAGAATAAGAAAATAAATCGGACACCAAATTTACGTTGTTCGATCGTAGTAACCTACATCCACGGGGAGAGCAGCACGAAATTCCACTATAGATCAAGCGATACAACGGAGATTACAACCACACTCGAGTCACTCAAACACTCTCAGTGTTTCCCAAATCCCAATTACACCCAATAACTCACGCAGTGTATAGTCCCACAATTCCTCACGAAATAATCTCTCAATCTCGCAAAAGAATTGTACACTAATCTTAACACAAGATTTAATCGCTATGAACACTTGAACTCTTGGTGTAATTTCACGAATAAAATCCCAGGGAGATAAACCCACGCCAAGCACTCGACGTCAACCGCGGCGCTTCATGACTTCTCTTCGCTCTGGACATGAACAGCACAAAGACCACACTCTGCACACTTCAACTTCTTCTTTCCAAGGTGCCCACGATAGAATATATTTATAGCCAAAAAGAAGAATACCTTCAGAAGCCCACGTCAACATGGATTAGGAAATCATGTTATTCGGTCAACTAGTCAAAGTTTGAACTTTCCTCTTCTGGCCGTGAATTCCACAAGAATTAGGAAAGAATAATATTCTTTTTTTTCTTCGCTGATTCCAATTTCAAATCAGGAAATATCCAAATTTAAAATATTCAAATCTCCACACAAATAATTTTGAGTTGGGTTTCATTCACAGGCTCAAACTCGAGACATATATTTTAACAATTTCCACCTTGGCTCGACATTTGAGCAAAGTCACAATCGCTTTGATAGAAATCCGAATTTCGCTACTACTCTCCCACAGCCCCAATGGGCTCAACCGCCACAGATGTCTTTCAAGTCCAAGCCTCGCTTGAACTTCGCCATAGTCGTGAACCTCATCAGAACACCAACTCTACATGCACCTTTAACTGTTCCATAAGGATTTTCCGATACAATCTCCTTAATCGCAGATAAAGCAAAACCATTGTTGCATTTATACCTGTTCGGAGATCGAATACGCACCTTATTAATATCAGCAGTTACAGCAATTGTTGGCTCAATAGGCTCCACCTCGCTACAAGTACCATCCGTGTCGATTACTTCGCTAGCACCCGCTACCTCAGGAGTTTCTGGTTGCAACTCCACCTCAAGCTGAACACCATCCAGATCCGTATGAACACTGCTACTAACACTCCTTGCCATAAGTACTGGAGACTTGTCAAATGTAACTTCTCTGCTGATAACAGGTGAATTTAATTCCGGGCACCACAACCGATAGCCCCGCTCACCTTGTGCATAACCTAAGAACATGCACTTTCTTGTCCTTCCATCGAGCTTACCATCACTAACTCAAACATAACATGGACAACTAAATATTCTAAGAACAGAATAATTAGCAATGTTACCTGACCACACTTCTTCAGGAGTCCGACATTCAATCGTAGTCGATGGAGATCTATTCTTCAGGTAGCTCGCCGTACTAAGCGCATCCGCTAGAAATCTTCTAGCCATACCAGCACTAAAGAGCATTTTATGGGCCATCTCTAGTAATGTTCTGGTCATTAATTCTGCAACCTGTTGTGGTTCATTAGCACTAGTGCGGTGTTTCATTATGCCTTCCTTCATGCAGAATTTGTTTAACAGCTCCGAGCAAAAATCCATACTATTGTCAGTCCGCACTTGCTTGATCGTTTTACCAGTCTCCTTTTCGATCAAACTTGTGCCTAAGCACAAACACCCACGTCTTCCTCGAGTAGTCATCAACAACTGTTAGTATAAATCTGGCACTCTTCCTTGAAGGAAATCGCGACAACCTGCGAACATCTAAATAAATTAATTCTGCAATTTCCGTGGTTTCTCTGATAACCGTACTAAACTGCACTTTCCGCCATTGATCTAAATCACAGCACCTGCATACATTCAGTTCGTTAGCCACATAACCACATAGCAAATTCCTTTCACTTAGAACCTTCAGGCTTTTCTCACTAATGTGCCCTAAACGCATATGCCACAATTCAGACTCTCGAACCGATGCATTCGACGTCTCCGCAGCGAATTCCATCACTGTCTCACCTTGAAGCTCATACAGGCCATTATGCTTGATTCCTTTCATATCACGAAAGCACCTCGAACAACTTTCAGAACTCCACATTCTGAAGAATACTGACACCCAGCTGAATCTAGGGCACTCAAGGAAATCAGATTTTTCTTCAACTCTGGAACATGCCTTACTCCAGTCAATGTCCACACAATATCATCATGCATTCTGATTCTGACATTACCAACACCAATAACATCGCATTCAACATTGTTCCCCAACTGCACTTTACTACTATCCGTGCACTGATAAGTAGTAAACCAGTTTCTATTTGGTGTAGCGTGAAAAGAACAACCAGAATCCATAATCCATCCACCAAACGACGAATCATCAGTGACAGACAAGACATAATCAGCATCATCCAAATTACCATCAGCTATAGCTGCAACATCATCCGCAGGATCAACTCTAATTTCTTTACCCTTCTCGTTTTTCAGTTTAAGGCAATCCCTTCTAAGATGCCCCCTCTTGCCACAGCTCGAACAGATAATACCACCAGTCCTAGACTGATTTCGTCTATTCGAGTTCATACTACTTCTGCTAACACGTGTACCAATTCTTCCTCTATTTTTACCTACTAAAGCAGCAGATACATGTTCACCAGATTCTCTTCTACGGATGTCCTCACTTAGAATTAAATCTCGAGCACCATCAAACGTCAAACTTGTCGACCCAGAGGAATTACTAATAGCAGTAACAATAGTATTCCAACTATCAGGCAATGAGGATAATAGAATCAAAGCACATATTTCATCTTCAAAGTCAATATCAACTGAACTCAATTACTAATGATCACATTAAATTCATTGATATGATCAGCAACTGACGCACCTTCGCTCATCTTCAAATTAAACAGACGTCGCATCAAGTAGACTTTGTTGATCACAGAGGGCTTCTCGTACATGTCCGACAGGGCTTTCATCAAACCCGCAGTGGTCTTCTCATTCACGATGTTAAATGTAACGTTACGAGCCAACGTCAGCCGAATAACACCCAAAGCTCGTCTATCCAGTAATTTCCAATCAGCTTACTTCATCGTCTCTGGCTTCTCCCCAGACAAGGGCAAGTGCAGTTTCATCTGATATAGATGATCCTCAATCTGCATCTTCCAGAAACCAAAATCCTTCCCATCAAATCTATCGGTTTTCACTTTTCCTTCTTCTATCGCCAACGATTCGCTTCAACTCAACCAAGCCAGGCTCTGATACCAATTGTTACGGAAGCCAAGCGATCGAATAATAAATTTGACAGAATAAGAAAATAAATCGGACACCAGATTTACGTGGTTCGATCGTAGTGACCTACATTCACGGGGAGAGCAGCACGGAATTCCACTATAGATCAAGCGATACAACGGAGATTACAACCACACTCGAGTCACTCAAACACTCTCGGTGTTTCCCAAGTCCCAATTATACCTAATAACTCACGCAGTGTTTAGTCCTACAATTCCTCACGAAATAATCTCTCAATCTCGCAAAAGAATTGTACACTAATCTTAACACAAGATTTAATCGCTATGAACACTTGAACTCTTGGTGTAATTTCACGAATAAAATCCCAGGGAGATAAACCCACGCCAAGCACTCGATGCCAACCGCGGCGCTTCAAGACTTCTCTTCGCTCTGGACATGAACAGCACAAAGACCACACTCTGCACACTTCAACTTCTTCTTTCCAAGGTGCCCACGATAGAATATATTTATAGCCAAAAAGAAGAATACCTTCAGAAGCCCACGTCAACATGGATTAAGAAATCATGTTATTCGGTCAACTAGTCAAAGTTTGAACTTTCCTCTTCTGGCCGTGAATTCCACAAGAATTAGGAAAGAATAATATTCTTTCTTTCTTCGCTGATTCCAATTTCAAATCAGGAAATATCCAAATTTAAAATATTCAAACCTCCACACAAATAATTTTGAGTTGGGTTTCGTTCACAGACTCAAACTCGAGACATATATTTTAACAGTTATTATGCCAACATAGAGACAGAAAATCATGATTAAACAGTTAGCTACTTTGCTGAATTTGAAATAGCAATCCTCATATGTGTATAAGTGGTTATTATGCTGGTTTGAAATGTTGCTTTAGAAAACTCTATTAAATAAAATCGAATCCATATTTGAGGAAATCAAATGATAAATGAATTATGAAAAAGGTCATCGAAAATGGGATATCGAAAGGGCATCGTGGGGCATTAACCATTTCTCACGCGTAATCAAAGCCCTGGAAATATGTATAGCAAGCAAATCGGTCACCTTCACACATCATCCTAGATATTTCATTTTTCCTAAAATTATTTAGGATTCTAGGGTCTAATCAGTCTAGCTTATTAAAATCGATTGGTGGCGAGTCCTTTGTTTTCAATACTCAATAATTGATTTTTGTAAGTTCCCTCAACCCAGGATTAGAGAAGATCTAAGGACCCATAAGGCGTTGCAAATGCGTCATTGTTTACTCATCAAATCGTACTCTATCAACGTCCTAAAAATGTCTCGATCCATTTAAATAACTTGTTAAATTAGCCAGCTTGCTTACATATGATTTGTGATATACAGAATACTTTAATAATAGAAGTTTGTGCCTGGTGATTAACGGCTTTCAACTCTAAGTCTCGTTAAATAAAATCAATCAAGGCGATGGTTGATCAATCGATTAATTTTTCATGGGGCAATATATTATCCTTCGTCGATTCACTCTCGAACTAAGCAAAAGCAATCATGTACGCTCGTCGCGCAAGGCGTGAGGACAAGCTAGGATTAAAGAAAAATAGGTGAATGCATGGCATCTTTTCGAGACAACACCTATATTAAGCTATATATTAGACATAACCCCTATGGTGAGAACAAATCACCGATTCACCCTTATCCCTCTCATGAGTGATGTGGCAATATCCGATTTCATTGTGTTTGGGTGCGAACATCCTAGAGTTGTCGAGTATATTGTTGAGAAGCTATAAAAAGGATATACTATTACCCCACGAGATAGGACAGAGCTAACATGTAATAATTCATTAATTTGATTGAATCGATAGGGAATCGGTAGATTCCATGATGAAACAATAGATTCGCTTTTGATCAATATATTTTAGATTTGCCTGATCGAGACGTGTTATTTAAATCCATAGAGGGTTAAAAAAGCACAGAAACAACAACAATCTGATGAGATTTATGTCATTCAAAGGGAAACATCTCTTAATAGCTAGTTGATTGATTAGTCTACAACCAAAAGTAATCGGAAAATTGTCTTGTACACGCGATTCTTATTTAGCTGGTGACCAAGACCAAACCTTTAAACATTCTAGAGAGTTGACTAACCGCTAAGGAAAAAAAAATGAAGCAGCTAAAGAATCCAAAATCAATAAATGAATTTTGATCCAATTCGAGACCTTTCCGTATATGTTAGTTGAAACACTAACCACTTGAAGGATGGAATTGATTTCACTTTTCACTTTGTCGAGATTGGCTTGGTGTTCAATGTACCAAGTCGAATCAAACCCTATGGCTTAATTGAAGGAAAGAACGCAATTCTTATCGCAGTGTAAAAACGAAAAAAATTTAAAAGGTTAAAAGGAAACATAAAAGGTAATATGGGAATTCTTACAACTATAAAAGAAGAAAAAAAACGGTAATATAGCAATTCTCATACCAAAGATTGGTATGGCATTTGCAAAAAAGGGAACTTCGATAACAGGAAAAAAGGAAAAAAAATAAAAGAAGAAAAGAATAAAATAAAAGTAGTGTGGCAACTATTATCCCAGAGTAAAATGGAACAAACATAAAAGGCAACACGGTTGTCGCAAGGTGGCTAGATAAGATATCCTGCACTCTCCATCTTTAAATAGCTTGATGATGTTGATACTGGAGCCATGCATGCCACAATGAGAAACTCATCAGCTTAAGTGCCTGTTTATTTGTTCTTTACTCATAACTAGTTGTGCAGGAAATATGTTCAGCAAGACATATGTTGAGATTAACAGCAATTTGCCTCCTGAAACTACTCTAACAGTTTATTGCAAATCCAAGAACAACGATCTTGGAATCCATACTATAACAAGCAATAGAGCGTGGGCATTCAAATTTAAACCCAATTTCCTTAAGATGACGTTGTTCTTTTGTAGCTTTTCACGGCCCGGTCAATTTCATTGATTTGATATATATGATGAAAACAGGGATGATTGCACCCAGTGTATTTGGACGACCTTTCCCAATGGTCCTTCTAGGCTCAATGAGACAAGAGGGATTGATTTTTGTTTCCCATGGAATCCTCCTGCACAGTTAGGGAGGAAACCTCTTATGTGAATGTCTAATAGAGAAAGATGATGTTGTGAACGCATATATTACAATTGGAATAAGAATCATCTTCGTTATCTCTTAAATTAATACACACATATGTGTATGTTTCTCTTCTAATATACTAATTGTTTTGATTTTGATTGGCATCTCTCTCTTTGTAGTGTTGTCTCCTCGTTCTATGCCATTCTATTGGTATTTACGAATTTTTTCATTTATGTCGCTATAAAATTGTTTCCCAAGGCCTTACCCAAAAAAAAAATTGTTTCCCAAGGAAATATTTCTTGGTGTTGACATGCAATTTTAGTCGACAAATTGTTGTTCATTCTTGTAACTATACAGAAAATAAAAAGATTAGCAAGTTAATAGCAAAAAGATTAAATCAACAAGTAGGTAAACAAATAACGAGCAAATCAACAAACAGAAGAAAACATATAATTGGGTCTCGATCCATTTTGCATAGCCCACGAGAGGGGATTTGCTGAATTCGCCAAATTCTCCCTCCCTCCTTTCTTCGTGGCCGAAGCCTTGAAACGAGGTAAATACTTGTTGGTGGTTTTAGTGTTTTGGTTCTCGAGTCCGATATGAAGTGGATTTGGGAACGGTGAACATAACGTGAAGAAAAACCACGAAGAAACAGGAGAAGCAAGAAGGAACAAGAGGATGGGTTTAAATTGAATTTTAGTGATTTGGGCTTTGCTTTGGTGTTTAGTGACTCTGAGCTTGAGTTGGGAATGCTGAGCACATATTCTCGGCAACAAAGAGAATTTTCAACAGCTATTCAGCCGTCTATTCTCAGTCAAGCAAGAGGGATTAAACGGCCAAATACCCATATTCTCGGCTGAAGTTTTGGGTCAAGGAGAGGTGATTTGGGTGTAGTTTTGAGTGCAATAAAAAAATAGGGGAAGCAGTTTGAGGAAAAAATAAAAGAGAGAAGATGCCCAAAACCTTCGTGGAAGCATCGAGTATGGCGGAGAGCCTCCGACGCCAAGAGAGCAGCTTCAACTTGAGGACAAGAGGAATTCGGCGTAAGGTAAAACAAATCAAAACTTATGTTTCCATCTATTGATTAATTCAATGACGTGAGCCTACTGCTCAACTTTGATTTTGTCCAGATATTTGTCATCGAGTGCATTCAAAACACGAACTGAGAACACAGAGCGACTCATCTCAAATATGGTTTAATCCGAACCAATTCCTTTGCGTTTTGACTTTGGTTTAATGTCTTCATATTGCAATTGGTGTCGATACGGATGTTTGATGAGATCGTGGTTTGACTACGTTATTATGTTTTTGAAATCTTAGGTTTGCATGTTTGTTTAGATCGATATCATTGCATAATCTTAATCGGGTCACCCAATTTGCATCACGTTTAATTTTCATAAGACAAAAATTCATCACGTGCGATTCCATATAGTAATTTGCATAGGGCTGCGCTTTTTCCTTCATCGTTAGTAAAATTGAACATGAGTAAATGCTGCTAAATCTATATATGTTTTTGCAGTTTTAGCAGTAAAGTGAAGTCCAGATTAGTTTTTGCGCAATTTAACTGGTCTACATCCTTGTGTGATCTTAAGGGCGCACTCCCGGACTTCAGCTTGTTACATTGGGAATTTTACATATAGAGTGCTCTAACAAAGTTTGACCTAAGACCACAAAAGAGGAGTAAACGACTTTAACAAGTCTACTCAACACGTTAATCAAGTCTACTCCTACAGGAAAAACTCCCCTAATTGTAAATATGAACAAGTTACATACTCCTTTCAAAAGCATGGCAGAGATGAAGAAATTAAAAATACGTGCAAAGGATTAAATTTCACACTACATATTTATGATTAAAGCAAAAGATGTGCTATCGTAGATTAAAATTACAAATTAGATTAGTCAAATTTAAACTATATTATTGTGAGAATTATATTGTCATTAAAATAATCGTTAATAACATTATTCTCTCTTCTTTTTATTTTAAGAAGGGTTAATACCGCAAAAAACTCTAAACTGGTACGCATGTAACAATTTTACCCCAAACTAATTTTTCAACCACCAAAACTCCAAACTGATATACTTATGACAAATTTACCATCCATTAGTTTCCGTTAAATTGAATTAATATCACAAAAAATCATAAACTAGTGTGCTTGTGATAAACGCAGGGTAAAAAATAAAATTGGTACATCCATCAATTGCCGTGTGTGAATTGACAATCTTTATTTGTGAGACACAGATTGCTGATTTTCTCATAGTGTAGATTGATGATTGTGATGTCAATTGCCGCGTGTAGATTGACAATCTTTATTTGTGAGACACATATTGTTGATTCTCTCATAGTGTAGATTGATGATTGTGATGATTGTGATGAATTAAATTTTGATACTGTGGTTTAAGGATAACCTACTAACCTTTGTGGTTTAAGGATAAACCCACGAACCCTGTGGTTTAAGGATAAACCCACAAAATCCTATGGTTTTAAGGATCCATTAAACCTGTGGTTTAAGGATACACCCACGAACCCTTGTGAATTAAGGAATGAATCCACAAAACCCTTATGGTTTAAGGATAGACTCACGAAACCCTGTGGTTTAAGGATACACCCACGAAACCCTTGTGGATTAAGGAATAGATCCATGAAACCCTTTGTGTCAAACGTCGTACGAAAGTTATGATGCTTCTAGTATAGTTATCCCAAAAATGCTTATACATGTGTCAGTTTAGATCGTGATTATTTAAATATTTGAAAAAAATTATCAATTTAGTCATAGATCTATTGTACAAATGTCAATTCAATTTAACTTTCCAATTTTGTCAATATAGTCCTACACATTTGCGTGATTTTTAAATGTAGTCTTTTCTGCCAATTGTCATCTTAAATTGAAACGTGAAAATCAACAAATTGCCCACATCAGTATCCCACTTAGGATGACCGGTGATGACTAGAGGCCATGTCAGTGATTTTTTGTGGCAATTGGCAAGAAAGACCACATTGAAATATTGTCCAAAAGTTTAGGACTACATTCACAAAATTGAAAAGTAGGGCTGATTAAGTGGAATAATTAGTTATTGATAAGAAAATTATGACAATTGTAATTGCGTTATAAGACAATCCAATCAAACCATTGGAAAATACATATTTTTTGTTAATTCTAAATGCATTATAATTTCCAAAGAAAGAAAAGAAAAAAAGGTAAGAAATAATATGAAATCTGGGACTGGTAAGAGATACTGTGGTCAATTTAAGGTAATAAGGGGCGTCAGAACTTTCGTATGACGCTCACTTGAATGTCACGTTGAAGTAAAATCAATAATGTAAGTGCCACTCTAGCAAATCATCCTACATAGGACTTTTTTATTAATTTTTCATTCCGACATGGATTTTTTTTTATATTTTATTTATTGTCCACTTTAGTGCCGACAATGCCACATAGGACAACCGAAGTCTATGGTGGATTTTCTGGTGAGACAAATCGCCGATGGCACTTAAGTTTTTCAAATTGGTGGCACTCAAGTGAGCAAAAAAAAGATTATAGAACTCAAGTGAGTGTTGTACAAAAATTATGACACTCCTAATGTACTTATCCTATTTCCACTTGTTATAGCTCATGGAACTTGGAGAGAAATAAAATTGTTCTCATAAATTGATATTTAGATGGAGTGACCAAAAACGATGTAATTTGAGCAAATATACATAGCAAAAAATTAGATAACCCTGTCAAAGAGTCTGCCATTGAATGATAGATGGAATCTGTACAAAAAAAATGTTAAGTTCAAAATATTAGGAAAAATTTCATTTTACTCATTGAACTTTAGAGATGTTGCATATTAAAATCGTAACTTTAAAAAGTTATATATTTATTCTCCCACTTTCCCTCGGGTGGTGTCTCGTTGGTTTAACGTGCAATATTTTTTGTTAAATTTTGTGTCAAATACCCCTTGTTTTCCTCAATTATTACTCTAAAATATTAGAACTTTAAACAGTTTAAAATGAAAGAAATTATGAATAGGTATGAAGATTTAGGAAAAAATTATCTGATATTAGAACTTTAAACAGTTTCCACAAATTTTCCTCAATTATTATTTTTGAGGTATTGAGTAAGTTCAATGCCAAAAGGGTGGATGTGCCTGAATAGTTGCTTGAAGATGATGAGCACGTAGATGCCCTAATAAAAATGTTGGATGTTGACTCTGGTGGCGTACGATTTGTTGGAATATTGGGAATGCGTGATATTGGTAAAACAACACTTGCGAAGGTTGTGTTCAACAAGTTATTTTCTCACTTTGACGGAGTTAGTTTCCTCAACGATGTCCGAGAATCATTGCGAGATGGTCTTATAAACTTACAGAAAAAGTTATTATCAAGTTTTGTGGGTCCTGTGATTGCTGACCAAACTGAAGACAATAGAGTTGTGATGAATCGGATCAAGAGAGTGTGTGAAACTAGGAAAGTCCTCATTGTTGTTGATGCTATAGACAAGAACAAGCAACTCGAAAATCTAGCTGGAAAATCTGATTGGTTTGGTTTTGGTAGCAGGATCATTATCACAACTCGGGATCGACGTATCCTGTATACTCTAGATCATTCATCCAATGAAGAGGAACAAAAACAAACCGAAGGAATTTTCATTAACGAACTTTTTGAAAGGGAAATTGGTCAAGCACTTTAGTTGTTTTGTAATCATGCATTCAAAAGAGAACCTCCCATGGAAGGATATGATCATCTTGCAAAACAAATTGTTCGTACAGTGGGAGGGCATCCTTTGGTTGTTGAGGTGATAGGTTCATATCTTTATTGTCATGGCTCTGACCCTGGGGTCCGGTGATAAAAGAAGGCTATGGGAATACATGTTTGAGCAGTTACGTGCAGTTCCTTTTCAGAATGTCCGAGATGTGTTAATGATATGTTATGAGGGCTTGGATAATAAGCAAAAAGAAGTATTTTTGGATATTGCTTGCTTTTTCAATAACGAGGACCAAACATATCCAATTATCACGTGGGATGACTGTAATTACCATCCTCACAGCTCAATTCATGTCCTCCTTCAATGGTCCTTGATAAAAATTAGAGATAATAAGTTGTGGATGCATTACCTATTGTGAGATCTGGGAACGTACATCATCCGGAAAGAATATCCTCTCAGACTTCATAGGGTTTGGATTCGAGATGAAGCCCTGGAACTACTGCAGAAAAAAGAGGTAAAATGGAAGAGTATGTCACATAATTTTTTTTTGGATGGAGAAACTTTTTGAATTTTTCTCTTATTTTATAGTTACCTTTGTTTAACTTTTGGGTGAGGTAGCTCTCTCTCAAACATTTGGGTCAGAGGTCTTGTAAATTGGTGGGGAGAGACAGATAGATTGCCTACCAGTTTACTATGATTTCTAGATTCTGTAGAATAGAAGAGAGATTCCTGGAAATTCTGAAGCAATAGAGCGCCGTTTCTTGGGCTATCCTAGCAACGTCAGCAGGAAACTCTCTGTTTGAAGAATCGTTGAATTACTTTCAAACACAATTGCAGAGAAAACAAAAAACTATGAAGATTGGAATTTGGCATGCTAATTATATTTCTTGAAAAGCAGAAAATGGAAAATGGAATAATGATTTACATGATATTTTCAGAGGGAAGTTGAAAATTTTCGTTAATGGTGTGTTAAGCTCTTGCGCTTCCTTTTTATATCGCTCTATAATAGTGTTAAGTGTTGTGCACTCAATTAATCTCGAGTCTCTGTTGGCAGAGAAATGAAGACGCACAAGCACTAAGCCTGACATCCAGCTGCAACTGCACCTTTAAACCTGAACAATTAGCTGGTCTACCAAATCTAAGGTTCATTTGAGTGAAAGGCATTAATTTTTTCGGCAACTTCGATAATCATCTTTCATAGCTAAGATGGCTTTCTTGGCAAGTGAGGCAAATGACTTTCCGGGCGAGTAACTTCCACTTTAGTAAATTGGTCATGCTTGACCTTTCAAATAGCACGATTGAAGATGGCTGGGGTGGGCGGAGCCAAATGAAGGTATGATATGCCTTACTCTATACGCTTCATTCTGTCATACCTCATTCGTGATAATGAGGCAATGATAGTAGCAAAATATGTATTTTAATTTTTTCTATCGATACCTCATACGATTGACATAATGATTGTATGCACTCCACATCTCTTCTAAGTGTAAATATATTTGCACGAGTAACATTCAATATCCTTCTACGTATCAAAGTAGAACACAATTATGGGTGCGTTTGGTTCAGCATTTGGAATGCTACTTTGGAAATGCAAATATCTTTAGGTAAAAGCCCCTTTAGGGGAAATGCAAATGCCGTTTCGTAAAAACTTATCTGCAAAGCTACTTTGATCCAAGTAGTATTTAGTTAATTTTTTTTACAAATGGGCTTTGGAGGGGTTTTTTTAAAAAAAAGCAAAAGTACCCTTCGCCGGCTCCGGCGAAGGGCTACGGCCACCGGCAAGCCAGATCTGGTGCCGGTGGCCGTCGCCCATCGCCGAGCGACCCCCGGCGAGGGACGCCGACCTCGGGCGACGAGGTCTGAGGTCGCGCGACCTCAGGCAGCCATCGGCCTGGGTCGCGCGACCCAGGCGACCGTCAACCTGGGTCGCGCGACCCTAGGCCGACGGCCGCCTGGGTCACAACCCAGGCGGCCGTCGCCCAACCCTGGGCGGCCGTCGCTTGGGTCAGGCGACCTCGCCGGACCTTCGCCGGAGCCGGCCCTTCGCCCTCGCCGGAGTCCCTTTGGTGAAGAAGATGAACGGTATCGAGAGGGCAAAGCCGGAATATTGAAGTTTAAGTGAGGGTAGTTTGGGAAGTATAAAAACGATTTTGGCATTTGGTTCAAGGCTGAAAGCCCAAAGCTGGTCCGGCCAGCATTGGGCTTTCAGCATTGAAAATGCTAGTTTTGAGTATTTTCAATGCTCAATGCTAACCGTTTGATTCAGCATTTTTGGGAAGGGGCTTTCGGGGCCGAAAGCCCCTTCCCATTGCTAAACCAAACGCAACCTATGTCCCATATAAAAAATGCTGTCACGTGGTTTATAACCTTGGTTTCTTAGTTCTAAAAGTTGCTTAGGCTTTGGAAATGGTGTATTCCATTTGGAAGTAAGTGGCATTTTGCGTAGCACGGATACTTCAGTCTATAGGTTATGGAGTTTTGGTCTAAGACGCAAACTGCAGGTTTTGAAATTAAGGATGTGAAGCGAAGTAAAAAATGGTCAGGGATTATTTTCAAAAATTTTGAAGTATGAGGGTTATTTGCAGCATCCCCAAAAAGATTTGGGATATTCAAATTATCCTAGATTATCTTAAATAATGACGTAAGGATAATGTGCTTATTACTAACACAACCATATATGTTAATGTTTCTCATTTATTTTTTAACTTAAACTTTTTTTTCTGCATATGGATAGATTGAAGGTTCTAGATTTGACAGGTTGGAGGCAATTAGCAAGGACACCTGACTTCTCTAACTTCTTGACTTCGGAGAAGTTATTTCTTACTCAGTGTGTCCACTTGACCACAATTGAGTGCTCCATTAGTAAGCTAACACTCCTAAGAACTTTGAATCTCGAGGGGCGTTAGTTCTCTTGGGGAGTTGCCCGAAGAAGTTAGTTTTCTACGTTCTTTGACGCACATTGTCATGCCCGGGAACTAACAGGTAATTGCTTCCATTTCGATTAATTATGACAATGCAGGTCATTCAATTGACTTAAACCACCATATAGAAATTCAAAGTCACGTCAGTGCAGCCTATTGCATCCAAATAGTCGAATCCTGAAGCAAATTCTTATACTTTAGAATGCTTTTATGATCTTTAAGTTGAAACAAGAGGATTTTAAGTATTTAGCACGAGTGTTCTACTAACTCGAAGGCTGAATACCCAGAAAGTGCATGAACATGCACGCACGGAACCAAAATTTCCCCACTTTCCAAATGATCCAAAAAATATATATAAATTTCATACTTGATGGATGAAAAAACTCACTGGTTAAGTTCTTCGCCCATTCAAGTTAATGAATTCACTCCAAATAGTTGATTTGGAACACTAATTTTTCGATTTGGGGCAAAACGAACTTGATTCGGGAAGCCTAACTCTTTCAATTTTGAGCTGCGCATTTTTTCTCTCTTTTCTTGTTGAAACAAATGAATCATTAATATAGAAGTCCAAAACCCGATGTCATTATTGATTAGCGAGAAACGAGGTTGCTATGCCTCGCTGATGTTTGTCTTACTAACATGTCTATTGTACCCATTCACACCATTGTCCACTTCAAATGCCAAATTAGGTTGCATAAACAAAAAATTTGATGGTGGACTTATTTTGTCTATTAAGCAATAGTTCGTGCACTTTGTGGGTCGTTTGAAAGTGGAGATATGTTTGTCCTACGAATGTGAGTCCATGTTTTTTTTTTTTTAAATCTGTCCCTAGTTTAAATGTGAAGATGAAGAAAATGCTCAAACAAAGAGGAGCGCCTCTTTTCATCATATGTTAATTTAATACTATCGATTATTTTCCTTAGAATATCCCAAGAGTAGCCTGTAAGAGAACGCCCTGGTTTCTCAAGATTTTGGTTGGAACCCACATCTAATACAATCAAATATTTTCTCTGGCGTTAGACATGTCATTTGAGATAGATCCATTGTATTTTTAAATGCTGTCAACGATAAATTGTCTCCTCAAGTTTGGTAGGTGATCCAACTTTATCCATTCCATCAAGAATGGCTACTTCGCATTGGTTCTCAAATTCTAGAGCATCTTAATTTATTCAAACGAGCAATATTCGATGAAAATTTGGTGTAGATGAATATTAACGATTGCTAATACTTGTTGGGGAGAACCGCAGCAACGATTCACCAAGAGCCAAGCCAATCTAGGATCAATATCTCCCTAGAAACTAAACCAACCAAAATCGACTTAATTCCAATAACAACCCACAATATTCCAGCAATATAAGCTCACAATTATAAGGAGACAAATGCAACAACGAACAACACCAAGATTTAACGTGGAAACCCAATGAGAGAAAAATCATGGACCGCCCCACACATAAAACTTCCACTAATCACCAAGAATAGTAGGATAGACACTAGTTTCCTCTCTAGTCACACACTAGAGATACAACATCGACATTACAACACCATTCCATCACCACAAAGGTGGATTTATACAAATGGAAGGAGAAAACTCTAACTGTGAATGGAGAGTTTAAAAGAGATTCTCAATGAACAAAACCGATCAACTCGTAGCTCTCGGTCTCACAAACGATATATTAAAATTTGAGCCAATTCCGATAACTTTTGGCCTTCGAAATTGGACTGCCAAGATGCGCTCCTTTCTTCCTCTTCTCCCCTACACTCTTGGTGAGCTCTCGGTGAGACTCACTTTTCTTTTTCTCTCTCTACTTCTGGGCACATTCACGAAGCTGCCCCTTTTCTTTTTGTTCATTTCTATTTTGACTTTTGTTTCTTTTCTTTTTATTTGCTTTATACAAGCTGGGCCCCACATAAGGTGGACCCAGTCAACAAATCTCCCCCTCCACCTCATGTTGGAAGATCCATCATGCCCGTTTTGCTTCTACAGGAGCCAAGTTTCGTCACGGGTAAGACCTTGGTCATCATGTCGGATCCATTGTCGTCGGTGTGGACTTTCTCAAGTAGGAAAAGCTTCTCTTCTAATTTTTCTCGAACCTAATGATACTTCACATCAATGTGCTTCAATCTTGAATGCAACACTAGATTTTTGCTAAGATAGATAGCACTCATGCTATCACAATATAGAACGGTCTTCTCTTGCTTCAAGCTCAACTCTTGTAGGAATTTCTGCATCCACAAAAGTTTTATACCTCCTTTGGTAATAGCGATATACTTCGCTTCAGTCGTAGACAAAGTAAAGGTTCCCCATTGATTTTGACACTAAAAGTGACTGTGAAAATACACTGCTTTATCAATGACACCCATTTCTCACCAAAATCCATTTTCAGCATATATGCATATAAGAAATCTCATTTCACTCTATCGTATGCTTTCTATTTATCCAGCTTTAGAATCCTCTGAAACTTCCTCTTCCTCTCCCTAATTCTCAGTTGGTGGAAGACTTCTTGAACTATTAAGATGTCGTCTTGAATTAGTCTCCCACTAACAAAAGCACTTTGTTCTAAGGTAGTAAGATCCGGAAGCCAAGGCTTAAGGCGATTCGCCGTTACCTTGGAGATAACCTTGTAACTGAAGTTACACAAGCTAATGGGTCTAAAATAGGTAATACTTTCTAGACTAGAAACTTTAGGAATGAGAACAATATACGTTTTGTTGAGTTCGAGGTCAAGGCTGCCTAAATTGAAGAAATTGCTGACTAGCAGGCAAAGATCATGCTGCATGTTCTCTCAGTGATGGTGGTAGAATTGGCCATTCATCCCATCGGGGCCTAGGGCTTTGGCTACACCTAACTTAAAAACCACTTGCTTCACCTCCTCTAAGGTTACTTGCACTTCCAAAGCTTCATTCATCCCTTCTTGGGCAAGAGGAGGGCACTAGTCTAGAATCGGCTGGAAATTCCTATTGCCCACTGATTCATACAAAGATTGGTAAAAACTTGCAATGTGTTGCTTTTGTGTATTGGGTTCTCGACACCAATAATCATCCACTTTTGACATTTAGATCTTGTTTCTTTGTCTACACTGAACTGTAGTGGCGTGGAAGTATTTTGTATTCCTGTCTCCCCATTTGAGCCAATTGATTTGAGACCTCACCCCTTCTTCTTGCCTCCACAAATTCTCAATATGCTCTTTGATGAATTGCACTTCCTTTAGACTTGACTCCCTAACACCTGTGTTTGTGGGGTATGTGAGTCTTCTTTTCAAAGTCTATATATGGGTATAGGCATTGGAGAATCTCTTTTTGCTCCACACAATCAATGCTTCTATGATCTTTTTCAGCTTGCTCACAAAATCTTCAAGCATGTCTTCCTGATTCCATATCTTCTTCAGTAACTCCTTGCATTCGGCCTCTTCCAACCATAATGCCTCAAATTTGAATTCCTTTTTCCCCTTGGTCAATGTCAGGGAAAGTGTAAGGAGAATTGGGCTATGATCGGAACCTATCGATGGTAAGGCATAAGGCTCCGCGTTAAGGAATAACGCTCTCCAGTCAAGTTGCATAGGGCCCTGTCTAATCTCTTCTTAACAAGAGCTTCCCCATCCCTGTTGTTTGCCCAAGTAAATTCATACCCCTTACTTTCAATGTCCATTAATGAGTAGCTATTCAGAAAATCACAGAAAGCAACTAACCTATAGTGGTCTACCTCTCTAATACCTACCTTTTCCCAGTGATATATAATTTCATTGAAGTCTCCAATACAAATCCATGGGAGGTGATTTGCTGAGCTTATAGTCTGTATTTACTGCCATAGCCAGAGTCTTTCCTGGAAGATTGTAGAGGCATGTAAAAAAGTGATATGCATCATGTTTCCATTGTCTTGGTCCCTACAGGATACGTCAATGAACTCCTATGAGCTATCTTCAACTACCACTTCCACTCCTTCGTTCCACAAAACAGCCAAACCACCGACTATCCCTATGGGATCAACTATCACCACTTGTTGAAATTGAATTTGCCTCCTGACTCTGTCTACTACTATTTTTTTATTCTTAGTTTCCATTAAGAACACTAGGTTGGGTCTATTTTAAGCCACTAAGGCTCTAAGATACTAGACTGTCAAGGGTGTACTCAACCCTTGGCAGTTCCAGCTCAAAAGTTTCATATATCCCCCGGTGGCTTATTAGGCTAGCCACCAAAGCCCATTACTTCATCCCAACCACCATCTGAATTGGTGTATCAAGTAGCAATTCCTCGTTAAGAGATTGATTGAGAAAGTCATGCAGGCCGCTTGAGTTTAATCTTTTCTGTTTCTTTGACGCAGTCACCTTCTTAAAGGATTTGAGTCCGATCTTATCTTTCCTCAAGGTTTTTGCTTATTTGCCCTCCCTAGCCAGATCAAATAGGACGATTTGGGTATCCTGCTTAGTCTTCTCTTGAGCAAGTTAGTTTTCTCAGCTTGCTGGTTGTCGCCCTTCAATTCAGTTGTTATAATCAACTCCATGGATGTTCTAGTTTGCTGGTTAGAGCCTACAACTCCAATCACCTCCTTATCTTTAGTTCTTGGTACCTCCAGCTCTCCTAGGATAAGCTCTCTTGGTTTTTCCAGGATCATTTCTTCATCCTCTGACACTAGAACGTGTTTATCATGGAAAATCTTCCGGTAAGGACCAAATTCTCGTACTTCCACTTTCAGCCACCACCCGCATTTGCTTATGATGTTTTCTTCAAGCCCTGATTCCTCATACAGTACTTCTTTGCAGTAGGTTGCATAATGCCCTATCCTTTCACACGAATAGCAATAATGTGGGAGTCTTTCATATCCGAAATCCACCCAGAGTTTCTTGTAACCTAGGTCCACAATAGTTCCTGATTTCAAAATGGAGGACAAGTCCTAGAATACCTTTGCTTTACCATTCTTATGAGGATAGCCACCTCTCGACTCCAATTTCACCTCCAAGACTCTTCCTATTTTCCCCGCCACACTCCGAATCACTTCCTTTGTTACTCTCCCTCGGGGAAGGCCTACTACATTAACTCAAAATGCGCAATGTGTGAATTCGTAATAATGCTCAGGAGTGTCTACGTCCCTTTGCTGGAGGACCAATAAATTAGTCGAGAAGGACCAAGGGCTTGTTTCCAACACTCTATTTTTCTCCTCCACTGAATTAAAGGAAAATGAAAAGAACCCAGGCTCAACAAGCTCGCACTCTACCGATTCGGTCTTCCACACTTTCCTCATCGTGCTTAGAAAAGCTTGGAAGTTAACATTTGGTTTTTAAAATAACTTCCCATACAACAAATGATCGTACTCCTTGTTTTTCTTCATTAATGCCTCCTTTAATCGGCACTACATCATCTTTTGACCACAGATTCCCAAGTTTCCTACACAGGACAGCCAGGTGAACATTACTACCCACCTCACCTTCCATTGTTGAGGCTGGAAAAATGAGGTACCGTTGGCAAGTGAGCCCTCTGCAGCAATCTGCCCCTGCTTTTTAGGTTTTCTTTGTTGTAGGAGTGCAGTCACCCATGGAGCTTAATCCCACAGGAGAGTCGCACCCATCCCTCTCCCTTCTTTGTTGCTGCCATTTCCAAAATCTTCACAGGATCGCAAATGGAGACTAGCACTGATGACTTACTGTGGATGCTAGGGTTGGGTGGGTTGCATGTAAAATTGATTGAAGGGGCTTGAGTGAAATGGGTTTAGGGGAAAAGTATGTGGGAAGGTTTAGAAGGGGTGAGGGTAAGTGAATACAACTTGTACACGTAAAAGACGCCACCCTCTTTCATTGATTAGGGGTTGAAGCAAGATCAGCTCGGGAGAAGGAGCATTTCGAATAGGGTAAAATGAGACTGAAGGGTGGAAAGGCTTTAGGCAAGGAGGAAGAAGGCGTGGGTGAGAGCTAGGGTCTAGGGAATTGAAGTATTTTGGCGAAATCAATCTCCATGGGATAGGGAGAAGCTCCACCAAAGAGGGGAGAAGTCGGCAAAGCTATCGATTTCCTTTGAAGCAATCGTTATCATGCTAGTTTGAAATGTTGCATTAGAAAACTCTATTAATTGTGAGCCTACCCTAATTTTGTTATACCAAGGGAATCAATAGAAGGCTAATCGAACTCGAGCCAGAGAGGCCCTTAGTCGAACGTTGCCCGACGAGACCCAAGATCCTACGCTTGCCTATAGTTTTAGTCAAATTACTTCTAGAGATCATAAATATTTTTATAAAAACTAATTTAGATTTTCCGAACCCCATATTACAAGAAATCGGCCGAAAGGGATTGTGCACGTCCTTCAAGACAGATTACACATTCACATAAGCCAAGTAATAAAATGCCTTTGTCATTCAAATGATAAATGAATGAGATATGTGCATTGAAAGTCCCAAAACTTGTCAAAAAATTACAATTAAATCCTAAAACTTACAAAAAATGCAATCAAATCCTAAAATTTATCAAATTAGTACAATTAAGTTCTTCCATTAACTACGTCCATTTAGACTAACAGAAAATGCTAACGCGACTTTTTTTAATATTTTCTCACTCTTACGTGGCGATGACGTGGAACACAAGGCTAAAATGACATCGTTTTGGATTAAATTCTAATTTTTAACCAAAATCTTAATTAAATAAAATAAGAAATAAATATTTAAAAAAACACAACAAAGGAACCAAGGGCAAGGGTGTAGGTTCTCGCTGCCACCGCCGCCCCCGTTGCCGAAAAGGGTCGGTAGGGGCTTAGTGAGGGCCGACAAGGGTCATTGGGCCTCGCCCAGCTATGGTGGCCCTTGGTGAGGCCCCGTCGGCCCATTCTAACAATGGGGGCGGTGGTGGCAAGGGCCAGCCACCCTTGCCTATGGTTTTTTTAAAATACTTTTTTTTATTTTCTATTTTATTTAACTAAGATTTTGGTTTAAAAAATTAGAATTTAATCCACGTCATCATCTCGTTGGGGGAGAAAATATTTAAAAACTCTATGATAGCATTTTTTGTTAGTCTAAATGGACGGAGTTAAAGGAAGGTCAATTATACCAATTTGACAAGTTTTAAAACTTGATTGCACTTTTTGTAAGTTTTAAGACTCAATTGCACTTTGATGATGAACTTTAATATTTCCAGTGTACATATCCCTAAATGAATTATAAAGAACTTATTTAAAATGTGATATCAAAAGGGTGTCGTGGGGCGTTGATCCTTTCCATGCGTTATCAAAGCCCAGGAGCTTTTTTTTTTTTCGCAAGCAAACCACCACCTTCACGCGTCATCCTAGATACGTCAGCCTAGATAGTTCATTTTAGGATTCTAGGGTCTAATCAGTGTAGGTTATGACAATCGGTTGATGGCGAGTCCTTTGTTTTGAAAACTCAAAAATTGATTTTTGTACGTTGCCCTCAACAAAGGATTAGAGAAGATCTAGGGACCCATGAGACGTAACAAATGCGTCATTGTTTACTCATCAAATCATACTCTATCAACGTCCTAAAAATATCTTAATCCATTTAAATAACTTGTAAAATTAGCCAGCTTGCTTACATCTAATTTGTAATGTACGAAATACTTTAATGATAGAAGTTTGTACCTGGTGGTTAACGGTTTTCAACTCCAAATCTCTATTATATCCCTCCATTTTTAGGAAAATTGAAAATGAGTAGATGACGCTACATCTATATATATATATTTTCAGTTTTAGTAGTAAATTGATGTCCGGTTAGTTTTCGCATACGTCATCTGGTTCACCTCCTTCGGTGATCTTAAGGGTGCACTCCTCAAACTTCAGCTTGGCACATTGTGGATTTTACTTATAGAGTGCTCTAACAAAATTTGACCTAAGACCGCAAAAGAGTAACTACTATAACAAGTTTACTTAACATGTTAATCAAGTCTTGTGACACTCCGAATCTCAGCCTATTTTTGGGATTTATAAAACGTGTAGTGTGCTTATAATAAAATCTCGTCCGGAACTGATCACTTTTGGGTTATTATTTTAAATTAAAGATTTCGCTAGAATCGCATTCGATCGAATTTAGCCATTATTTAAATCCCAAATTTTGGTGTCGAATTTCTCGGAGTTTGAGGACAAATTTAATTGGACGGTGTCGATATTATTGTGGCCAGCGTCGATATTGCTAGGAATAATGGAAAAGTGAAATTTTGACCGGGTGCGGATTTAGACCAGTAGACCTCTCTCGTAGTATGTTTTGAGTTATTTTTTTGGCCATTTTTCCTAAATTATTAATTAGGATTTTTGTGGACTGTCAGATCGTTTTTGAGTTTGAACCGTGTCCGTCGAATCGCACTCAAGTGCGATATTTGACTTTTGGGTCTCTCTCTCTCTCTCTCTCTCTCTCTCTCTCTCTCTCTCTCTCTCTCTCTCTCTCTCTCTCCTCCCTCTGCCGCGACCCTCCCCTACTCGCACGTCACCTCCCCCTCTGCCCGCCCGTCCCTTCCTCCTTTGCCCCATGCACGTCGACTCTTCCCTCTCTCTTCTTTTTCTTTCTTTCTTCTTTCTTTTCCTTTTCTTCTTCTCTTTTTCTCTTCTTCTCCTTCCCTTCCCCTTCGCCGCGTCTGCTCCAGCTTCTGCGTCTGCTTCTATTCCTGCTCCTGCTCGACCGCCTGAGCTCGCCTGACCGCCGTGCGCCGCCGCCGTCGCCAGCCAGCTCGATCGCCGCGCCGCGCCGCACCGTCCGCTAGCCGCCTCCCCCGACCGGCTGGTCTCTCCCTCTCTTTCATGCCCGGTTTGCTGCTCAAGCCCGCCGCGCTTGTCTCGGCCCGGCATTGCCCAGTCAATCGTCTTGCTTCGCTCCGCCGTCCAACTCGTCGCCGCTACAGCGAGTCGCCGTCGCCCCAGCCCAGCCGAGCCGCATGTTGCTGTCGCCCTTGTCCACTAGCTCGCGACCATACCCGCAGCTCGCCAGTGCTGCTCAGCCGGTCGCCGGCCGGCCCCGCGTCACCAGTCGCCGCCGTGAAACCCCAACCGCTACCAGTCCGCGCCCCAATAGCCCCCATCTCCGTTCCCTCTCGTCCTCACCACCCCAGCTGACTTTCCCCTCCCCTCCGTGCCATCGCTGCTGCGTCGTCGTCACCATCGCCACCGCAGCTCGCCGGCCAGCCAACCCCGCTAGCCAGCCAGCCCAGCTCGGGACCAAGTCGCCTTGGGCTATGGGCGAGTCATTGCCCGCTCAGTCCAGACCACTGCCCGGCGCCTCGCCCGTCCCGCTCGCCTGTACGCCCCTAGGCCCGTCGCTCGGCCACCGAGCCCGTGCGCCAAGCAGGCCGTTCAGCCACCGTGCCCGCGTTTGGCCGGTCAGCGCACCCGTGCCCAGCCCAGCACTATTCACCCGAGCCATTTTAGGCCCGAGCCGATTTTCTCCGGGCCAAAACCTAGTAAGTGACTTCCTAAACCCTACTTAGTATAATGGGTAATTTTAGACTTGTTTAAGGCGTGATTAGTACCGGATTAGTTGGGTAAATTTGGGTTCGGGCTAATTTATAAATGTGATTAATTGGTGGATTGGATTGTGGTGATTTGTGGCATGTTTAGTGGCTAATTGATATGGGTGTGATAATCGAATTTGTCGTGGCGTTTGTGAGTGAAATTAACTTGTGATTGGGCCGACTTGAGTGTCGGATTGGCGGGCTAGTGTGATGAGCTCGTGATTGAATTGTGGGGCTTGTGGGCCTGTGAGATCGGACTTGAGATGTGTTGATGGTGGTCTGTGAAAGGAAAGTTTGACCTGGGACTTGTTGACGACGGTCATTGGAATTGATTGAATTGTGGGGTTTGTGTGCCTGTGAGACCAGACTTGAGATGTGTTGACGGTGGTCCGTGAAAGGAAAGTTTGACCTGGGACGTGTTGACGACGGTCATTGGAATTGATTGAATTGTGGGGCTTGTGTGCGTGTGAGATCGGATTTGAGACGTGTTGTAACATCCTGAATTTTGAACCGTTATTGGGACTAATAAAGTGTATATTCATTCTCGTGTAATTTTAGTGAGTCTCGCCTGAACCTGATCAGTCTCGGGACACTAACCCTATGAGAAAGGCTAAATAGGAACAGGTACGTGGACCGAGAACCCGATCGTGACTGAATGCTGATTTCGAAGAACGTTGAGGAAATATTTTGAGCCAATATAGGCCGATCTTAGGAAAATGACTGGTTGATATTGTTAGTAATGTACGATCGGATCGCGAGTGATTTCGCACGACCGAAAGTACATCTGACGAATGAAAACCTGATTGTACTCCAACCGATCGCGACCCTGGTGCTAGTGATAATTCCTCTCGTTCTTTCGATATTTAGACCATCACGATTCGGACAATCTTAGGTCGATACGCGTAACACCTAAACAGCCGCTCGTTAGTAAGAGACCCTAAAACTGCAAAACGAGTATATTGAAATTACAATATTGGACCCGGGTTTCGATATCAAAATCTCACGGGTAATTACGACTATTTTTCAAGATGGACGTCAATTTGGAATGGCTATTCATGTTTGGAGATTAAAGCGGTGGAAAACTGAAAATCTGTCAGAAAGTGAGAAAAGGACCATTTTGCCCCTGGGTATGCCGAAGTCGATTTCGAAGGCCGTTTGAGGTTATTTTTCGCGGCAGAGGTCATTTTGGGGTAGCCGCACTCATTTGAAGTGGTTTTGGACAAAAAGTGAATTTTCGACAAAAATTGGAAAATAATATTATTTTATTCCCAGAAGCTTTGCAGACTATTTTCGAGGACTTAGAAAGCGAATTTCGCGATTCCGACTCTGGATTAGGTATCACATGAATATTTAGGACCGGTATGAGCGAAAATTGGAATTTCAGTTCCGGACGGAAAAATGACCAAAATGCCCCTAGGTCATTTTTCATTAATTCCGAATTTTGGATTAATTTTGGAGTTTGACCAAGGGTGGTTAGGGTTAACTAGGGTTGGTTAACCATGGTTAGGGGCAAATGACCATTTTGCCCTTGAATTATTGGATAAGAAGCAATTTCAACCCTTGGATTATGGGTATTTTGGTCATTTGGTCTAGGATTGTGACAAGTGTCCTCCACTCACTCTCTCTCTTGACCATCTTTGACCTTCACTCTCTCTCCTCAGCCTTCTCTCTCCCCGCGTTTCTCTCTCTCTCCTCCCGAATCTCTCTCCTTCTCTCGGCTGCTCCATTTTTCCTTCACCGATCAGCTCAGCCGGCCACTGTTCACGCCGGAACAGCAGGCCTCGCCGGAGCTGCTGGCCGCCAACCACCACGAGCCGACCCCTGGTGCTTTCCCCAGCCCAGTCGCAACATCTGCCCCCTCCTCCGCCGTCCACAGCCGCCCGTCCACAGCTGCGCCCGCCGGACGTGCAAGGACGCCGTCACCGGCGCTGGGAGTGTTCCGCCGGTGCCGCGCCTCTGTGCGCCGCCCCAGCTGACTTGCTTCGCCTCACCGTCCTCCTCTCCGTCACCTCAGCCCCACTCAGCCGACTCCTCCCCTGTTTTGGCCGTGAGGTTGCCGTGGGCCTTGCCGGAGCCGCCGTGTCCGCCGGCTTGCATTTGGGACGCCGCCGTCGATTGAACCGCTTGCCGGTGATCGGCCGCTCGTCTCCGTCGTCTCGCGTCGTCATTAGGCGAGTAAATCCACTAATCGCTGAATTAGTTTTAATTGTGCTTGATTAGGGGTTTAATTATGTTAATTAGGGCCTAATTAAGTATATTTTGTGCAAGGGTTAATTAGTGGAATTAATTAGGCCTAATTATATTGGTTTAGTGGTAATTAGTGAAGGAATAGTGGGCTGAATTGAGGTGGGCCTCATGGGCTCCGAATTTGCATGAATTGAGCCCAATTAGATTTTAAATAGGCCCAATTGGAATTAATTGGCCCAGTGAGAATTTAAATGGGCCCCATTGGAAATTAAATGAGCCCAAATTAGAAAATGGAATGGGCCCTTGAGTGAGAAGTTGAGTTGGGCTTGTTGAGGCCCATTGGAGAAAATTAGAAATTTAATGGGCCTTGATGTGGATTGATTTGAATTGGTTTAAGCCCATTGGAAATTAAACGGGCCTTTGGTTTTGAAATTTCATGTTGATTTTGATATGAATTATAAGTGCAACTGTGGACCGACGGGTCAGGCCTACGGGTCGATTTATAATTGTGGGCCGACGGGTCGGGCCTTCGGGTCGAGAAATTGTGACCGACGGGTCAGGCCTACGGGTCGATTTATAATTGTGGGCCGACGGGTCGGGCCTTCGGGTCGAATAATTGATGACCACTGGGTCATGGCCTTCGGGTCGAGTTATACAGCTGTGGGCCTTCGGGTCGGGCCTTCGGGTCGAGTGATTGATGACCATTGGGTCATGGCCTTCGGGTCGATTAAACTGTCAATGAATTATATCGATGTTGGAAGCCTAACCTGCAGGGCTGGAGAGTGAAATTAGGGCTAAGGGCCCGAGTGAAAATAATGTGAATTAATTACTGGTTCAGCGTATTATGTATTTTATTTACTTCTGGAGGTGCACGTTAGCCTAATTTAGGATTAGAGTTTTTACTTGCTGAGTTTATCTCACGGTTGTGGTAAAACCGATTTTCAGACCCCCGTCCATAGCATGTCGAGGAACGGTCCTCTTTTTGGATATCCATACCGTATTCAGAGATCGAATAGTGTACACCCGTGTGGAGATGGAACAGCTTACGTTAGATTTCAGTCAGCAGTGTTAGTAGACGTGGGAGAAGACTTCCACCACACTCAAGAGTATGTGGCTTGGTGCCATAGGGGTGCAGACGGATTATTAGGACCCCCGATGAGGACTTTTGATGTGCCAGTAGATGTTAATGGCATCATGATTCCCCAGATGATAAGCGGGGAAGTCTCTGATCCTCCCGCCTCCCTTAGTGGAAGCAGCGTGGGCGATACGGTGGATGGACCTATACCCGAGGAGGAAGTGCAGGGTGGAGAACAAGTTATAGCTGATGACATGATCGGGGAAGAAGAAGAGGAGCAGAATCTGGAAATAGTCGGTGAGAATGGTGAACAAATAGGGGAAGTGGCCGAAGTTGGATCAGATATGGAAATTCTGACGGATGAAGACTCATCTGAGGAGTCAGCAGCATCATCCAACCCAGGTCGGGATCCTTAGAGTAGAGCGGTTTGATAGGAGTTTAGATTAACCCCTCTTTTTGATGTAACTCTCCCTAAGTATCTAGCTGACACCCTAGGCCACCGATCCTTTTTGTTTAGTGGCTTTTTTTTTATGTATACTTTTTGGTTGTAAATAAATAGTTTGTTCAAGCTATGTAAAGACATGTATATATATTAATGTTATCTATAGTTGTTGATATCTATTACTGCTCGTGGTTATGTTTGTTTTTATGTCTGGGTGTATATATATATAAATATATACGTGTTTCCGCATGTGACGTGTATTTACTCTGATTTGGGTTTCGGGTCGGTGACGCAATCCTGGGAGCGTCGCACCTCTAGTCGACCAAAGAGCGGATGTTCAGCCTTCGTGGGGTACGGGGCGTGACATCCCCGTTCGAATTGGTATCAGAGCAAGGACAGCTCTGTTTGACCTAGTTGAGCCTTGGAGTGATAAGGAGAAATGACCATGGGTAGCTATAGGGTGACTTAGTGTGCTAAGTGTACCTCCAGAATGTTTGTGCTTGACTATTGTGGTGATTGATTGAACCAGTATTGTGCAGGTGCGGCAAGACCCAAGGTTAGTGTGCGAGTTCTTGGGTGAAAGTTTTGTGCTGTTGTGTTAGCCGCATGCTGAGTGCTTAATTGTTTCTGTATTTATACCTGCCTAGGACTTAGACCGGTTAGTTGGTTTAGGTCTCTAATTCCCAGATGGAATTATAGCAGGTAGTCGAGCACTCAGGTTAGAAAGATGAGCAGTGAAAGAGGTAGAGTGAGAGGACCCCCAAGGAGGGGCGCAGGCAGAGAAGCTCGTGGTAGAGGTCGTGGTAGAGCCAGAGCGATAGAGAATATAGTTGCGGGTGCTAGAGTGGAAGAGAACCCTAGAGTGGGTGTTGGGGCTGCAGCAGACCCCAGAGCCGATGTTAGGCAGGCGGAAGATCCGCGTATGGAAGGAGTCCTTCGAGCTTTAGACAGAATCGGTAATGTGATGGATAGGCAGGCGCAGGAAAGAGAGAATGCGACCGCTCAGGCTGCTGAGGCCGCAGCCGTTGCTGCCGTCCATGAGAACCAAGCTCAAGCTCAGCCAGTGCAAGCTCAACCGGTAGTGGCACCGAGACCAATGCATCAGTTGGTGGAGCATTTTCTTAAGCTGAAACCGCCCAAGTTTACGGGCAGAGGTGACCCAGAAACCGCTCCGCGTTGGGTAGAGGAGCTAGAGAAAGCGTTTGATCTGTTAGAATGTACTGAGAGGGAAAAGATTTCCTTGGCATCGTACCAATTGCAGGACAATGCCCATGACTGGTGGAAGGCGGTTAAAGATAGAGTGTTTCCAGAGTTTATGGAACCGACCTGGGCGATATTCGTCGAGCATTTCTATGGACAGTTTTTCTCTGAGAGTGCCCAGGAAAAGAAAATGGCGGAGTTTATGAGATTACGTCAGGGATCAATGACAGTGGTGCAGTATGAGGCAGAGTTCATTAGATTATCTAAGTTTGCCCCGAGAATGGTTGAGAATCCCCTGGATAAGGCTCGGAGGTTCCGGGATGGATTGAAACCGGAACTTCGCACCCAGATGTTGTTATTGAATATCAGGGATTATCGAGAGTTATATGAGCGTGCCCAGACTATGGAACGAGATCAGATTGAAAGGGCATCAGCATCGGGTTCGAGGTTTATTCCTAACCGGGACAATCGTCGCTTTGTAAGGAGACCAATGGCCAGTAATAGACGATTTGTTCCGCCCCCGAGAAGGATTATCGGGAAGCCCAGTCAGACACAACATAGGATTGGAGCTTGTTTTCGTTGTGGGAGTTTAGGTCATCAGATAAAGAATTGTCCCCAACAACGAGTTTTGGGACCCCCAGGTCAACCACAACAGCCGCTCAGAATTGGAAATCAGACCGGGAATCCCCCACCGGCTATTCAGGGCAGACCGCCTGCACAAGGACGAGTTTATGCATTGGCGCGAAAGGATGCTGAGGAAGCGCCAGGTGTGGTCACAGGTACGGTTTCTCTCTGCAATCATGCAGCTTATGCGTTATTTGATCCCGGGGCAACCCATTCGTTTATTTCAGAGCAGTTTGTTAGATTGGTTGGTCTGGAGCCTGTTTTACTTGAAATTATGTTATGTGTGACGACCCCACTGCATGATAGGGTGCTAGTATCATTGGGGTGTCTGGACTGTAAAATTGTGATTGGAAATGTTGAGGAAAGGATTGATTTAGCTGTGTTAGCCATGTATGACTTTGATGTGATCATTGGGATGAATTGGCTGACTAAACAGAAAGCCGTTATGGATTGCGGCAGTAGGACGATCCAATTTAATCCGATTGGTCGTCCTAAGTTTGAATTTCAGGGAAATCGAGGAGGAACCTCGATCCCTTGGATTTCCTCAGTGGAGGCAACAGAGATGCTTGAAGAAGGTTGTGAGGGGTATTTGGTTAACGTCAAGGATCCGACGTTGGTGGAGCCTAAGTTGGAAGAAATTTCTGTAGTGTGTAATTTTCCCGAGGTTTTTCCTCAAGAGTTGCCGGGCTTGCCGCCAGAACGAGAAGTGGAATTTGTAATAGAGTTGGCTCCAGGAACTGAGCCAATTTCTAAGGCTCCGTATCGGATGTCGTTGTCGGAACTGAAGGAATTGAAAGTGCAGATGCAGGAGTTGTTGGACAAAGGATTCATTCGTCCTAGTGCGTCTCCATGGGGAGCGCCAGTCCTGTTTGTGAAGAAAAAGGACGGGACGTTGAGATTATGTATAGATTATCGGCAGTTGAATCAGGTGACTATAAAGAATAAGTATCCACTGCCGAGGATCGACGACTTGTTCGATCAGTTGCAAGGGGCGTCAGTGTTCTCCAAGATTGATCTACGGACAGGGTATCATCAGTTGAGAATTCGAAAAGAGGATATACCCAAGACTGCATTCAGAACGAGATACGGGCATTATGAGTTTACAGTCATGCCCTTTGGTTTGACGAATGCTCCTGCAGCTTTTATGGATTTGATGAACAGAGTCTTTAAAGAATTTCTGGATCAGTTCGTCATCGTGTTCATTGATGATATCCTAGTGTATTCGAAGAGTTCAGGGGAGCATGAAGTGCATTTGACGGAAGTTCTACGGACGTTAAGGGAACATGCGCTTTATGCGAAGTTCAGCAAATGTGAATTCTGGCTTAGCAAGGTAGCCTTTCTTGGACATATCGTGTCGGGAGAAGGAATATCCGTGGATCCGACTAAGATTGAGGCAGTGCTTAAGTGGCCCAGGCCGACGTCAGTGACAGAGATCAGAAGTTTCTTGGGACTGGCTGGCTATTATCGACGTTTCGTGGAAGGATTCTCGTCGATAGCCACGCCATTGACGCGACTGTTGAAAAAGGAAACTAAATTTGAATGGGACGATAAGTGCGAACGAAGTTTTCAGGAGCTTAAGCACAGACTGACGACAGCTCCAGTTTTGACTATTCCCTCTGGACCTGGTGGATTTGAGGTTTATAGCGATGCTTCGTTCAAAGGACTGGGTTGTGTGTTAATGCAACATGGAAAAGTAGTTGCGTATGCGTCGCGTCAGTTGAGACCTCATGAAGGGAATTATCCGACGCATGACTTAGAGTTGGCTGCCATCGTCTTTGCACTCAAGATTTGGAGGCATTATCTGTGTGGGGAAAAGTTTCAGATCTTTACGGATCATCAGAGCCTCAAATATCTGTTCTCGCAGAAAGAGCTGAATATGAGGCAGCGTAGATGGATGGAACTTCTAAAGGATTATGATTGCGACATCCTGTATCACCCTGGAAAAGCGAATAGAGTGGCAGATGCACTGAGTCGCAAGTCTAGCATGGCGCACTTGATGATCAAGGAGTGGACGTTATTGGAAAAGCTCCGAGATTCGGAATTTAAATTGGAATTAAGCCATGTATCGAATCTGCTGGCTACTTTGAGGATAGAGCCGGAGATTCAAACTAAGATTAAAGCTTTGCAATCTACGGATCAAGAGATTCAGAAGATGGTGGAAATGGATGCCTCGGCAAGAAAGCCAGATTTCCAGGTATCAGAGGATGGAGTCCTGAAGTATAGGGGACGATGGTGTGTGCCGGATGATATTGAGCTTAAAGAAGAGATATTAAGAGAAGCTCATCGGAGCAATTATAGCATCCACCCTGGCAGTACGAAAATGTATCAGAATCTACGGCAACATTATTGGTGGAACGGATTGAAAGCAGATGTAGCCAGGCATGTGGCTAAGTGTTTGACGTGTCAGCAAGTAAAGGCACAACACTGTAAACCTGGAGGACTGTTGCGACCTTTAGAAATTCCCGAGTGGAAATGGGAACACATCACCATGGACTTCGTGACTGGATTGCCAAGAAGTCAGAGAGGGCATGATTCAATCTGGGTGATAGTGGATAGACTGACTAAATCGGCGCATTTTCTGGCAGTGCGTAAGGATCTGGAGTTGGAAAAGTATGCAGAGCTGTACGTAAGACAGATTGTTAGGCTTCATGGAGTGCCAGTAACGATTACGTCTGATCGTGATCCAAGGTTTACAGCGAACTTCTGGAAAAGTCTGCAGACAGCTTTGGGGACAAAGGTGCAGTTCAGTACGGCTTATCATCCGCAGACTGATGGGCAATCAGAAAGAACTATCCAGACTCTTGAGGATATGTTAAGGGCCTGTGTAGTGGATTTTCAGGGAAAATGGGAAGAACAGCTGCATCTGGTAGAGTTTGCGTATAACAACAGCTATCAACAGAGTATCCAGATGGCCCCATTTGAAGCTTTGTATGGCAGAGCGTGTAGAACTCCCGTGTGCTGGGATGAAGTGGGAGAACGGAGCATTACAGGCCCAGAGTTAGTACAGCAAACAGTGGAAGCTGTTGAGATCATTAGAGAAAGGTTAAAGACAGCACAAAGTCGACAGAAAAGTTATGCCGATCGGAGACGACGACATCTGGAATTTCAAGTTGGGGATCATGTGTTTCTTAAGGTGTCGCCTATGAAGGGATTATCCCGATTTGGCAAGAAAGGAAAGTTGAGTCCGAGATTTGTTGGGCCGTTTGAGATTCTGGAAAAGATTGGCGATATGGCGTACAGACTGGCCCTGCCACCAAATTTATCTCAGATACATAACGTCTTCCACGTGTCGATGTTGAGAAAGTATGAACCAGATCCGACACACGTTTTAAGATACGAGGAAATAGACGTGGACGACAGGGTGTCGTACGTGGAGAGGCCCGTCAGAATCGAAGATAGGAAGGATCGAGTACTTCGGAATAAGACAATCCCGATGGTTAAGGTAGTTTGGGAGCACCACGGAACAGAGGGCGCCACTTGGGAAAGCGAGGAAGCCATGCGACGTCAACACCCCCAGTTGTTTGAAGAGCAGGGTTGAAGTGCAAATTTCGAGGACGAAATTTTTGTAAGGGGGGAAGAGTTGTAACATCCTGAATTTTGAACCGTTATTGGGACTAATAAAGTGTATATTCATTCTCGTGTAATTTTAGTGAGTCTCGCCTGAACCTGATCAGTCTCGGGACACTAACCCTATGAGAAAGGCTAAATAGGAACAGGTACGTGGACCGAGAACCCGATCGTGACTGAATGCTGATTTCGAAGAACGTTGAGGAAATATTTTGAGCCAATATAGGCCGATCTTAGGAAAATGACTGGTTGATATTGTTAGTAATGTACGATCGGATCGCGAGTGATTTCGCACGACCGAAAGTACATCTGACGAATGAAAACCTGATTGTACTCCAACCGATCGCGACCCTGGTGCTAGTGATAATTCCTCTCGTTCTTTCGATATTTAGACCATCACGATTCGGACAATCTTAGGTCGATACGCGTAACACCTAAACAGCCGCTCGTTAGTAAGAGACCCTAAAACTGCAAAACGAGTATATTGAAATTACAATATTGGACCCGGGTTTCGATATCAAAATCTCACGGGTAATTACGACTATTTTTCAAGATGGACGTCAATTTGGAATGGCTATTCATGTTTGGAGATTAAAGCGGTGGAAAACTGAAAATCTGTCAGAAAGTGAGAAAAGGACCATTTTGCCCCTGGGTATGCCGAAGTCGATTTCGAAGGCCGTTTGAGGTTATTTTTCGCGGCAGAGGTCATTTTGGGGTAGCCGCACTCATTTGAAGTGGTTTTGGACAAAAAGTGAATTTTCGACAAAAATTGGAAAATAATATTATTTTATTCCCAGAAGCTTTGCAGACTATTTTCGAGGACTTAGAAAGCGAATTTCGCGATTCCGACTCTGGATTAGGTATCACATGAATATTTAGGACCGGTATGAGCGAAAATTGGAATTTCAGTTCCGGACGGAAAAATGACCAAAATGCCCCTAGGTCATTTTTCATTAATTCCGAATTTTGGATTAATTTTGGAGTTTGACCAAGGGTGGTTAGGGTTAACTAGGGTTGGTTAACCATGGTTAGGGGCAAATGACCATTTTGCCCTTGAATTATTGGATAAGAAGCAATTTCAACCCTTGGATTATGGGTATTTTGGTCATTTGGTCTAGGATTGTGACAAGTGTCCTCCACTCACTCTCTCTCTTGACCATCTTTGACCTTCACTCTCTCTCCTCAGCCTTCTCTCTCCCCGCGTTTCTCTCTCTCTCCTCCCGAATCTCTCTCCTTCTCTCGGCTGCTCCATTTTTCCTTCACCGATCAGCTCAGCCGGCCACTGTTCACGCCGGAACAGCAGGCCTCGCCGGAGCTGCTGGCCGCCAACCACCACGAGCCGACCCCTGGTGCTTTCCCCAGCCCAGTCGCAACATCTGCCCCCTCCTCCGCCGTCCACAGCCGCCCGTCCACAGCTGCGCCCGCCGGACGTGCAAGGACGCCGTCACCGGCGCTGGGAGTGTTCCGCCGGTGCCGCGCCTCTGTGCGCCGCCCCAGCTGACTTGCTTCGCCTCACCGTCCTCCTCTCCGTCACCTCAGCCCCACTCAGCCGACTCCTCCCCTGTTTTGGCCGTGAGGTTGCCGTGGGCCTTGCCGGAGCCGCCGTGTCCGCCGGCTTGCATTTGGGACGCCGCCGTCGATTGAACCGCTTGCCGGTGATCGGCCGCTCGTCTCCGTCGTCTCGCGTCGTCATTAGGCGAGTAAATCCACTAATCGCTGAATTAGTTTTAATTGTGCTTGATTAGGGGTTTAATTATGTTAATTAGGGCCTAATTAAGTATATTTTGTGCAAGGGTTAATTAGTGGAATTAATTAGGCCTAATTATATTGGTTTAGTGGTAATTAGTGAAGGAATAGTGGGCTGAATTGAGGTGGGCCTCATGGGCTCCGAATTTGCATGAATTGAGCCCAATTAGATTTTAAATAGGCCCAATTGGAATTAATTGGCCCAGTGAGAATTTAAATGGGCCCCATTGGAAATTAAATGAGCCCAAATTAGAAAATGGAATGGGCCCTTGAGTGAGAAGTTGAGTTGGGCTTGTTGAGGCCCATTGGAGAAAATTAGAAATTTAATGGGCCTTGATGTGGATTGATTTGAATTGGTTTAAGCCCATTGGAAATTAAACGGGCCTTTGGTTTTGAAATTTCATGTTGATTTTGATATGAATTATAAGTGCAACTGTGGACCGACGGGTCAGGCCTACGGGTCGATTTATAATTGTGGGCCGACGGGTCGGGCCTTCGGGTCGAGAAATTGTGACCGACGGGTCAGGCCTACGGGTCGATTTATAATTGTGGGCCGACGGGTCGGGCCTTCGGGTCGAATAATTGATGACCACTGGGTCATGGCCTTCGGGTCGAGTTATACAGCTGTGGGCCTTCGGGTCGGGCCTTCGGGTCGAGTGATTGATGACCATTGGGTCATGGCCTTCGGGTCGATTAAACTGTCAATGAATTATATCGATGTTGGAAGCCTAACCTGCAGGGCTGGAGAGTGAAATTAGGGCTAAGGGCCCGAGTGAAAATAATGTGAATTAATTACTGGTTCAGCGTATTATGTATTTTATTTACTTCTGGAGGTGCACGTTAGCCTAATTTAGGATTAGAGTTTTTACTTGCTGAGTTTATCTCACGGTTGTGGTAAAACCGATTTTCAGACCCCCGTCCATAGCATGTCGAGGAACGGTCCTCTTTTTGGATATCCATACCGTATTCAGAGATCGAATAGTGTACACCCGTGTGGAGATGGAACAGCTTACGTTAGATTTCAGTCAGCAGTGTTAGTAGACGTGGGAGAAGACTTCCACCACACTCAAGAGTATGTGGCTTGGTGCCATAGGGGTGCAGACGGATTATTAGGACCCCCGATGAGGACTTTTGATGTGCCAGTAGATGTTAATGGCATCATGATTCCCCAGATGATAAGCGGGGAAGTCTCTGATCCTCCCGCCTCCCTTAGTGGAAGCAGCGTGGGCGATACGGTGGATGGACCTATACCCGAGGAGGAAGTGCAGGGTGGAGAACAAGTTATAGCTGATGACATGATCGGGGAAGAAGAAGAGGAGCAGAATCTGGAAATAGTCGGTGAGAATGGTGAACAAATAGGGGAAGTGGCCGAAGTTGGATCAGATATGGAAATTCTGACGGATGAAGACTCATCTGAGGAGTCAGCAGCATCATCCAACCCAGGTCGGGATCCTTAGAGTAGAGCGGTTTGATAGGAGTTTAGATTAACCCCTCTTTTTGATGTAACTCTCCCTAAGTATCTAGCTGACACCCTAGGCCACCGATCCTTTTTGTTTAGTGGCTTTTTTTTTTATGTATACTTTTTGGTTGTAAATAAATAGTTTGTTCAAGCTATGTAAAGACATGTATATATATTAATGTTATCTATAGTTGTTGATATCTATTACTGCTCGTGGTTATGTTTGTTTTTATGTCTGGGTGTATATATATATAAATATATACGTGTTTCCGCATGTGACGTGTATTTACTCTGATTTGGGTTTCGGGTCGGTGACGCAATCCTGGGAGCGTCGCACCTCTAGTCGACCAAAGAGCGGATGTTCAGCCTTCGTGGGGTACGGGGCGTGACACGTGTTGACAGTGGTTTGTGAAAGGAAAGTTTGGCCTGGGATGTGTTGACAGCCGCCATTGAAATTGATTAAATTGTGTGGCTTGGATACCTGTGAGAACGGACTTAAGACGTGTTGACGGTTGTCCGTGAGAGGAAAATTCGACCTGAGGCGTGTTGACGCGGGTCGTGAGAAAGTTGGTTGGACACATGTGTGCAATGTGACTGGTTGGGTTGGCTGAATGCGAGTGGGTATGGTGCCCGAATGATTGTGATATGGTTGTGAACTGTTGTTGCATTATCATGTTTGGACTAATATGCAAGATTGGCACGTGGTTCGAGGCGAGGTAAGCATTTTGTGTGAAATTGATTGTGTTGGCTGGGGATTCGCATGTTAGACTTGTCTGGTTACGCATTGGCCTAGGTGGGGTATAGGTTATTTGCTTATTGAGATTTATTCTCATTGCTGTAGTGCAAAATATTTCTTTTAGATTCCTGACCTTGATTATGTCGCCGCCTAGGCGTTTTGGGGTTCCCATGCATACGGTGCATAAGGAGAACGAGTACCCAAGACCGAACCCGGATGAGACATATATTAGGCATCATACCACTGTCTGGGTAGATGTGGGACTAGAGGAGCTAGAACGCCATACTTATTTGGCTTGATCCCATCGGGTCGGGTTGGTGAATTCTGGGCCAATCCGAGGTTTTGAGGAGTTGCAGCGTGCCAACGAGGGTGCGGTAAATTGGAAGTCTTGGGATAAGTTTACTCCCGATGGTGAGGTGTTAGATCCCGACAGCCCACCGGAGAACCCTGGTCTAGGACCGGCACCCATTCCAGAGCCTGAACCCGAGCCGTACAGGAGCCCTAGCCCGAGATCGAAGAGGAGCCTATGGCATCCGAGCATGAGGAGGAGGAGGAGGAGTAGCCAATCGAGATCGACTCAAACTCAAAGTCAGAACCCTCGAGGTCCGATTCGGATTGGGCACCATAGTGATGTTTAGGAGTTAGGCCTGGAAACCTTTTGGTAGAGTTCCTTTTTGTACAGTCAGTAGTCTACCCGGCCACCTGTTCCTTTTTTATGATGAAGGTGGATATTAATCCTAGATGCCTAATGTATGATTTTTTGGGATTTCAAGCTAATGTTATATGTTTATTGAATTGCGTTTGTCCTATCCCGTTGTCTTTACTAATTGTCTGGGTTGTTTAAATTTCACTTCCGCCTGCGTTCAATTTTGAGTGTTTCATTTGGGATCGGTGACGCGTCCTAGGACGTCGCGATCAATATGACCTCGTGGAAGGGGTGTCGCGAGCCAGTCGGGGTTCGGGCCGTGACAAGTCTATTCCTAAAGGAGAAACTTCTCTAATTGTAAATATAAAGTTATATTATCCGTTCAAAAGAATGGAAAAGATGTAGAAAGTATAAATAAGTGGAAAGGATTAAAATTCACACCGTATATTTATGATTCAAGCAAAAGATGTGCAACTGTAGATTAAAATTGTAAATTTGATTAGTCAAATTAAAGGGGCATTATTATTCTCATTAAAGCAATGGTTATCAAAATTATTCTCTCTTCTCTCTATTTCAAGCAAGATCTATTTGTTCATATCCTTACTTTTTTTTTTTTTGGTAACTCGGGAACCCCCTGCACGGCCGACAGCCGGAGAGGTAAACCTGGGGTGACGCTAGCGCAGGACCCACCACCACGGCGCCACACTTAAGAATCCCTAACACCTACACTGGGGTTCGAACTCCCATCCCTTCGTGGGGGGACAAGAGCGCAAGCCAACACAGCCGCTGCGGGCGGTAGTGTTCATATCCTTACTTTCCATCCACTTTCTTTAATGGCCTTTTTTTGCCAATCCAATTCTTCCGCCACCACAGACCTTAGTTAGATTCAAGCATGATACACTTTGTCGTTATTGGGAAAACCCAAGTACTCTCTTTTGATTTCTAGAAACCCAAGTACTCTCTTTTGAGAGCTGTTGCTCTCAGAAAATCTTTTTCATTTTGGAAGATAGAGGAGCGAAACAATCAACCAATTAATATTGGAAGACCCAAAGATTCTTCATATGTATCATTTCTGATTCCAATGGATATTATAGGTATAGGAAGAAGCTCTGTCAAACAGAGATTTTTTCTTTCTACCATATTTCGATTGTAAGCTATTTACGATTGAATGCCGTGGGACTAAGAATCAAAAGAAGGACGTGATATTCAGCGATAAGCTTAAGATGCTTTAACTCATGCTAACATAATTTTCTAAATTAAAAACCATTTTATTACGTTTTAGATGCTCCACAGGCATGCCACGGGTCCCATCGCTAGTCAATTTAGATAATCTAACCAAAATCATTAGAGAGAAGGGCCTAATACTCCAAAAAACCTTAAACTTTAGCTTTTGTCTCGATTTTACTTTTTATCTCCTAAAAAACCTCTAACTTTAGGTCATGTCTCAATTTTACCATAAACTTTTTTTTATCCCATAAAAAATCTTTAACTTTAGGTTATGTCTCAATTCTACTGTAAACTTTTTTTTGCTCTATGAAAAACCCCTAACTTTAGGTTTGTCCCAATTTTAACGCCCAATCTCAATTTTACCCTAAATTTTTTTACATTTTTATAACAAACCACAAACTTTTACTTGAGTCACAAATCTACCTACATTGACTCTCCTTCCAAAATTTCACATTGAAAACTAAGAGTTGGAGAACTCCCAAATACAAGATGTTCAAGCGTCCCGAGTGCGAGCTCTCCAACCACCGGAGATGGAACATTCCAAGCATGAGAGATCTACAAGCGCAAAATCACCGAAGGCCTTTTTGACGAATGGTTGATGGAGAGCAAATTTTGGACTCAAGTAAAAGTTAATGATGTTTTATAAGACAAAAAAATAATTAGAATGAAATTAAAACTGGACCTAAAGCTAGAAATTTTTAAGAGAAAAAATAAGTTTAGGGTACAATTGGTAATGAACCCAAAATTGATGGTTTTTTATGATACAAAAAAGGTTTATAGTAGAATTAGGATTGGATCTAAAGTTGAGAATTTTTTGTGGGACAAAAAAAAATTAAGGTAGAATTGGGACAAGACCTAAAGTTAGAGGCTTTTTATAAGATAAAAGGTAAAATTGAGACGAAAGCTAAAGTTTGAGGTTTTTTATGGTATTAGGCCTAGAGAGAAGAGACTTTTTTTTTTCCCATAGCGAAGAATGTGAGTTGTACTGATACAAGCAAAATACTAAAGAATCACTATAATCAATATTCGCATAGATTGTAATAGAATCATTTAAAAATGGTTGATGAGCTATATGTACTCTTGATTGATTGTTAGAGTGATCTTCTCTACCAGTGCGACATTTGAGAGTATAACAAGTATTCTACCTAAAGGATAAGTGCATTGGAAACCCTAACACTTGTCACGAAAATACAATTGAGTCCTAAAACTTTTAAGAATTGCAAATAAGTCCTAAAATTTTCAAAAAATGCAATTATCATAGAAACTTGATTGAACCAATTTAACAAATTTTAAGATTTAAATTACACTTTTTGAAAATTTTAATACTCGATTATACTTTCTTGACAAGTTTTAAGGCTTAATTCCACTTTTTAATAGTTTTAAGACTCAAGTGCACTTTTGTAACAAGTTTTAGTACTTCCAAGGCACTTCTCCCTCTAACTAATGCTATTCCTTTTCTTTTGTAAATATTATTCGAGAAGGTGAAAGCAAATAATGTTTTAGGTCCTGCTATCTCTAACGCAGAAAGCATAATATCTATTATGTTACAATCTTGACTTATTATGATTTCTATCGACAAGTAATGTGCCTAATTCAATTTCGTAATTTTAAGTAGGTGCCTAAAACTAAGTTGCACAAACCTTTTAACTCATTGAAAACATGCGGGTTCAATATCGAAGATGACGAGCCACCGTACAAGGCATGCTAACGTTGTGTTGTCTACTCATGTTTACTCTCTTCATGTTTCCAAGTAGTACAACTGAGTGCACCACCCATGGGTTCTCTGTCATGGTGTCCCGGTTTACAGACTTTGATTTGTTAATGATTTTTGGAACATGGGTGTAAGAGAATTCTGAACAGCAAGGTTGGCAGGTTCAGAATCTGGCATCCTGTAGGAGATACAAACTTACAAACTGCAATCCAGATTATAGTTTCGAGCTGGTTTCCTTCACAATTGGTAGAACTTGTCAGTTCGCATAGGCCACAATATTCGCTCAATGTATCAGAAGAGATTGTTTTCGCATTCACAAAATCATCGAAGAAACAAACATATGAAATGAATGAAGAATTGAAAAGAAGCAGATCAGATGACTCGAGCACAGTCACCTGCATCACATATCAATACTGCTGTTTCTTGGTTCAGTTCGCTTGCCAACTTAGGCTGGCGTTTGGAGTACTCTCCCCTGACAAATGATGCAGCTTCTGCAGCTTTATTGGCGTCGACAAATGCAAGACAGCATCCTCTAAATCCAGCGCCACTGAATCGTGCCCCGAACACACCGGGAGCCCTAAGAAGAATTTCATACAATTGTATGAGCGGTTCTGCACCTGAGCAATTTCAACACTAGGGTCAGTGCATTATAAATCAGAGCTCAGAGCATATTAAGATCCAACATGATCCACACACACGCAGAGGAGACAGAACCTATTAAAGAAGCTCCTTCATATTATCTGATCAGCTAGATCTATTTCAGTGACGTGGTGAAAAATTGATTAGCTGTTTCAACGAGGAAGGACAAGGCAGGAGAAGACAATGAAAGAATAAAAAGCATCGAGGGCTCCAATGTGTTCATAAAATCAGCCAGTGGTGGTGGACGTCAAGAAGCTTCACATCAACATCCCACATTTGCTACCTGATGTCTCATCAAGATTTGGAAGCCAGAGCCACGTTGTGGCTGACACATACCAAAGACCCATCAAAATAGTTGAAATGCCTTTAGAACTTGTTAGGTAACAAAAGTAACTAGTGACGAGGATGGCAAGAAAATGAAAGTTAGTAGTTGAGCTTCTCTAAATTACGTCTCACAGCTGCCTATTACTCCTTCCCACTGGACTAGTAGATAACGACCTCCAAAATCCAGCAATGTCAGCTATATCAAGCACTGCAAACGAGCCATAAACTCCAAACTAAAAAAGGGTGGCTAGCATTGTTCCCAGTAAGAAAGATGCCAATAGCAACAGCAGCAGCAGCAACTAAAACACCAACTAAAGCCTCTTCCCAGATACCAACGTAATTTCACCTTTAAAAAAAATGAGTACTCTTTGCCATCAATGTAATTCCTATCAGCTCATACATCATCAGTTCAGAACTGTCTCGGGTAACTTAATGCCGCTGGTGAAAATTAGTTACATACCACATTCATAATTCCGAATTGAACTTAAACCGGATGCTGAGATTAGCTCTCCAAATTTTTTCATGTCTCCTGTAGCCCAAGTTTCAATTCCTGCAGTAAATGTGGGATGTCTGCCTATAAGCTTATACAGCATATGAACAGGAAATCAAGACGACAATGGAAATACATCCAAAAGAAATAAAAAATTGTTTGGAGCAGTCATACCTTTCAGAACGCGCATATTCTCTGAAAAATAATGCTCAGCTCTTTTAGCTAGGTTTGTTTCTAATTTATGCTGCGGGAAGAAAATGATGTTTGTCAAGTTAGTTGGTGAATGCTAAATGAATTTCAATACATGATAGTCACATAACATGAGCACATCTTGAACATTATCTTCTTCTATTTTTCGAAGAATCTATGCCTGGGATATGCGTGCAGTTAAAGCAACTGCTCAATCAAAATATAATGAACTAAAGTATCTAAGATCTTCATCTTAGTTCCAGAAGATAAGCACGTCCATGTGCAAACACGAGCTTTGTGTAGAAAGAAGGAAGGTCAACAAAAGCGTAAGACAGGTTACATTACCGAGCAAACAGTAGACATTGATACAGCCAAAGTACCTTATAAGCTTCATGAACTTCAGGATGAACTGCTTGGTGTGGAAAAACATATTAGCCCAGTTATCAACTCATTAAAGAACTATCAATTTTGACGAGTGGTTAAATACTTGCCATCAGACAGGACAGGCTCCGTTTTGCCATTTCCAGAAGCACTGTTAATTAAGAAAAAGTAGTATTACATGATGGAAAAAGTACATTGCAAACAGAGTATACCTAGGTAATGAATATGATGTTAAAGGTGTGATTAGCTCATACGGAGGTGTCATTGTCACAAGGACTTAAATAATTAACCATGCAAGAAAATTCAAATCACATCCACAACACAAGCAAATGGCCAATTTATTAATCTCATAATCTGCACCGCCTCAATACATGGTAGTATATCGACCAATACCAATAGTAAAAGCCAAATGACATTGGTAAAATTTTGTGGGACTATTGCCAATTGATGTAAAAGTTTAAATAACTAGACAATACCTGTTTTATCTTTAAACATTGTAACACCCTCCTTCATGCATAAACAGGTATTTGATCTAAAACTAAAAATGGAAACTAATTATTTTGAGGAAGCAAATAAAAGACCTAGATTCATTTAAAAGTATAACCTCTTGCCACTATTAACCATTCTTCCTAAAACTATAAGTTGGGAAACAGATATGCATAGTACATACTTTTTAACCCCCATTATGTGTAAGCCAGACCTCACATGCTAAGAGCCTGTTTGTTTAGACATAAGAATAAGGAGAAAATAATTTGTTGCTTTCCTGCCAAAATCTGAAATGTCTTTCGAATTTCTAAAACTTATGAAAAAATTATATTTGAATCTGCATATCAACATGTGAGTATCATCAAAGTTTAAGGAGTTTTGGACTTAAAAAGGTCATAGTGTGTGAGCTGCAAGATATAGATTAAGTAAAAAATACAACATAAAAGTTTTAAAATAGGCCCTAAAACAAGAAGTGGAAGCAACCATTTTGACAAGACAATTGGAGACAAGAATATAATGAATTCAATGACAGGAAAACTAATAGAATAACGGTCGAACGCAGGATTATATTTCTTGACTTGTCCTATAATATCACGTGAAATAATCATTGCTTATATCATTAAGCTTCAAATATAGTGTATTCCTTAACACTTTTCACATGTAAGGTCTGATTATAATTCTGATGCTATGGTATCATGTGGATTAATCATTTTCCTCAAAAGCTTAAACTTTTAAGAGATGTGCCTGCAATGCATGTCTAGCATATTTCTTAACACTTTTCCACATGTAAATTGGACCTTACGTCTGAAACACAATATGTGGACTTAAACAAATTAACAAAATAACCAGAGTCTAGAATCACCAATAGCAAGAAAGCTCATAATACTAAGAGGAGTTGTCGAGATTTGAAATCTAGACAAGTATTCTGCTAACATGTGAATTAATCGTCCTCTCGAAACCTTAACTTTTTTGAAATAGGACCGTAATACATGGGAGAACAGTGTTTGGGTGAGAACAGAACTATTCTACTAGGTAACTAGTTTTTCTATATTTCATCAACACAAACACATACTTCAAAGTGCGTTCACATATAATTAAAATATAAAGTTTCAGTTTTCACATCTTCCCACACAACAATAAACGGTTTCATTTTATCCTTACCAAAAAAAAAAAACAAATGGTTTCATTTTAATGGTGAACTTTGAAAGATGAAAGTTCTTTCAAAGAGGAATAATAATAAAGTTAGAGAAAGTTCGTCGAGTCCTCATCATGAAATGAATTCAAGTAATATGGATGGCCTAAAAGGCTCTAAAACTTTTAGAGACAATGGAAAGACTTGCCTCTAACATAAAACATCATGGGGCTTACTTTGTCCATATGATGAAATTGAATTCACACTTCGGGAGCAAAGAGGCATCAAGCATGTATTGTTAATGAGAAAATCGCAGATCATTGTTTGCGGAGGTTTCTCAGTACGTGGAAACGAAATCTTCAGTGCTTCATCAATTAAAATGCAGGTTAAAGGTAGAGGAAGGCCTAAAAAAATAAAGATTATTGGAATGATCTGGATCATAGCAGGTTGTCAGTACGTGGAAGAGGGATCCTCAGTGCTTCATTCAATGGGAATGCGGGTTAAAGAAAGGGGAAGGCCTGAAAGAATGAAGACTATTAGGAATGATCTGGATCCTGAGGTGCTTCATCAATGGGAATGCAGATTAAGAGAGTGAGGAAGACCTAAAAATAGATGACAATTAAATTTGATCAAAATCAGTGAAAACCTGAAACATAATAAAATGAGTTGGAAAAGTCGATCCATTTAACAAATCTGACTCTGTAGGCTAAAAGCTTGTTGGTTGTGGTTGGATCAAAAAGGTTGTTGACATATCTAGACTCTACATATGACACTTGTGCTAGAGATATGAGGTTGATACCTCCAAGATCCCACACGCTTAATGACTGTACCCACCCATCTTTCACCGTAGCTTTGAGCGACTGTGGAAAAATAACTAAAAGTGCTAATCTATGAGTCGATTTTTCAAGCCCATCACCATACCCTCTAAGATCCAATATGCTTCATAGTTGTACCCATCCGTCTTTTATCCCTAGCTTTGAGCAAGCGACGTGGAAAACTACACTAAGTTCTAATCTGTGTGCTGATCTTTCAGGGCCATCACCATAACCTTGCAATGTGGCACTACAGCCATTGAACAACATCACGTGCTGCGTACGCTAACCACAGGCTAATGTCTGAAGCGTGTAAAAGATAGTTCAAACTGACCTTGACATGGTTGGCCTACTTTTGGCTTATTAATGGCACATGACAAAGTAAAAAACTAAATATTCTTTGCAATCTTATTCTAACCTGACAGGAGTAGATCACATGTACAACAACAGGATAAACCCCACAAACAAGAGATGTTAACATCGTCGCAAGTGCAAACCAGAGAACAATATGAAGAATATATGTGAAACTAAGAATGAGGAGCCACTTGGAATAAACTAAAATAGGGCATGACTGACAGGAATGTGGATCTAAACCCAACCTTTAAGTGAGCTATTGGTGGAGGAAGATTACATTTATGTTAAGCCATAGACCCCTTACACAAGTGATGTGAAATAACAGCCTCGCCATAATCAAGTCCTTAACAATTATATCACACCATGATTCATGTTGTTTTGGACTTTCTCCAACATGCAAATCTGTTGCGTAGATATTGACTTTGTCATTCACCCATATAAGATTTCATATACAGAGATATTGTTCACTTGTGTTAAAAGAAGGGATAACTACAGAAGTGATACTTTTGACTTCACCCTTAATTACACTTTCCACCTACTAGTTTAAGAACCAACAATTTACCACTTCTAGATTCAAGACTTCTCATTTGGCAGTATGAAGTTCCAAAATTGTCAATACTTAGCACCCTCTAGTTTCTAGCACAGTGGTTTTTCTAACACTAGTGCTAGACTCCGAGATGCAAAACGGTTTACAAAGATCATGCACAAAGTGTACGGTTTTAAAACCAGGGGTGAAAGCGTCAAAATGGGGAAATTTGATGATATTTTTGTAATTTATAATTTACTTATTTTAACATAGAAACATCAACCACATGTAGGCATATAGAACACAATATGATATAAATAGATGTATGACATGATATGCAACACAGGCACTAAACATTGATTGAAGATCAGAATATCATATGATACAAGAATATCTCATCCAAAGTAGAGGCAAATTACCTTTTTCCAGAATAGTTAGTAGTGAAAAACAGTATCTCTCTAGTCACAAAATTGACCCAAACATTGCTAAGACAAGTTTCCATCCATACATCCTATTTTCGCCTCGTGAATAATAATTACTTTCTCCAGTATGTGGCTTCATTTATCAGATAATCATTCAAGTTTAGAGATATTAATTTCGTCCCATGTTTGGGAGCTGGAGGCAGTCTCCTCTTTCTTCAGATAATTATAGGAGCTCTATTGAGGACACATTTCAATGGAAGATCTCGAAAAGTAGGAAATTTGAGGTTAAATATTATTATGCCTTATGAGGTTTCACGTCCTAGTCATATTATGCAAAAACAAATTTGGAAGGTTAAAGCTCCATCTTTGAGTTGCTTTCTTCACCTGGTCAGCATCTTCGGCAAAAGTTCTTGCGCATGAAAACTTGGGAAGTCATGGCTTCGTCATGGTAGATTCATGGTGTTGCATGAGCAAGAAGAATTCGGAATCTATGATTCTATCTATTTACCCATTGAGAAGTCACCTCTTCAATCTAATATTGTTTTTTGATAAAATGTGATCTTTCTTGGTCATATCACGCTCCCCATTTGCTGGTGAAAGTACATGGGCTCAAAATCGAGAAGAAAATCCAGAGATTTGTACCATCAGGACTTGAGAAAAACAGTCTAGAGGGTTTGATCTACAAAACCTTGTCTGTTATATAGTTTTTGCTTCATTTTTTTCTGGTTTTCTGGAGCGCTTCTGCATTTTCTATTGTCTAGTTCCTGTACACTTGGACAATCCTCTTCCTTTTTACAAATAATTTTTTTACTTATCAAAAAAGAAGAAAAAACATGCATATCTCAGCAAAATCTCATCACTTTATTGATCATTCTGTGAGATTTGATGGGACCACTACCATTTGTTCTAAAAGCTTAAGCTGTTAGATGAGACATGGTTTAATATTTAATTACTCTAACATTTCCCCTCATGCTTAGTCTGGTCATTTTTCCTAGTACTAAGCGTGGACATATTTAATTGGGGAGGCAATTGGGGCCTGATAAGGTTTGAACTCAGGACCTCCAACTCTAATATTATGTGAGATTTGGTGGGACCACTACCATCTGTTTTAAAAGCTTAAGCTATTAGATGAGGTGTGGTTTAATATTTAATTACTCTAACACATTCAATTTTCAATTTGTGGAGTAAAAAGAGAAATCTTACTCCAAGAGCAACTTTGCTGCCTCCTGACACTCTTCAACACGGCGGTTATACCCAGGATTACTGGTCAAAGCTTGCTTCAAGCCTGAAAAGGCCAACAAGATTTTGAAAGCTTTTGGCACCAAAGGAATGTCCTTTTGCAACTTTGAAAAACGAATAAGCTCATGTTTTTTAGTCTGCACAAGAAATACTTCCCTCATCAGAAAACCAAACTTCAAAACAGATAATTGAAAAACTTTACATCTCAATTCATCTACATATGCAGCATGGGAAAAGTTCATATGGACAAGACATTAAACTTAAAGTACATCAATAGTTCTCAGTATAAGCCATCAAATATGTATATTCAGTATACTGAATAACTATGAAGTTCAATGAAATCTGTAAATACAAGAGGAGATAACTCATTTGCCATTGAAAACAATAAGCAAGTTCACGTCAGTGTTTGTGTGATGAAAAAGTCACATACACCCAGTTTTACAGAATTAATGCTGACAATGCAAATGCAGAAACATAATAATGAGAATTGCAACTAAGTAAATTTAAGTGTGTAGTAAGAGAGGTGCAATATGTTTAAATAGGTGGCTATAGCTTCTCAATTAGCAACTAAAGGGGTGCTGTAGCTTTTACAATGTGTTCAGTAACACCTCACGGCTGCAACACCTCCACAGTGGCACCATCTTCCAATAACTATTAAAAAGCTACTGCTCCCAGCTTTATGGCACTGCATCTTTCAAACATACATTACCAAAAAACAACTATACTTCTAACACTTCACAGGACAGTACAACAGCAACACAACCACAACCATGCCAAACGGACACCAAATCCTTGGTAATATAAGTGCTGGATGAGTAACAAGTTCCAAACTATCCATTGCAGAAAAAAGATAAAAGACAATAAGGAGATTGATACAGAATGGTTGGGGTTTACTGTATGGTCTATCTATTTATAATAACAAAAAATGAAAATTTACGAGTACATTACTGTACACTTAATATATGCTCGCACTGACTATATTCCCCAATTCATGCAAGAAAAACTCTTTAATAAACCCCCAGCATGAAAGATTATTCACAGGCATCCACGAATCAACCAACCATACCTGCTTATACTGCTACCTAATTTAGATTGCCTAGCCAAAATAAAGGTTCCTAAAAGATCTGAACATCAATCAAAGAAGATGGTTAATACTTTTTGTAAGACTCTCATTGCAACATGAGGTATCACTTGTAAAAAGCAAATGTTGTTGTGGATGCACTAAGCTAAAACAGCTGAGATTCTGAAGCCTATATGTGGATTTGAAGATACAAACTGATGGAAGTCTCCATTCAAGCTAAACGCAACTTGCTAGAGATCAAAGCAGTCAAAAAAGATTTGACCGGCATACTTTCAACTTTAAAATCGCAAAATGGAGAGTATCCAAGATTTGGTGATAGATTATGCATGCTCAATGGTTCACAGATTACCACAGAGACTATGGAAGAAGCTCGCAGACATGCAATACACTTTAATTTCAACCAGACAAATCATGAACTTATCGTTCATAACAAAATTTATTCCTCAACAACGACTAGGTCAATAAGGCAAGCTTGCAAATATTATGACCGACATTTAAAATGACATGCAGCATGCTGACCAACCATAAACCTAAAATGTGCATGGTGTTATTTGGATGATTGTGTGTAAACACGATGGTTCATTGGTCACAATTTGCAATACACACAGAATCTCAGCTGCAACTCTATCAATAAAAGATTTAAATACCTCCTTATTACAATCCCTACATACCTTAGACATCTATGGATGGCTTTAATATGAAAGAATGAAACAATTTTGCATGGCTACTGGCAACCCATGACGACTACCAAAACTTGCTTCGAAACAATGCATTTCACAACAATAGCCATTTCCCACTAGGTGGAATTGGCTCTGTAGATCCTTAGTCAGAAGATTATTCTACAACTCTTTGTGCATTGAAACATCCCCACATTACCTTGCAATTCATGGAAGTGAGACAGCCATGACTTGATAGTAAAATAGCTGATTGATCCAGAATGCCATTCTTAAGTCCCAAATATTCATTTTCAATCAACCTGCATGGAAAGGAAACAAATGAAGAGCTCCATTGATCACCGAAATACACCGACTAGATGATTTCAAATAGTGCACTATTTCATAGCAAGAAGAAGAATAAGGTAACAACTACAAGTAAAATTTTGCCTTGTTTAATCCCGTAATAAATTTCCAGGTAAGTTTAACCAATTCTCTCTTCCCATTACCCACGATACTCTTTATAAATACATCTTCAATAGCACTATACACTCTTCTCCTTAGCTTTCCACTTCATGGCTCCAGAATTCAACTTTCCACATAGCGAAAATACTTGATGAAAGCCATTAGTGGTCGCCCAATTTCACACTTCAATAGGTAATTGCCAGGGAAAATGGTTCTTTACATCTCAAAATAAAAGTCTTGCGTAAGACAAAAAGGATCCTATACAAGCCTACATGCTTTATGGGGGAGACGCAGGTGCATAATCCTATTTTAATAGTTTTAATTGTTTTTCTGCTATATTTAGTCTTTTCCTATTTATTAGGTTAGTAACTAATCATGTGATAGTCATGTAACTTTTTAAATAGGTTGGATGATTGAGATTAGTTGTTATTTTAGATAAGGGTTGAGATCGTACTTATGTCTGTAACCCTAGTATAAATAGGCTTTAAGTCTCTTTATCATTAGTTTTTTCCTCCTTATAAACCTTAGAATACCCTTTCTCTGTTCCATCTTCAATTCAATTCCATTTAGCCATAGTTTTGTTCTTTTTGCCATTTTTTGCTTCTCTGACTACATCAAATTGGTGTCCCAGTCCCTGTTAGCGTTTTCCCTACATCGAATTGGTATCAGAGCGAAAATAGTCCTAACTTTTAATTAGGGTTTTCATTGCCACACAATGGTTGGACATGGAAAAGGCAATGAAGCCCAACAAACAGAGATCGCTGAAATGAAACGTATCATTGAAGATTTGAATTGAAAAAGTTACTAAGTTGAGGAAAAATAAAATGGCAACACTAACAAATCAATTGAAAAGGTCCATAATAAATAATAGTGCCTAAGAAGTTTGCAGTGGTACCTGTCATACTCTATATTTTCTGCAGGAGACATGAGTAAATTATTTGCCCTTTCAAAAGCCAACAAGTAGGCAATTCCCACCTATCAAACACACAGCCATTACAGGTCAGGTAAAAAGCTCTTTGAAAGGGAAGTTTCACCAGGAAAATAACAAGAAAGATACCGTGTAATTTCCTTAAAGGCAAGTTACATTCCTCTCATTGTCAAAGTTCAGCAAACAGTTTGAACACTATCGGGTCAAACAGTTGAAATTTACTTTTATTTAAGGCTTCTATAACTGGAACAATCCTTTAAAAAGAAACAGGAGGGTTCGTATACTTCATCATTAGTAAATAAAAACAAAACATTGATTGCATAAATAGTATGAGAAAAATACATGCTAATACTATTGGCATTTACAAAAGAAGGAACCAGTAGATAAGAAACAAGGGAATATGGACTTGTAGCCATAAGAACAGAATTACATTCCGTGACATTCATAGCTGGTTATATAGCAGGTCATTAAGCAATAACAATGGTTCGAGAAAATTCACCATCATATAAGAAAGCAAAGTACCAAAACTTCCCCAATCAAGAGCACAAAAGATGTTTACTTACAGCAGCAGAAGAGCTAAGGCCTGAACTGTCAAGGCCCTTAGAACCACAGATGTATCCAATTATACCCTGCAAAAAGTCAAACCGTTTGATCTTACTATGAACATCAAATGCATCAAATCATCATACATAAAATACACTTGGTAAATTTTTCAAGAAGGTAAAAATGCGGCAAACAGCTTGGGTGAAGTTATGTGATCTAAACATGAAAGACCATCTAATACTTACTTCAACGAGTATCATCGGAGGCCACCAATATAAATATCATTCATACATCAACCAAACAGACCATTAAGGCTTCTTGAATCTAATTTAACTATTGTTTCAGCAGCAAATGACACGGTTCAATACCTTCTAGGGTGATTGCACAGACAAAAAAAAATGTTCAGAAATACCAAAAAATGACATTGCTATATGAGAGAGTGATTCAGAAAACTATGTAAGTGACACAAAAGTACTTTTGCAGTTCCCTCTCTTCATGTCGACTTAAGTTATTCATGAAGGATTAATAACATCCTAATTGGTTATTGGTGCATCCAGGACATATTTCTCCATCACTTGGGAATTCATCGCATACTCTAAATGTCATACTAAGGGTCTTGCCCCTGATGACTTGATACCCTTCTAAAATTTTACAGTCAAATTTGCACGAGTCCTTCGCATATGATCCACTAAATGTTCCATTTCACAATAAACGATAAAATCATTTGTGTGTAGAAATAGTTCTAACCTGAGAAAGACGGTGACCTCTACTTTGCAGAGCATATTGAGCTCCTCTTGCGTAATTTCCCCAATCACAGTCTTCATGTTGTGTGGAAGAACCATTTGAATGTACCTTCAAGTTTGTCCCATTCATAGGTTTCGGGTGCTGATTTTCATCAACTCTGTGGATCATATCCAATCAATTGCATTGGAATGGAAACTATCACATTGATCACATGCACTTATATTTTTCCATCAAACTACACTAAAGAAACAAAATCTAAAACTCATATTCTTTGTCTTCAAAATGGAGAGCAAAAACATCTCGATCAATGGGGCTCCTAATTTTGCTATTACATTACTTCTTGCAATCCAGCAGACAAGGACGTACCTCAAAAACTCACTTCTTTCAAGATTAAAAATTATCGAGAATGACCTGTTGATTAAATGGACCTCGATATGATAACAAGTTTTACTTCTACCATCCCAAGTTAAGGAAAAGGCTAGCCAAATTTAAGAGCACTTAATCTAACGTTTTTTTATAGCAAATAAAGTTCAATATCACTACCCTTAATGTTGATTAAATCTACAAACGCTATGTAGACTTAAAAAGTACCTAAAAGTAAGAATCTCAGGTGCTTTTTATCCGTCTTCATGCTCATATTAACGCTCATATATGAACTATCTATCAACTTTATTAATTGAATGAAACAAAGCGAGATCAATATCAGATGAATTTTAACTAAACCATTTAGTGGCATATGAGATAAAGCACTAACAACGTGAGATCAATATCAGATGAATTTTAACTAAACCATCTACGTGGCATATGAGATTAAGCACTAATGGGAATGAAACTAAAAGAAGTCCATACCAAACTTCTACTATCGATAATGACCTGTTAACTACCAGGACCCTGATAATCCCAAGTTAAGGAAAAGGCGTGCCTAATTTAAGAGCACTTAGTCTAATGTTGTTCATAGCATATTAAGTTCAATATCACTGCACTTAAATGTGCTCATCACTTTAGGATTCTCGTCTTACAATCGATATGTAGATTTACAAATACCTAAGACAAACAATGCTTTTTTCTCCAATTTCATGCTCACTTTAACCCTTAAAATTGTACTAGTTATCAACTTTATTTATGAAATGAAACAATGCGAGATCAACATCAGATGAATTTCAAGTAACCATCTATGTGACGGTTGAGAAAAAGCATCAATAGGAATGAAACTAAAAGAAGTCCATACCTAAACCGAACTTCTCCTCTGAACTGCTCAGAACGTAGATAAACCTGAACAACAATTACACATTCAGTTAATGGAAGTAGATCGATGCCGTCACACTTAGAATAACAGCCATACTATTACACTCGATACATCATTGTCTGCACAAAAGCCAAAAAGGACATAACAATAATAACTATTATAACAGCAACAAGCACAACATGTAAGCAAGAGAAACCTTTGTAACAAAAATTTAGATTCTACGAAGAAAACATTGCACGTAACATAGCCAAAGACAAAAGTCATGTCCAAGTAGCAGGACATCAAACAAAACCTCAAAAACATCTTAGAGCCAGAGGGATCTCAAAATTGCTAAACAAAATGTGTGTACACATGGTAATGATCTAAGCCGAACATTCTAATACCTCTCAATATTTAAACTGGAAAGAGCTTAAACAATCCAAAATGTGAGCTTATACCAGAAACAACCTAACGGCATAAGTTAGCATTGTTTGGCTTAGCAGTCCACGTGCTAGAGTAAATTGATATGGTTATAGGAAAAATTTAAGCCTTCCTGCTAAGCAAGTAAGCCTAATACCTAACTAATGATACATCTTGAGAAGCTTTAGTAAGTTACCTATATCCTCAATATAGAGATGTCTCTCATATGCTTGAGTACATCTTTACCTTCAAAAAGCTTGAATTTCGGATCTTTCGTTTTTCTTTTAAGGAACTTCAATAAGAAGCGATGGTTCTAAATCCAAAAGGAAAGAAGTATCAAAAGTTGGAACTTTACTTGAACCAATCTCAAGCTCGGTGCATGTGTCCATTCCCCACTACAATTTATTACCTTGTCTGCACATATATATAACTCCACTGACAATGTCCATACTTCTATTTTCCTTGCACCTAGAAAGTGGCATTAGAAACCTCTAACAACTTATGCATCCATCTTATGCCAGGCCAATGTACTTTGTTGGCTCATCTGGTTCAAGACTTCAAGAGATTGTTTGGATATGAATAACAGTCTAAACATAAAATATTGAATTATAACACAAAAAGCAATGGAAGGGGAAATGTAGGCAGAAAGGCCGGTGTTCCCAGGTTGCAGATTCCTTTCGATCTTCTTAGCCATTATGGGTTCCATCTAGGATCTATCATGCTTTTCCCATCTTTCGTTCCCTATTGTTCTTCAATTGATAGCTAGAACACCAAACAAATATTTGCAGGGCTATGATATGAATGGAAGAATGCAGATTAATTTCCTCATGATAGAGATCAGTTGCAAGATTGACCTTCTCAGCTTGGGTCCACACTTAAAGATCAGTAAAGCACACAAATTACATGCTTAGCAGAGAAACCTATAAATCATACATCACACATCATACACGAAAGGAAATCTAATGTATCCTTCACTTTCCAAACATTGAAAAACTTGTTGTTATCGTGATGCGACAGAAAGTAACTCAAAATCCAACTAGTATGCTGGCTAATACTCGCAGCAATGAAAAGAAAACGAGATGTCCTGTGTGACCTCAAGTTTCATATCCCGCAAGCTAAAGCTTAGCACTAGTCAGGTTATGATAGCTTAACTTGTCACTCTTTGTTCCCTCTCATATGTCACATGACTCTTCTTTCTCAACTCAAACAAGTGAATTTCCTAAAAGTTTTTGAAGCCAAAATCATTTGTTTGGAAAGCGATAAAATGGGGAAGGAAAGAAATTTACAGGAGAAATTTTCAAATTTCCCTCGATCTTAATCGCACAAAATTTCAAAATTTTCTTTATTTCCACCCTAATTGTCCTCACCTCCTCTTTCTGTCCTTTCCAGAATGGAGTGTTAGTAGCCATGATTAACAGTATATTAAAGGATGCTCGACTCCATTCAGTCTACCATGACTAACCTTATCCTGAAAGTCTAGGATGCTTGAACTTTTAGAGCTGCTCCAATTCCATAAGTATATGGAGATAACAAATACCATAGTAAAACATCCACGTGGTGATATAACTATGCAATTTACCTCCAAAGCCAAAGCATTTCACTCCTGTAACAGGATACAAGATATAGTGCTCTGTTGCTTTAAAGTTCCAGGTGCATAACTGATTTACATGATATATAAATGAAGCTCAAAACTTGACACCCACAGAAATGTCTAAAGGCGACTTAACAATCCTAGAGGTAGTATGGCAAATAGATGTATCAGAAGCTAAATAGATCACCATCAAGGAGAATTTCGCAGGCTTCCACTATTCTCATAAAACCTAAGGTGAATCAATTGTTACCTGACTATCTCCGGAAGGAACAAATCCAAGAAGTATTCCTTTGTCAATTGTCATAGCGCAAACCATTCCACCCTAAAAATTTTATTGAACATAAGAGGCAACAGGCTTGTTCATATTCACAATAAATAGAAAATACAGATGTTTACCGAAAAAAGGACAGGAAATTTTGAATAAGTTGTATATCTGTTGATGCAAATCAAAAAGCAATGCCCAAATAGAAGGTCTTGTGCAAACACTATCTAGACAATTATATGGCAGAAATAAGACAAAACTGACCTGGTGATCTATATGAGCTCCCAAGGGGCAAATTCTATAAGGAGATACTGCAACCTGAACTTCATCTGTTCTTTGGCCAGCCATTCGAGAAACAACATTTCGGATATAGTTCAACTGCAAAGAGTTAAGATTACATGGAGCACAATCCCCCAAGAATTTTGACATTCACAAAACTGACTACACTCCTCTCAAAATGGTCAAATAGAGAGATGATTTTCCACTGAACACACAGAAGATCCACAAATATCCACTGACGCACTAAAGAAGTCGAAGCAAACCCCACCGGCATTTGACTCTTTCATCAATCTTTTCAAGGCAATGAGTAGGTAACAACGATACTACTCCACTAGATCATCCCACATCACGATCAATCATCTCAAAAGCAACAAAACATCAGGCAAAATGACGAGAGAAGGACGCCCAACACACATTGACTATCCAACACACATTGACTATCTTCTACTTCAAGGTAAGGAATAAAAGAGACCAGGCATCATTCTTTGATTCTCAAGCTTCAAATGGCATTGGCGAGAGAACATTACAGCAAAAAATGTGGACTGGATTTAACCAAAGAACAATTTCCGACAATGCAGGTCGATTCATCGGCGTTCCCGAACTGCAGAGGAGATTCAAAAAAGAAAAAAAACGAGGTGGAGACGCCTAATGCGCAGACCCCATCTTCTACTTCAAGAAGAGGAAGAAAAGAGACCATTGCAGCAGAAAATGTGGGCATTGCTGAAAGAACATCACAGCAAGAAACGTGGGCCGGATTTGATCGAAGGAAAGAACAGATTTTCGACAATGCCCATCATCGGCATGCACGAACTGCAGAGGAATTACCTGCGCGTCAGAAGGCCAAGACGACTCGCCCATCTTCCTTCCAGATCGTTGTCCGAACTGCAGCAAACGGGACAGTGAACGTGAACCTCAGGGGAGCAGAGAGAGTTGTGCATATACACACGCGGTCTCTGTCTGCAACTGAACGAGAGAGGGATGTAGCAGCGGTGGCGAAAGGGATCAGAAGCAATGGTGGAGCCGGTGGCGGTGGGTGAGGGGGGCAATCATCGTTTGAAAAGAAGCAGAAGAGAGAGAGAGAGAGGGTTGCGGTCGGTCGGAGACGGAAGTGAAGAAGGCGACGGTTTTGATGGGTGGCAGACAAATTAGGCTGAACCCACGGGATCTTCTGCTTCTTCTTTTGGCGTTACTCTATTTAATAAACATTCGTGTGAATTATCCTATTAATATTTGAAAAATTCCAAATAATAATCCAAAATATCTTTATTTTCTTAAATAAGGTTCATAGTGTCATCATTTTCTCAAATGAGATTTAAAGTAAATCTTATTTTAAATAAAAATTTGAAGTGACAATATCAGTCTCAAAGAAGGGTTTGAACTCACTACGGAAACGGGCATTTTCGTCTTCTGTTTTTTTTTCCTTTTATGTTTTTCCATAAAAAAACTCAAAAAAGAAAAAAAAGATAAAGTTAAAAAAAATGGAACACATAGGCTTCGCATGTGGTCGCCGCCCATCGCTGGTGGGGTGGTAGCCATAAGCGCCATCCCACTTGCTTGTATTTTTCTTTAATTTTTAATCTAATTTAACTAAAATTTATGTTAAAATTACTTTTGGACAAAAATGCCATTAAGCGGATTGAAAATTTGGCTAGCCGGCAAGCCATTAGGGTTAGACCCTTATTTAAAACTATTGTAGCCACTTTAGGCCCATATTTAAGAAACTGATGACATTTCATACCCTTATTTGGAATTTTTTCATTAATATTTGATTTATGAAAAAAGGATATGTTTAACGGAAGTCTTAAAACTTGTCACGAAGGTATAATTGAGTCCTAAAACTTGTAAAAAATGTAATCAAGTTCTAAAACTTGTCAAATTTATTCAATTGAAAAGCTAACACCATCTAACTTACTAATGAAAAACGCTGACATAGCTTATTTTAATATTTTCTCTCTTTTACGTGGCGATAACATGGCTAAATTATGAAATATAAGACTACAACGACATCGTTTTGGCTCAAATTTGATTTTTAATACTAAATTTTTAAATTAAATTTAAAAAACAAGTTAAATAATTAAAAAAAAGGAGGAGGGGAGAAGTCAAGCAGGGAGGCTACACGCTGGCCCCTCCTGGTGATGCCGGGGCGGCAGGGATGATAGCAAGGACTTGTAGCCCTCCCCTCCTCCTTTTTTTTATTTTTAAATAATTAGCTTATACTTTAAATTTGTATTCAAATAATAAAAAGAAAGGCCACGTCGTCTGTAACGTCCTGAAATTCGATTCACTTTCGTGATCAATGAAATTGATGTATTTCTCATTTCATTTTAGTAAGTCTCACCCGGAACTGATCATTCTTGGGATACTAACCAGTAGGGAAAGGCTAACTAGGAAAACGGTACATGGACTCAAGAACTCGACCATGAATTGAGTCCAAACCCGAGAAACGACGAGAAAATATTTTTGTGCCAATGTAGGCCGATCCAAGGGGAGCGACGGATTCAGTTTGGGCACGACATACGATCGGATTGCAGGTGATTCTGTACGACCGAAAGTACGCATAGCGAACAATCTCGAACTTATTCCGAACGATCGTGACCCCCGGAACTAGTGATAAATCCTCGTGTTCTATAGGAAATCGGGACCATCATGACTCGAGTAACATTAGGTCGATACGCGTAATCCCTAAATAGCCGCCCGTTAGTGAGAGATGCTAAAATCGCAAATTGAGTGAAAACGATCGTGAAATTGAGTCCGGACTTCGGTGTCAAGTTTTGTAGGCGTACGCAACTATTTTTGCAAGGACGACGTCATTTTTATGTGGTCATTCATATTTGGGATCAGTAGAGTTGAAAATTGAAAAATTGATTCGGGATCGGAAAATTATCGTTTTGCCCTTATACCCCTAAGTTGGAATTCCAAATTTTGGGAGGATAACTGGGATTATTTGAGCCTCAATTATTGATGGAATGATTGACCATTTTACCCCAAGATATTTTGAGTGGGTTTAATCCTAACCCTTAGATAGAGGGCATGATGGTCATTTTTAAGTGTTTGGTCAACCACTCCACTAAGCCCTTTTGTACCTATATCTCTCCCATTCTCTCTCTCTCTCTTCTCATTTCTTTCCTTCCCCCCAAGTCAGCTGGCCATCCTCTCCTCTCCCCTCTCCCGCGAGCTCTCCCCCTCCCAGCCTCACGCCGTCGCCCTTCGCCGGAGCGCCGCCGCCGGCGCTGCCACCGTCCGCCGCTCGCCCCGCCTTGCACTAGCACCATCCCGACCGTCCCATTCTCCCTCTCCTCTCCCCATTCGCCACCGACCAGCCCCTCCCACCGTGGACCGCCGTTGCTCGTGCCATTCGCCGAGCCATCGCCGTTCACCGCCCCCCGCCGCCGTGAGCCACTAGGTCTGCCGTTCCCCGCTCATTCAACCTTGTTAGGAGCTTAGGAATCCAAGTGAGTATAACCTTAAACCCTAATTAGGCTAATTTACATTTCTAGATGGGTTTTAGGGGTTAATTAGGGTAATTTAGGGGTTAAATTGTGGAGAACATTAGGGGCTGATGTTGTGGCTGATTTCGTGGCTTAGGGTGATAATTTAATTGAGGTTTAGAGGCTTAAAATGGGTTGTGCGATGGCTGAACATATTGGATTGAATCGGCCCAAGTTTGGAGTAAGTTCGGGTTTAATTGTGGATTATAGTGCGCGCCTAGTATGATCCTCATGGTGGCTGATTTGGGTGATGTTTTGGGGAGCCAAATGGAGTATTTTGAGGACATTTGTTGGCCTTGAGTGACCTGTTTGGTGGCTGCCCATATCGGGATTGAATTGGATAAGGCGCGATCAATTTGAGGTTTAATTGGGTAATTACCAGGAATGTTTAGATTGATAGATTAAGTGGCTGAATTGTCCGTGGTTGTAATCAAATTTGTGATGCCGTGTCATGTGCCTAGTGTGACTAAAAATGGAGTACCTTGGCGGGCCTCAAGTGCGCGAATTCATGTTGATCCACTTGTGTGATTTATATGCGTAGATTATGTATCATGCAAGGGTGTTTTGAATTGCTTAATGGGCGTGCTATTATGTTGGTTGGGCATATTGAAATGTGGATTGAGCATGTCGTGGCTTTGTGTGGAATAAATAGCCGAATCATGTTGATTACTCATTGTGAAATCCTTCCATTGCCAAGTGTGAACGTTATGGCCATGAGTGTGCATCTCAAGCATTGGCACGGCATGTGCATATACGAGTGTGCACGAATGACATGAGCATGTGATCACCTAAAATGCCTTGATAAACGGGGTTCAGATAATAACTGGTGTGTGTGAATGTGTAATCACATGAAGCCCTGATGCGTTTTACGCGAGGTAGTGAATCCGTCCTGATGCGTGTTACGCGAAACGATACCCGGACTACCGGAAGATGGCCAAACCTGATGCGTTTTACGCGGGTGTTGTGCCATGAGCTTGATGTGTTTGACGTGGGCTAGAGATCGGTCTCGAAGTGATAGACTTGATGCGTTTTACGCGGGTCGGAGGAGAAATTGATAAATAGCAAGTGTGCAAGAGTGCAAGTGTGCGACAACGCATTGATGAGGCATGAGCATGAGTGTGAGCACAAGCATATGCATGACATGCGTCGTGACCAAGTGATATGCGTATATGTGTCGTGATTGAATTTTGTGGCATTACCGCGATTATATATCAAATGCCTAACCTGCAGAGTCAAGTAAATTTTGGATTTGGGCCCGAGGGCCTGAGTCAATTATGTTGATCTGTGTATTGTTTAGTACTCGTCAGGAGGTGCATGTTAGCCTAGTTTAGGTTTAGGGAATCTACTCGCTGAGATTCATTCTCACTGTTGTTGAAACCCAATTTTTCAGACCCCCGGCCTTGAGATGTCTGCAATACCCGTTCGCTTTGGAATTCCTTACCGGATAGACCGGGAAGAGTCGGTGTACCCTGCAGGGAACAGGGATTTTTGGGTTATATATCTTTTTACCGTTCGGGTTGACGCGGGTGAGGAGGTTGACCAGGTCCACAGATATATAGCATGGTGTATCAGGGACCATGAGGAGACCTACAGGCCTCTCCGATCTTTTGAGGTTCCGCTTACTGATGCCAGGGATATTAACCCTCAGTGTCCCGATGGGGAACTGACGAGCCCTGACCGTGTGCCGGATGATGGGAATTTAGACCCGGAGCCGATGGATTCGGAGGACGAGAAGCCTGAGGCCATGGAGTAGGACATGGAGCCGGAGGACAAGACCGAGCCGATGGATTCCGAGGAGGAGTCAGCTGGGGCCGAGTCCGAGTAGGATTTCCTAGACTCTGATGTCGAGCTGTATGATAGCTCTTCCGAGTCATCGGGATCCGACTCGGACTGGGTTCCGTAGGTCTAGTCTTAGTCCTTGGTAGATAGGGACATCACCCTTTTAACCGTAGCCCTTCTAGTTTTAGTAACCTTGACCGCTCGAGCCACTTACCCCTTTTTGTCAGCAGTGGCCATTGACCCGCTTTTGATTTTTGAGCGCAAGCTGTAAATGGATGATGTATATGGTTCCCAGTATTAATGCAAGTGTATATTTGTTCATGTTGGTTGTCGTGTGGTTATCCTCGGTTATGTGGTTTTTAATTTGTACGGGGTGTTCGTTTGCTTCCGCATGTGTTTTGCACTCTGTTTGAGCGTTGGGTCGGCGACGCGTCCTGGGACGTCGCACTCGAATCGACCTTGGCAAGGGATGTGGCACGCCGTAGGGTGCGGGACGTGACATCGTCGCCATGTAAGAAAGAAAAATAATATTAAAAAATCACTTTAGCATTTTCAGTTAGCTAAATTAGATGGAGTTAACTTTAGGACTCGATTAAACTAATTTTATAAGTTTATAGGACTTGATTACACTTTTTTCAAGTTTTATGACTCAAATGCACTTCCGTGACAAGTTTTAGAATTTCCAGTGAAGATATTCCCATGAAAAAAAAGGGAAAAAGCCCACCAAAAATCCTCAATTATGTTCAACGTGGCACATTTACCCTAAATTATTTTCCAATGAAACAAAAAATATTAAACTTGTACATATGTGACACATTTACCCTCCGTCAAAGTTTTGTCAATGAGAATAGTTAAAAATATATCTATATGGATGCCATAAAACAAACAACATAGACATAGCGCCCATAAAAATCATATTGTTTTAGCTAAAAAAAATCATATAATACATTCACAGAAGGTAAATGTGTCACATAAATACAAGTTTGGATTTTTTATGTCATAAGAAAAAGTCTATGGTAAACGTGTCACAGTAAGCATAGTTTGAAATTTTTGATGTCACAAAAAAGGTTTAGAATAATATGTGACAATAGATAGAATTTAGAATTTTTTGAGGCTTTTTCCCATGAAAAAACTGGCAGGTGAAGGTAAACAATCCAATGGAACCCAATGCGTAAAGTTAAGAAAAATTTTCACGCGATAAATTGAAAATTTTAAATAATGTAACAACTTTTCATCATGCAGTAAAAGGTTAACAGCAATATGTCCTTGTTTGAATTGAGGATATCTATCATCTTGTGTAATAGTGGATAAATGGTATGAATTAGTCGATAAATGGAACCAAGGGTTGCTATCATATTTTGAATTTAATGGACAAGTGACATATAATTCTCTAATTGCTTTGATTTTTTGGCGGACTGATTGTAAATAAAATAATAGGAAAATCAAGGACATTTTTCGTAAATATGGAGCGGACACCAAATTCAAGAGTTTGCTTTATAAATACTTTAGAAAGATATCTATATCATTTTACAAATACCACCTCTAATGTCACGCTCTGTACCCCACGAAGGCTGAACATCCGCGCGTAGGTCGACTTGAAGTGCGACGCTCCCAGGATTTTGCGTCACCGACCCGAAAACCTAATTCAGAGAAATAACACGCCACATGAGAAAACAACGTGTGTGTATATATATATATATATACACCCAGACATAACATCAAACTTAACCATGAGCAGCAATAGACATCTACATGCTAAAGATAATATTAACATATATGCACTCCTATTAAAAATTTATACAAACTATTTATTTACAATCAAAAGGAATACACCAAAGAGGCCACTAAACAAAAAGGATCGGTGGCCTAGGGTTATCAGCTTACTACATGGGAGAGGGTTACAATTCAAAAAGAGGGTTAGATTTGACTCCTAACACGGGAATCTACTCTAAGGCTCCCAGCCTGGATCAGACGGTGCTGCAGATTCCTCAGAAGAGTCTTCCTCCGATCTCACTTCCTCATCCGATCCAACTTCTTCCACTTCCCCAGCTGCCTCAGCATTCTCTCCTACCCCTTCCAAATTTAACTCTTCATCTTCCTCGAGGTTCGCATCGACAGCTATCACTTGCTGTTCTCCTTGCTCCTCGTCCATGGCTATTGGTCCATCCACTGTATCGCCTACGCTACTCACACTAAGGGAGGCTGGAGGATCAGAGATTTCTCCACTCACCATCTGGGGAATCATAACGCCATTTATGTCTATCGGAACATCAAAAGTCCTGATCGGAGGTCCAGTTACGCCATCAGCTCCCCTATAACACCAGGCTATGTACTCCTGGGTTTCGCCATAGGCCTCTCCCACATTCACATGCACCACAGAGAGATATCTAACGTAAGCTGATCCATCTCCATAGGGATGAACACTAACATCTCGTTGAATCCGCTGCGGAAATCCAAAAAGAGGGGCTTTCCTCGGCATTCTATGGACGGGGGTCTGAAAATCGGTTTTACCACAACCGTGAGATAAACTCAGCAAGTAAAACTCCTATTCCTAAACTAGGCTAAAGTGCACCTCCAGAAGTAAATAAAATGCATGAATTACTGAACCAGTAAATGAATCACATTAAAATCACTCGGGCCCTCAGCCCTAATTCTTTTGCTACACCAGCTCTGCAGGTTAGGCTTTCAATATCAATATAACTCGTAAGCAGTTAAATCGACCCGGAGGCCATGACTCAATGGTCATCAACAATTAACTCGACCCGAAGGCCATGACTCAATGGTCATCAACAGTTAACTCGACCCGAAGGCCATGACTCAATGATCATCAACAGTTAACTCGACCCGAACCATGACTCAATGGTCATAAATCATTCGACCCGGAGGCCCGACCCGAAGGCCCACAGTTGTATAAATCGACCCGAAGGCCCAACCCGAAGGCCCACAGTTGTATAAATCGACCCGAAGGTCATGACCCAATGGTCATCACATTTAAATCGACCCGAAGGCCCACAGTTGTATAAATCGACCCGAAGGCCATGACCCAATGGTCATATTTTAATTCCAAATCATATAAAAACCAATGTGGAAATTCATGCCAATGGAATTCACATTAATCGCCATATCATAATGTATCAAGCACGTTGGACTACAATTTTTCATTCAATCAACGTACTATCGGCAATTAATCCATAACTCAATATTTCTGTGTTCCAGTCCATTTGAGACTCAACATGCCCAACTAGTCTCAATTATTAAATCCATAGACACGGCTTCATTCCACACTGTCTCCACAAGTCCCAATTGGCCTCTAATAAGTCTAATTTCAAGCATATGCTCATTAACTCATTTAATGGCCACATTAGACAATTAAACCCAAATTCGGTTCTATAGAGGACCACCCCTAAACAGCCACCAATTGCTCTCCAAACCACCATTAGACCATCACATATAGTCCCAATTAGGTCCCCTAATTATTCCATGCATAATTATACATCATTAGGCTCTAATCTAGCCTAATTACATTAATTAAACCCCTAATTGCACAAATTAGATTAATTCAAGGATTAGGTGTTTTACTCGCCTATTAACGACGCGAGACGACGGAAGCGAGCGGCCGATGATCTGCGAGCGGTACAATCGACGGCGGCGCTCCACGGCAAGCCGGCGGCTCACGGCGGCTCCGGCAAGCTCATGGCTACTATCCGGCCAAAACAGGGGATGCGCCGGTGGGGGAAGGCTGAGGATGAAGGAGAGAGAGAGGGTGAGGGTGAGGCCGGTTGGAGGGGTGGCGCACGGCGGCGCGGTCAGGTGGAACGATCCCGGCGACGGCGACGGCGTCCTTGCACGTCTCGGCTGGGACGGTGGCTGCGGGCGACGGCTCAAGGTGAAATTTGGTCGACAAGGCTGGGACGGCACCAGGAGGCAGTACACGGCGGGACCGCACCAGCAGCTCCGGCGACCAGCTGCTTCCGGCGTGTACAGCAGCTCCGGCGACAAAGGAACGACGAAGGGGAAGCGGCCGAGAGAGAATCGGGAGGAGAGAGAGAGAGACGCGGGGAGAGAGAGTGAACTGAGGAGAGAGAAGGGTCAAGGGTAGTCAACAAAATGGTGGGTGGGGTCCACTTGCCACAATCCTAGCCCATATGACCAAAATACCCTTCATCCAAGGGCTAAAAATGCTTCCAAACCAATAATTCAAGGGCAAAATGGTCAATTGCCCCTAACCACCCATCCTAGTTAACCTTAACCAACCTTGGTTAAATCCCAAAATTGCCCCCAAAATTCGGAATAATCAAAAATGGCCTAGGGGCAATTCCGTAATTTTTCCATCCCGAACCGAAATTCCAATTTTCGCTCATACCGGTCCTAAATATTCATGTGAGACCTAATCCAGAGTCGGAATCGCGAAATTCACTTTCTAAGCCCTCGAAAATCGACCGCGAAGTTTCCGGGAATTAAATAATATTATTTTTCAATTTTTGTCGAAATTCCACTTTTTGTCCAGAATCACTCCAAATGAGCTTGGCTACCCCAAAATGACCTTGGCCGCGAAAAATAATCTGAAACGGCCTTCGAATTCGGCCTCGGTGTCCACAGGGGCAAAATTGTCCTTTTCTCAAATTCTGTCAGAACTTCAGTTTCCAGCCGTTTTAATTCCGAACATGAATGGCCATTCCAAATTGACGTCCGTCTTACAAGATAGTCGTAATTACCCTTGAAATTTTGATATCGAAGTTCGGTCCAATATCGTGATCTAATTTACTCGATTTGTCGTTTTAGGGTCTCTCACTATCAGGCGGCAGTTTAGGTGTTACGCGTATCGACCTAAGATTGTCCGAGTCATGATAGTCTCAATTCAAAGAGAACGAGAGGAATTATCACTAGCACCTGAGGTCACGATCGTTTGGAATAAAATCGGGTTTCCTTTGTCAGGCGCACTTTCGGTCATGCGAAATCACTCGCGATCCGATCGTGCATCGCTGACAATATCAACCTGTCATTTTCCTAAGATCGGCCTATATTGGTTCAAAATATTTCCTCAACGCTTATTGAAATCGGCGCTTCATCATGATCGGGTTCTCGGTCCACGTACCTGATCCTATTTAGCCTTTCCCATTTGGTTAGTATCCCGTAATTGATCAATTCCGGGCGAGACTTACTAAAATTACATGAGAATCAATATACACTTTATTGGTCCCGATAACGGGTCAAAATTCAGGATGTTACATCTAAAGTACAAAGAATATCTTTGACCAAAAAAAAGTACAAAGAATATCCAATCAAAGAAAAGTACAAAGAATAAAGAGTTAATACCACAAAAACTCCCCAACTGATACATCTATGATAAATTTATCACAAACTAATTTTTTGATCACGAAAAATCCCAAACCGGTACACCTATAACAAATTTATCTCAAACTAATTTTTTGACCACCAAAAACTCCAAACTGGTACACCTATAACAAATTTATCTCAAACTAATTTTTTGACCACTAAAAACTCTAAACTGGTACATTTGTGACAAATTTACTCTCTGTTAAATTAAATTACTACCATGAAAATCACAAACTAGTACACATGTAACAAACGAAGGGTAAACTCCAAACTTGTACACCCATCAACCGTCATGTATCATCAAACTTAGAAATTTGACCGTAAAATTTAACGGAAACTAACGAAGGGCAAAATTATCATAGATGTACCAATTTGGAGTTTTTGGTGATCAAAAATTTAATTTGGGATAAATTTATCACATGTGTATCAATTTAGAGGTTTTCGTGGTATTAACCCAATAAACCCTCTTCTAGTCATTTTAAAACTTTTTTAGTTATAGAAATATGGTTAAAGCCGAATATAAAAATTAATTGTTGGATTTTACCCTAAACAGATCTAATATAAACTCAATTCTACCCTCAACATACGGAAGAATCAGTGGACTTCTAACAATTTCAGTTGCATCCTTAGGCATCTATTCTCTAATTTAAACACCATCGCATCTAATTCAAATTGTTGCCTTCAACGAAGCCAATCTAAATCTTGGTAAAAAACTACCAACGACCTCGCCTTCATTAAGTATATCCCCCTAATAACTAGTAAAACATTAAGCTGATATAAATACTAAACGATTCATTTTTATAACATGAGAATATATATTTTCTAAATAAAATGGTAAAAAAAGAAAAACGAGACATCAAAAATTTGTTTCCATGTTTTAACGGGCAGCATGGGGCGATGGCTTTTCCTTTGTTGGTTTTTTAGGGTTAGGAGGCATGGTGCTTGTATCCCCTGCAAGAATTCATTCACTTGTAAGAAAATCCGGCAACGAGTTTGAAGATCCATTTTTTTAATTGGATATCAATGTCAAATATTGATAGGATGGCTTACCATCGTTCAAAACTTTGTTTTGATGCAGTTTTTTAGGGTTTAGGAGGCAGGATGGTGATTGTCTCCCTTGCGAAAATCCACTTGCAAGAAAATCTGGTAATGAGTTTGGAGAGTCATTTACAATTAGATGTCAAAGGCAAATATTGATAGGATGACTTGCCATTGTGCAATACTGTGTTGTGAATCTTGTGATGCAGTGTTTACAACATCCTTTTGTAAAATTTCATTTGCTGAATTACAATCAATGCGTAAAAGGAATTTTTTATTTAATAAATCTCCTTGAAATTTGGAAATTGTTAAGACGATTGATGAAATTTTTTTTAATAGAAGAGTGGTTTTGTGGGGTCTGATTCCAATGTTTAGATATAAATTGAATAATTTGTTCTGTGTTGATTTTTACTTGTTTGAGAATAATTTCGTATCCTATTTCTAATGTATCTGTTTCTACTACTTTGAAAGCAGTGGATCAACTAAATAAAGGCAAGAAATTTCTTTAATTTGAGTTTTAATTTCTTTAATCATTTTGTATAGATCGATGACCACGAGGGAGGATTCTTTTGTAGCTTTTGATACAAAGGTTTACAGAGGATATTGATATTCGGGAAAAAATCTAAAACATAATTAAGACATCCTAAGAATCTTCATAATTGAGTTTTGTCTCGAATTTCATTTAGAAATTTTTCTAAAAAGACTATTGATCTTTCCATAAGAATGATGGTTCCTTGGTGAATGTAAGGCCAAGAAACCTGATTTTCGTTTGGAAAAGGGATATTTTAGTAGGGGAAATCACTAAATTGTTCTTTTTTATTATTTGAATGAAAATATGTGTTTAAATTTTTGTTCAATATTTGAGGAAAAGATGAGGACATCATCAATATAGATTATGATAAATTATGTGTATGGATTGAAAATTTAATTCATAATTCTTTGGAATTCTGAAGGAGCATTTTTTTAGTTCAAATGGCATGACATTTCATTCATATTGACCAAATGGTACTGCAAATGGAATTTGTAGTGTTCTTTTTCATTAATTTGGAGTTAATAAAATTTTGATTTCATATCGAATTTTGAAAAAAACTTTTGACTAGCCTGTTTAGGAGATTTTTTGTTTGGGACAGGATACCTTATCCATATTTAGTGCCTTGTTTAAAGATTTATAGTTGATAATTAATTTTGGAACACCTCTTGCTATTTAAGTATTTTTGTTTACATAGAATGCAGAGCAACTCCACGGGGATTGGCTTTTTCTAACAAGCTTTTTTTCTAAGAGATCTTGGATCTTTTTTTGGCAAAATTGCAAAGCTTGTTCATTTATTTGAGATGGTCTGGCTTTTGTTGGAATTTTTTTTTCAGAAAAATTAAGTTCATAAAATAATTCAATAATATGTTTTTTCCTAACCAAAATGCATTAGGCAAGGTGGAGCAAATAGTTTGCTCAACATATGATTGTAGAAAGATGATTTTGTTTTTAGTTTTTGGTTCAAGAAGTTGTTCTATTTTCTTGAAACTTAAGTTTTATTTTCAGAATTGGGGTTGGTTTTCTTTATCTTTGATGAGATAGTTAATTTTAGAAGTATAATTGTTTGTGGTTTAGGGAAGAAATCAAAGGTAATCTTATTTTCTAAGGCATGAGTTTATATACCTTCAGTTGTCATAGTGAAAGGTTGTATTAACTAGATAAATGGTGTGCCTAGGATGATACTTCGCCGTATATCTTTGGCTAAACGGAAATATGTTTTCTAAGAAATGTTGTTATTAACAACCGAAACATTTTGTATTTAATACTGTAATAGTCTAAATTTTCGATCCTTTTCTCGAGATTTAAGAAATGAAATTGATCAATGCACTATAGTGAGATCTCACCCGGAACAGCGCATTCACGGGATGCTAACTTTAGGGGTAGGGCTATTACGGGATTGAGTTCGCACGACCAAAGAACTCGATCTGGGTTCGATCTTCGACCATATAGATTGATGAGGGAATGTTTTAAGCCACTCGAGACCGGTCTATTTGATTGATCGTGTCCGAAGGGAACTAGTGACAGACCCTTGCAATTATATAACAACCGAGGTCGTCCCGGGTAGAGTAAACTTAAACGTGATTTGATTGAGTGTCGGTCACGGGTCGAGAGCGCGTAATCCCATAGAGCCACCCGTTAGCAAGAGATAAACTAAAGTCGCGATTGTTCGATTCTAATCATTTCTTGGAATTCGGGCTCGGGAATCGAGAATTTTGAAAGTGACAATTTTGAGCGGCCGATGACGTTTTTGGCTTGGCCAACCTTGGGGCCACCCATTTCTGCAAAAAAATGGATTTCGGCCCAGAAGTGAAAAATTACGATTTTACTCCTCTAGACTTTGAAGTCGATTTCTGGAGTCGTATGCGGTTATTTTTCGTGGCCGATGTCGTTTTGGTGTGGCCACATACATTCTGGACTAGTACATTCGAAAATTGGAGTTTCGATCGAAATCGAAAAAATATTTACGTTTTTGCCCCTGGACTTCGATGGTGATTTTCAAGGACTTGTGCGATGAATTTCGCAATTCTGACGCCATATTATGTTGGCCACACACATTTAGGATAGGTACGGGCAAAAAATGAAATTTCGACCAGGGACCGAAAAAATGACCATTTTGACCCTAGGCCATTTTTAGTTCCGAATTTTGGAAAAATTTTGGGGATAATTATTTGGATAATTCAGCTCAATTATTGGGGCCAAAGACCAAAATGCCCATCAATTATTTGGATAAGATCAATCAAGATCGTTGGATTAAGGGCGTTTTAGTCAAATCTCCCGGATCAGCGACACGTGTCCCCCACCAGCCCACTTTTTTGACCAATATTGACTCTCTCTCTCTCTCCCCTTCACCTCCTCATTCGGCCACTCCCCCAACCAGAACTCCCCTTCCTCTCTCTCTCCACAATTTCTCTTCTTTGCCGGTTCTCCCTTCACCGATCGTGAGCTCGCCATCGCCGGAGCTGCTGGGCCGGCTGTTCCAGCCCATTTGTCCACCTTTTCAAAGTAAGTGACCTCCCCAAATGTCGCCTAGGACCTCGAGTATTGTTAGGCTTGTTTAGGATGAATTTAGTGGCTGGTTTGCTTGGTGGTGCGTGTTGACTAATTTTCGGCTAGGCTGCTGCTGCATCGCCATATTTTTCTATTTTTACTGTGACTTGTGTGGCCCGAATTTGAGGAAGTGTTCTTCATGAAAGTTGTTCCCAACATCTTTAAGTATAACATACTTTAATTTGGGAATTTTTGGAAATCATTTGAGACCATTCGGAAGTCCATCTTTGGATCGAAATAAAACTGCCCGTTTACTGTTCACTCGACCTTTTGGTCTGTTCGAATTTTTATAAATTTTTCCATGCCTATTTTCAAAATACTTCGTTACGAAAATTGTTGAGGACATTTGTGGCTATAACATATAAAAATTTCAAGGCTTTCCAAAATGATTTGGATACTGAATGAGTTGTATTTTTATGGCCTGAGGGGCTGTCCGAGCGAATCGGATTTTGTCCGACTTTGAGTGTCAAAACGAGGTATTTACGGTTTGAACTGGGTTTCTAGTTCTTCACGGAAAATGTTCATTGAGATGTCTTGTACAACATATTCAAATTTCATAATTTTTGGAGTTGGTTTACTATTTATTTCAAATGGATTTCTGTCACTGCGCAACTACCCAGTTTGGACCCGATTTTATATATTCTCGGTTTGTCTCTTTCTCGAGAATTATTTAGTGTTATCGTGGCATTTTGACGGGTAGTTTGATGCTTGAATGAGCTCGTATATGTGATTGTATGGCTGTGAGGTGTGGTGGCGTGATTGCGCATTAAGTTTGCGTGCCAAGCTTGGATGTTTGTGTGGTGTTCGCGTGATGAGGATGGGTAATTGTGAAAAGTTTGTGTGAGATGTGAATTTGTGTGTGACTGTGTGTATGTATGGCCGTGTGGTATGTGTAGAGAGTGTGGAACGAAGGTACGAGAATGTAGGATTGATGGGAAAAGTGATACCTTGAGGCGTATTCGTTTACGCTGGGTAAGGTCCGTCTTGAGGCGTGTTCGTTTACGCGGGACGATGCCGTCCCTGACGAGGTGACGATGCCCGGCCTGACGGGGTGACGATGCCTGACGAGGTCAGAAGACTGTTGGCTTGATGCGTTTTACGCGGGCGCGGTAGTGGTGGAAGAGTTGAGAATGAGCGGGAATTGGCTTGAGATGCGAGGTTTGAGAAAGTGACGCATGGTGTGAGTAGTGTGCGAGTGTGTTTGTATCGCGTGATGGATGCTTAATTATGGGGTAAAAACTGCTAGGCACGGTATGGGACGTGCCCAAGTGGGTTTTATCTTATAATTGAGACACGTGCGCGTCTGTGAATCATTGCTGCGATATGTTGGCTGTGTTATTGTCTAACGTGCAGGGACGTGTATGATGGATTCCAGGTAGGGTTGTGTGTGGTTGTTAGTTTGATTGATTGTCGTGTGTTATGCGGGTTTTCGTCTGGCGGTACGTGAGAGCCTACGTGGGGTTTGGGGTTGTACACTTATTGAGATTCGTCTCATAGTTGTATAATCCACAATTTCAGACCCCCAGCTATAAACCAGGGAAGTACGCCTTTTCTTTTTGGAAGTTCGGGGAAACGCTTTTGGTGCCCGATGGAACTGCAGGCGAGTGTCCGGAGGCTGAAGCCCGAAGAATCAGGAGCAAAATGGAAGGCGATCCTTAGGTTTTCCCTAAGGTGTTTTAGGGGTTGTGTAAATCGGGTTGACCCATAGGGAAGTTAAGTTAACCAGACCCTAATCTTTTGTTATGACGGTGATTTCGGATGCTAGTTTGCTGCATATGTTTGTAATATAATGTTAGTTTTTGTAGTGCAGTAATATTATATGAAATGCTGTTATTGTTGTTTGTCTATTCTATTGTTCTACCCCGTTGTCGTCATCTTTTTGTCCGGGGTTTTGTTTTATATATTTTGCTTCCACATGTGGTTCTGATGTTTGGATTGGGTCGGCGACGTTCCTGGGACGTCGCACTAATTCGACCTGTAGGGGGATGTCGCAAGCTCGATGGGGTTCGGGGCGTGACAGATACGGAGTTTGTCTCTTGAAGCTGACATAAGAGATTATGTTGTTTTTTTCATAGTACTTAGTTGTTTTTTTCATAATACTTAGTTGGAATAAGGCTTTCTTCGATACAATTGAGGTATGCCCCTGTATCAAAAAGTGCTGTGATATCAAGAAATAATTCATTGTTAATATAGATTGTTACAGCAATGATCCATTTTTTAAAGTTATTTCTGATAGGGTCATTAAGAAATATGGATCCAAAGTGGATATTGTGGGTGTGGTATGTTCATCTGTTTATTTTCCGTTAGTGATGTGAGATTTTATTTCTAAAATTTAGCCATGTGTGTTTGAGATGTCTTTAAGGATTGAAGTTCTAATTTTCGTTGTTTAATTTCATTATTAAGATCTTGAATATTGATTGGTCTGGACTGAATCTTGTTGTGCTATCAAGAATATCTCTAAAATTATAGGTTGTGATATTCTTGACCATTACTCTTGTTAGGAATATATCTTTGCATTCTCTAAATTTGCCAAGCGATTTACACTTGAAATTAGGTAAGAGTTCTGCATTCATATCTTTCACATAGAAAGGATCCCTTATGAAATGTTATGAGATTGAGAAAGATGAGTGGAGTCACAAAATCTTGGATGTCAAGACCATTTTCATCTTCGATGTTTTGACCATATTCACCAGTTCGATAAGCATTCAAAATTTGATTTTTCTGTTTTCAGTGAGATAATTATCCCACCATCATTTTAATTAGTAAATAAAATCAGAAGGTTTGCTACTGCATGGTCGGATAGATCTTGTGGTGTTTTATAAGTATTGGAAACCATGATAATTTGGTGTAATATATTGAGGATATTGTTTTCAGATACACCATCTATATTTCATTCATAAATAGCATCCGGAGAATATTTATTTTATTTTTCAATGGAGGATTCTTCAAGAGCTACGTAGGGAGTGGTAGCTTTGGCATAATAAAGTATTTGTGGATATTTCCACGCAATTTTATTAATTTCGGCAATAGGCTTATTATCTGATTCAGAAATTGATTTATCCTTTTTAAGGGTATTTATTTGATTTGGGGTATCTTCATTGATAAGTTTTTTTTTTTAATTTAGAAGTAGAGGAGTCTTTACTACTTCAGATGATAAGGAGTTTTTTCTTCCTTTCTATTGCTTTAAAAAATTATAAATTATATTTTTTTAGAAATTCATTTTTTCTAGAATTGATGCTTTAAGTGTTTCATTTGTAGGGAGTATTTGGCTGGAAGTATTATGGACAGAAGACTCTATTCGGTCTAATTGTCTTCCGGTGGTGTGGAGGTGTTGGTTTTTGTAAAGATTTTTTTAAAAGGAGAAGCTGCAATTTCATTTTGAAGATATTGCATTTTTATTTTCTATGAGGAGGGTGGTTGGATTCAATGATTTGGTTGTCATCTAATCTCCAATTGAAAAGTATATCTCAACCTGGATTTTTCTTTGTTCAAGAAATTTTATTTCAACCAATCAAAGAAAAATATCTAGGTTTCATGCGTATACATGTAATTGTAGTATTTTTTACTTGATTTTTTGGGCTTGAGTTTTTCTTTGGTCAAACTTGGGCTTGAGTTGAAAATTTGTTAAAAAACCTTTGTCCAATTTCTGTGGATTCAAACTGTTTTTCAAGGATAAGAAGTTAAGGATTAGTATTTTGATTTTCAACCATGGAGGAATATGTGGGTGAAAATTTGGAGAATCTAATGTTTCTGGATTTCGATCAGTTTGTTCTTATTGATAAATATGAAATTCTCTATATGTTATCAAGACCACTTAGCAATAACTTATGAGTTGTTGGTAGAATTAGTTTGAATATTAGAAGTAATCCCTGGATTAGATGGGTTACTACTATTTGGAAGGATGATTATAAGAGGAATGTTTAGTTGGAGATCAACTGACCTTCTTGAAAAGGTCGAATTAAAAGAGGCAGAAACTAATCTTAGGTGACTTTTTTTTTTGGTCATAAACTGGATAGTGACTTTGCCTCCTGTGTATTGGGTGATATTTGTGAGATCTGTATTCTGAACAATTTGTTGATGAACAACAATTTCTAATTCCCATTAATATGGGAGAAGAACTTGGTTCCAATTGATAGATCTAGGGATAACTATATTAGCTCTAGAAATATCTCTTTGACCGAGAAGTGTCTCTTTTTGGACTATGTTTAAAAATTATGTTGCCGAAGGCAGAGAGCATAGCTTTGTAATGGATTCTGTAAGTAAGTGATAGAGGAATAGACCTGTCAGCTATTTTGTAATTGTGGGTTTTTTATTTGGAGAGTTAGGGTGTTGAAATATAATGCGAAAGCTAACTAGATCATGCAATTAAATATTGTGAAATCACTAGAAAAGTAAATGAGGAACAATAAATGATAGTAGAGATTTACGTAATTCAGTCTGAATATCGATACTTACATTCACGGGAAGAGCCAGCAGTAAATAATCTACTAATTAATCGGAGAATTACATAATTTCAATCGCTTATGCGCTTGAATGTTTCCCATATCTAGATTTAAGCCCCTAGTAAATTCATAAGTATTATCTCATAATCTCTCACAGAGAACTCACTCAGAAAAATTCACAGAGAGAAAAGAATTTGATGCTCTTTTTATTTGCTTTGCATTCGGCTGAACAAAAAACGTCCAGAACGATCTTTTTCTTCTTTCCGTGCGGCGGTTCCTACGTTTTTTGTTCGTAAGGCAGCCCAGAAAAGAAAACCCTTACATTTTCTTTTCACTTGCGCGGCTACTGTCAGGAAGAAACCCCATGTCTTTGTACGTAGTCAACAAACGTAATCTTGACCGGGACCCATTGTTCAGACGAAGAAAAGGAAAACCCAAAATTACAAAACTCTAGCCTTTTATTTTGGGATAATAATATAAATAGTCCCTGAGCTTTGGTCAAATATATAATTTGATCCCTAAATTTTTAATTTATTTAATATAGTCCATGGGCTTTTGGTACATATTCAATTTAATCCCCGAACTATATAAAAATGTTTAATGTGGTCCCTGGATTTGAATTAATTGAATATCAAACGTTCAGGGACGACATTGAACAAATTAAAAGTTTAGGGATCACATCGAACATTAGAATAAAGTTGAGGGATTTTATTGAACAAATTAAAAGTTTAAGAATCAAATTGCATATATGGCCAAAGTTCAGGGACTAGTTATGTCTTTTTCCCTTTTTTTTGGGGTTAATACCACGAAAAACCCCAAACTGGTACATATGTATCAAATTTATCTTAAACTAATTTTTTGACCATCGAAAACCCTAAATTGATGCATCTCTGATAAATTTACCCCAAACTAATTTTTTGACCATAAAAAAATCCAAATTGATACACTTGTGACAAATTTACCCTCCGTTAAATTAAATTAATTACTTGAAAAAACACAAACTAATTAATCTATGACAAACAAAGGGGTAAAACCCTAAATTGAGATACCCGTCAACTATCATGTGTTATCAAACTTAGCAATTTGACAATAAAATTTCATGGAAACTAACGGAGGGTAAATTTGTCACAGGCATATCGGTTGGGGAATTTTGATAGTCAAAAAATTAGTTTGGGATAAATTTGTCACAGATATACCAATTTAGAGTTTTTCGTGATATTAATCTTTATTTTTTTTTCCTCTTATCACTTCCTTGGGCCCATAGGTGAACATGTGCCCCTTCATTTAATTCGCCCAAAAGAAGTTCTGGTACTGCAAATTGGCGTCCGAGAAGTTAATTTGGTCAAAATTGGACTTGTATATATTATTTTCAACTGATAAAAACAAATCCTCCGATCACGTCGTACACGGATTCAAACTCGAGACATAATATGTTATAGAGTCGTTAGAATGCTTTTATCTTTAAGTGAAACTTGGAAGTTTGGGTAACAATCAAAATGAATTAGCCCATTACAAAAACTTGTTTCAATAGCACCGAGTATTGATTCTTCATAATTTAAAAGATGCGAATATCTTAGAACTAAGAGAATCAAAGCGTTTAGTACTTCTTTAGTAAGTGACTTAACACAAACTTGGACAAGTCTTATGTGAATGTAATTAATTTTTTGTTTTTTAATTGGACAAGTTCTATGTGTATTTTGATTTTCTACGTGGAGCAACATTTGAGTGAATAATTTGGAGAATCTAATGTTTCTAGATTTCCATCAGTTTGTTCTTATTAATAAACAGATCTGAAAATTCTCAATCTGTTATCAATACCACTAGTACTAGCAATAACTTATGTGTTGTTAGAAGAATTAGTTTGAATATTAGGAGTAATTCCTGGATTAGATGGCTTACTACTATTTGGAAAGGTGATTATAAGAGGAATTTTAGATGGAGATCAACTGACCTTCTTGAAGAGGTTGAATTAAAAGAGGCAGAAGCTGATCTTAGGTCAAAGATCTTCCAAAAAACTGGATAGTGATTTTACCTCTTGCATATAGGGTGATATTTGCGGGATTTGTGTTCTAAACAATTTGTTGATGAACGGCAACTTCTAATTCCCATTAATCTAGGAGAATAATTTGGTTCCATTTGATAGATCTAGGAAAAACTATATTAGCTCTAGAAATATCTCTTTGAACGAGAAGTGTTTCCCCTTTTGGACCATGTTTAAAAATTATGCTGCCAAAGGCAAAGAGCATAGCTTTGTAATGGACTCTAGAAATAAATGCTAGAGGAATAGATCTGTTAACTGTTTTGTAATTATGGGTTTTTATTTAGAGCGGTAAGGCCCTGAGAATTTTTTATCTTTAAGTGAAACTTAGAAGTTTGGGTAACAATCCAAATTAATCGGTCCATTACAAAGACTTGTTTCCATAGTACCAAGTATTGATTCTTCATAATTTAAAAGATGTAAATCTCTTAAAACTAAGGTTGCATTTGGTCGTCTGGATTTCTGGTTAGAATAAAACTGGATATGATAGGATATGAAATTCAAGAGATTTAATATATCCTATCTACTGTTTGGTGAATCGCAAAAATAAAGCAGGATAGTTTTACATCTTACCATGTCCATTATTTTCTATGAACGTCATATCAATGTAAACGAAACTAAAAATTGTACAAACAAAGATGATAAAAATATCTCACAACTATGGCATCCTCATTTTCGTCAGCTTATTTAATAAGTAAAATCGAATACAAACAGCGGAATTTTGGACGTTCTTAGTAGAATTGGAAGACCTGTCAATTTTAGAAATTCCAACGTCATCACGATATTGCTTGCTTTTATTTTATAAATTATTGGGCGGGTCTCAATTCTTTAAATTCAGACATCAATTATCATGTATCCTATATTTTTGCCACGACTTCTTTGATGGGTGCACCTAAACTTTAATTTCCATTTTCTATCGAAGCCTCCCAATTATCTTCTTTTAATTTCTCTTCTGCTCATAGGATAACACATTTTCTTCTGATTTCTCTTCTTCCCGTTGTTTCTTTTATTTCCTTTGTCCCCGCCGAGTGGCTGGGCTGTTACACCAAGTGGCAACCTTCCCTGCCACCTCCATTAGCCCGACATGCAAGAGGAACTCCTTCCTTCCTCTTCTTTTGACAGTTCTCTTCCTTCTTCGTGAATTCCGCCCGACACTCTCGACGCTATCGGTCGTTGAACTCTGGTCATCGCGGCTTTGTTGGACAAGATTGAATGCCGACGACCTTCTCTTTTCGTTTGTGAGCTCTAGAGGTCGGACCGAGAACCAGAACAGCCTCGTTCTTCTCTTTCTCGGTCTGAACTGCTCGGCGCCAAGTCCTTCCAGTAGAGGCAAGTGAACTTTTGCCATTCTATACTATCCGATAGTCGCATGCACGAGAATTGGGTCATGAATAGGCTTGTCGTTGTTGTTGTGATTGCTGGATTAGTTGGTGCCGAGTGCCGATCGATAGGTGCGATGAGAGGGACCGTGGTAATAAATCAGCGTAGGCTCAACTCGCGGTCACGTGATTGTTGGGTAATCGGCTAGAGTGTGATTGGCGGAGCCTCGATCAGGTAGTATAATAATTTCCGTCTGTGTTGCTAAGTTTCGAATAGTCCTAGGGGGCGTGAGGAGTGAGCCGTGACCCAAGTTGTGAAGGACGGCAAGTCGATTGATGAGTCCGGGGTGAGTAATGAGTCCAAATGATTGAGGATGATGATGAGCTTCAAGAAGCCGTGGACAGAATCGAAATTTAAGGTGGCAACGAGTAATTTGGAATATGAGCGAAGTACGAAGAAGTGTTGTGTGGTTCTGGAACTAGCCAGAAGGGTCGAAGTTGTAGTGAGGATGAGTATATAACTTAGTATTAGGACTCGGGTCGTGGACGATTCAGCAAGGTCGTGTCCATTCCGACCACGAGTGAGAAACAAATGATTATTAATGCACATTGAGTTTGTAAAACCGAAATGTCATGTTCATTATGGCGGTTTTGGCTGAGGCATTGTGTAATGTGTGGTTAAAGTTAAAATCAATGAACTTGAATCGGAATGAGAAAGTAAGTGATGTTGAATAATGTTGTTCGTTTTATTCATAGTCTAGTTAATGAGCGAATGAGACTTGTGCGGAAACAATGCTTGGTTGAAATAATTGAAATGCCGTCGGATTGTGAATCGATGATGCCTAAGGAGCCGTAGGGAATGCAGGATGCTGTGGTCCGTGGAACCACGATGCCTGGGAGGATTCTGCTCCGTATGCCTCGGGAGTCTGTTTGGGATGCCATGGTCAGTGGGTCATGAGACCTACGTGGGCTGTTGAGAATTTCGGCGTACACCGTGGCAGACCGGAGGGCGCATTGGATCCTACCAGACAGGAGCTTTCCTTCTTGCGTGATCAGCAAGCGCACCGGGCATGTGACTTGGAGTTGAGAGTTAAAGTATAAGTGAAAAGATGAATTGTGTGTTCATATGTCTTGAAAGATTGCATGTGATGTTGAATTATATCATGATACTCATGACTCAAGTAAGTTCTTCTAGTGGTTGATAGTCTGGTTGAAATGTTGAACGTGATTCATGTATGCATGACCTGATTCGTATTGTTTGGTGAGTTATTCGTATAGTATAGCATGATAGATATTTCGTTGCTGAGCTATCGCTCACTCTTGTGGATATTACATTTTTCAGATTAGTAAATATGAGCTTTCCCCCGCCTGCTGTTCCTGTCACCCCTGTCGGTTCTCCGATTGAATTCGAAGGCCGACTCATCCCATTTACCAACCCAGAGTTCCCAATAGTTCGACTGGTCCAATATGAGGCTACCTTATGCGTGGATGTAGGACTACCTAACCACAGGGTGCCCATTAGGCTGGTTTCGATTTTCATTGACGTCGGCGGCAATTTAGTGGGACCGCTTTGATATCCAATGAATGGAGATGGTGGCAATAACGAAGCTAACGGAAGGGGCAAACGGAAGGGGCGGGCGTGGCTGAGCAAGTTTGTGGGAGTTGACTCAGGGAACCATTTTTGAAGCATGACTAGTCGGTTTTTATGGGGTATGGAGTCATGCTAGTTGGGTGACACCTTTTGACTTTTGTTATAGGTGAGACGAGTATGTGATTTGTTAGGACACAATTTAGGGATAGAATCCCAATTCGATCCTCGCTTTCTACATCACCCAACGTTATAAATAAAGAAAAACGAGTTTCTTAGAAAGTGTTGTCATTCCTATGTTTACTATTTCTGTACCTGTCAATCAAATAGCTTGGATTAAATGGGCAATAGACAGGGTATGAATGGCTAAAAATTAAGTTAACAGAAAATTTGTACTATGCAAATGATAAGGATGATTAAGGAAAGAAGGTCTTGTCAAGAAGTTTAGGCTTGATTAGTTTATATGGGAATTTATCTTATATTAAAACCATATTATAAATGCTGACCTAAAAAGGATAATAACTTCTGCTGGGATATTAACAGAACGAATTTAGTGAATAAATGGTATCATTAGTAAGGGGTAAGCTTGAGATGTTGCAGCCTAGTAATTAAATGGTATCAGAGCAGGTGGGTTTACATTGGAGTGATAAGGTTAGTTATATTGGAGCCATGAGGTGCACAAACAGCGTGTAGGCTAGGGTGTGTTCGCTCTACAACTTCTAATGCTTGTGATTGTTAGTTTTATGCTAGGGAGATACAAATAACTATGGTTACTCATATGATGTCAGTAACATTCGTTACTTATTAGATAGTGCGACGATTGACCATCTGAAGTAATTGGTGATCAATGTGTAGAAAGCTGGCAAAATAAGATGAGGAAGAATAGCGCATCATCTTTTGGCTCTGCACAGGAAAGGGATCCTCGAGAGGATGGAATTCTCGAGGCTTTGGCTAATGTAGGGGCATTGTTCGAGCAACAAGCCCAACATCAAGTAGTAGCAGGGAATGGTGATCATCGTGTGCAAGGACTTATTGAACAATTCCTCAAATTGAAGCCAACTCAATTTGCAGGGTTGGGAGACCTTGATGAGGCCGAAAGATGGATACGTAGTTTGGAGAAAATATTCAACTTGTTGACTTGTACCGATGCTGATAGGATACTCTTGGCTGAGTATCAACTGGAAGGAAATGTGGAGTGTTGGTGGAGAGCATCGAAAGAAGCAGTGTTTCTTGCGAGTTCGAAAATAGCTTGGGAGAAGGTCGTGGAGGCATTTTATGAGAAATATTTTTCTTGCTGTGCTAAGGATTAGAAAATAACAGAATTCATATAGTTATGTCAGAATAATATGACGATGGACCAGTACGAGGCTAAGTTTTCCGAGTTCTCTAGGTTTGCGCCTCGCATGGTGGAAAATAGGGACGATAAAGCCAAGAGATTTTGAATGGGCTAAAGACTGATATCAGGAAACAGTTAGTACCCTTTGACATTAGGGACTATAATGTACTTTACAGACGTGCCCAACTTATCGAAAAGGAGTTAGTAAAAGGAGAATTGGAGACCCTAAGACAAGGTAAGGTAAGTTATCAAGCCACACAGGAATAATGTCAGAATTGGCAAAAGGCCCTTCCAATTTGGAAAACCTTCTTTTGTTCTGATAAGAGATGTAACAATATGAGATCGTGGAATAACTAGTCGGCAAAGCGGAGGTCATTTCCAAATGAAAACTGCCGCTAGTGTGGGAGACAACACGGGAATGCACCGTGTCCAATGCTAAAGAGGTGTTTTGGGTGTGGACAACTCGGACATGTTATTAAGGGTTGCCCTCAAAGGGGGATCACAATCGCGTGCACTACCAATGCAACAGTAGCAACAACCAACTCAAGGCGGAGTACCACCACCAAGAAATTTACAAAGGCCCCTGATGCAAGGAAAAGTGTATGCAGTCACTTAGGAGAAAGCAGAATCTTCCAAGACTGTTCTTTCAGGTACGCTCTCCTTGTGTGATCAAACGGCATACGCATTATTTGATACGGGTGCCACGCATTCCTTTGTATCTACAAGGTTTATGCGATTAGTTGGATTGAAGTCTAAATTGCTTGAAGTGCCTCTTAACGTCTCTACACCTCTAAAGGATATGATAGTATTGACATTGATATGTAGAGATTATAAGATTTCCATAGGTGAATCGGAGTACACGATAGACTTGATAACATTAGTCATGTATGGCTTTGACGTCATCATAGGGATGAATTGGCTTAGTAAATAACGAGCCAACATGGATTGTTATGCAAAGAGGATTCAGTTTAATCCACCATATCATCCCAGTTTCGAATTCTTAGGGAATGGGATAAATCATTCCATGCCACTTATTTCAGCACTCGAGGCACATCGACTTCTCAGTAATGGTTATCAAGGATATTTGGCAATAATTACGGATCAAATCAAAAAGGAGTCCAAACTTGAGGAAATTTAAGTGGTTCAAGAATTTTCGGATGCATTTTCTAAGGAATTACCAGAATTACCACTGGAACGAGAAGTTGAGTTTGTCGTCGAATTGACCCCAGGAGTGGAACCCATTTCAAAAGCCCCATATAGGATGGCCTTAACAGAGCTAAAAGAGTTAAAGGTATAGTTGCAAGAACTACTTGATAGGGGATTTATTTGACCAAGTGCATCACCTTGGGATGCGCCTGTCCTATTTGTAAAGAAGAAGGATGGATCGATCTCTGCATCGACTATAGACAATTGAATTAGGTCACGATCAAGAATAAATGCCCATTACCTAGGATTGATGATCTTTTTGACCAGTTGCAAGGAGCATCTGTATTCTCAAAAATTGACTTAAGAACAGGGTATCATTAGCTAAGAATTAAGAAGGAAGACATCCCTAAGACAGCTTTCTGGACTCATTATGGACATTATGAGTTCTTAGTCATGCCATTCGGATTGATTAACGCCCCAGCTGCATTTATGAATTTAATGAATAGAGTATTTAAACCCTATTTGGATCAATTCGTGATAGTTTTTATTGATGATATTCTAATATACTCTAAAGGTCCAGAAGAGCATGAACGACATTTAAGGATCACACTTCAAATTCTTAGAGAGCATAAGTTGTATGCGAAGTTTAGTAAGTGCGAGTTTTGGTTGAATCGAGTAGTATTTTTGGGTCACATAGTAACTGGAGATGGTAAGTAGTAGACCCAGATAAAGTTGAAGCAGTAGCAAATTGGCCTAGACCAACGATAGTAATCGAAATTCGGAGTTTCTTAGGACTTGTTGGTTATTATTTGAGATTTGTAGAAGGATTTTCACGACTAGTTGGTCCATTGACTCAATTGATGAGGAAGGACACGAAATTTGAATGGAATGAGGAATGCGAACGAAGTTTTCAAGAGCTCAAGAGGAAGTTGACTACAGCTCCAATTCTAACGATACCATATGGATCAGAAGGATTTGTTGTGTATAGTGACGCTTCCCACAAAGGTCTTGGATGTGTTCTGATGCAACATGGGAAGGTCATCACTTATGCATCATGATAGTTAAAACCATATGACTTGAATTATCCGACGCATAATTTGTAATTGGCGGCAATTGTCTTTGCATTGAAGATTTGAAGACACTATTTATATGGAGAAAAGTTTGAAATTTATACGGATCATAAGAGTCTGAAATATTTGTTTTCCCAAAAGGAGTTGAATATGAGACAAAGACGATGGATGGAGTTATTAAAGGATTATGATTGTGAAATCCTATACTATCCAGGGAAAGCAAATAAAGTAGCAGATGCTCTTAGTCGAAAGTCTACTTTGATGGTGGCAAGTTTGATGGTCAAGGAATGGTGTTTACTTTAGGAAGTGTCCAAATCTAATTTTAAACTTGAGGTAGATAATCTCTCTAGGGTATTGGCTACACTTAGAATTGAGCCAGAAATCATACAAAGAATTAAGATACTACAATAGACATACCCCGAAATCTCGAAAGTACGAGAAGAAATAAAAAAAAGGAAAGAAAATGGATTATCAAGTGACGGGTGAAGGGTTCATGAAATTTCGCAGACGTCTCCGTGTACCTAAAGATGATGAGTTGAAAGGAGAAATCTTGACAGAGGCTCATCGAAATAATTACAGTATTCACCCAGGAAATGTGAAGATGTACCACAATCTTCGTCAATATTATTGATGGAATGGGATGAAGGTAGATATCGCTAAGCATGTTTCAAAATGTTTGACGTGTCAACAAGTCAAGGCAGAACATCGTAAACCTGCTAGAATGTTGAAACCTTTAGGAATTCCCAAATGGAAATGGGAACATATAACCATGGATTTTGTGCAAGGGTTAGTAAGGACATCAAGTGGTCACGATTCCATTTGGGTAATTGTGGATCGCTTGACTAAATCTGCACATTTTCTGGCTGTATGAATTGATTATACACTTGAGAAGTATACAGACTTATATGTTAAGCAAATAGTGCGATTACATGATGTACCTATGACTATTACGTCAGATCGAGACCTAAGGTTCACATCAAAAGTTTGGCAGAGTCTCCAAATCGCTTTAGGGACAAAACTTCAACATGGTACCGCATTTCATCCACAAATGGATGGACAATCAGAATGGGTGATACAAACATTGGAAGATATGTTGTGGGCTTGTATCATTGATTTCAAGGGCAATTGGGATGAAAAACTGCATTTAGTGGAATTTGCATATAACAACAGTTTCCAGAAAAGTATCAGTATGGCCCCATTTGAAGCATTATACGGAAGGGCCGATAGAACTCCTATATGTTGGGACAAAGTTGGAGAACGGAAATTGACTGGATTAGAGTTTGTACAAGCCACTGCCGATACAATAAAAGTAATATGGGACATACTAAGAACGGCTCAGAGTCGACAGAAAAACTATGCCGATCGACATCGAAGGCCCTTAGAATTCAAAGTGGGCAATCACGTGTTCCTGAAAGTATCACCAATGAAAGGTATATCAAGATTTGGAAAGAAAAGAAAATTGAGTCCCAGGTTTGTAGGACCTTTTGAAATATTAGAGAGAATCGGAGAAGTGGCATATCGATTGGCGTTGCCACCAAAACTCTCAAATGTACATGATGCATTTAATGTGTCTATGTTAAGGAAGTACGAGCCTGACCCTAATCATGTGCTAGATTTTGAGACTATAGATGTCGACGACAAGGTGAAATACGTCGAGAGACCAGTACGAATATTGGATCATGGCGAGTGGACTCTCGAAAATAAGACCATTCCTCGTATTAAAGTATTATGGCATCATCATGATAACGAGGAGGCTACGTGGGAAAGTGAAGAAGATATGAGACTTCAATACCCACAATTGTTTGAAGGATCAAGTAAGGGCCCAAATTTTGAGGACAAAATTTCGTAAGGTGAGGAGAATTGTGGCATCCTCATTTTCGTCATCTTATTTAATAAGTAAAATCGAATAAAGACGGCGGAATTTTGGACGTTCTTAGTAGAATTGGAAGACCTGTCAATTTTAGAAATTCCAACGTCATCACAATATTGTTTTCTTTTATTTTATAAATTATTGGGCGGGTCTCAATTCTTTAAATTCAGACATCAATTATCATGTATCCTATATTTTTGCCACGACTTTTTTGATGGGTGCACCTAAACTTTAATTTCCATTTTCTATCGTCGAAGCCTCCCAACTAATTTCTTTTAATTTCTCTTTTGCTCACAGGATAACACATTTTCTTCCGATTTCTCTTCTTCCCATTGCTTCTTTCTTTTCCTTTGTCCCCGCCAAGTGGCTAGGGTGTTGCACCAAGTGGCAACCTTCCGTTCCACCTCCTTCGGCCTGACATGCAAGAGGAACTCCTTCCTTCCTCTTCTTTTAACAGTTCTCTTCCTTCTTCGTGAATTCTGCCCGACGCTCTTGACGCTCTCGGTCGTTGAACTCTGGTCATCACGGCTTTGCTGGACAAGATTGAATGCCGACAACCTTCTCTTTCCGTTCGTGAGCTCTAGAGGCCAGACCGGGAACCAGAACAGCCTCGTTCTTCTCTTTCTCGGTCTGAACTGCTCGCCGCCAAGTCCTTCCACTAGAGGCAAGTGAACTTCTGTCATTCTATACTATCTGATAGTAGCATGCACGAGAATTGGGTCATGAATAGGCTTGTTGTTGTTGCTGGATTAGTTGGTGCCGAGTGCTGATAGGTGCGGTGAGAGGTACCGTGGTAATAAAGTAGCATAGGCTCAACTCGTGGTCGCGTGATTGTCGGGTAATCGGCTAGAGTGTGATTGGCAGAGCCTCAATCAGGTAGTATAATAATTTCCGTCTGTGTTGCTAAGTTTCAGATAGTCCTAGGGTGCGTGAGGAGTGAGCCGTGACCAAAGTTGTGAAGGACAGCAAGTCGATTGATGAGTCCGGGGTGAGAAATGAGTCCGAATGAGTGAGGATGATGATGAGCTTCAAGAAGCCGTGGACAGAATCGGAATTTAAGGTGGCAACGAGTAATTTGGAATATGAGCAAAGTACGAAGAAGTGTTGTGTGGTTCTGGAACTAGCTAGAAGGGTCGAAGTTGTAGTGAGGATGAGTATATAACTCATTATTAGGACTCGGGTCGTGGACGATTCAGCGAGGTTGTGTCCATTCCGACCACGAGCGAGAAATGAATTTTTATTAATGCACATTGAGTTTGTTAGACCGAAATGTCATGTTCATTATGGCGGTTTTGGCTGAGGCATTGTGTAATGTGTGGTTAAAGTTAAAATCAATGAACTTGAATCGGAATGAGAAAGTAAGTGATGTTGAATAATGTTGTTCGTTTTATTCATAGTCTGGTTAATGATTGAATGAGACTTGTGCCGAAACAATGCTTGGTTGAAATAATTGAAATGCCGTCGGATTGTGAATCGATGATGCCTGAGGAGCCGTAGGGAATGCAGGATGCTGTGGTCCGTGGAACCACGATGCCTGGGAGGATTCTGCCTCGAATGCCTCGAGAGTCTATTGGGAATGCCATGGTCAGTGGGTCACGAAACCTGCGCGGGCCGTTGAGAATTTCGGCGTATACCGCGGTAGACTGGAGGGCGCATTGGATCCTACCAGATAGGAGCTTTCCTTCTTGCGTGATCAGCAAGCGCACCGGGCATGTGACTTGGAGTTGAGAATTAAAGTATAAGTGAAAAGATGAATTGTGTGTGTTCATATGTCTTGAAAGATTGCATGTGATGTTGAATTATATCATGATACTCATGACTCAGGTAAGTTCTTCTAGTGGTTGATAGTCTGGTTGAAATGTTGAACGTGATTCATGTATGCATGACCTGATTCGTATTGTTTGGTGAGTTATTCATATAGTATAGCATGATAGATATTTCGTTGCTGAGCTATCGCTTACTCTTGTGGATATTACATTTTTCAGATTAGTAAATATGAGCTTTCCCCCGCCTGCTGTTCCTGTCACCCTTTTCGGTTCTCCGATTGAATTCGAAGGTCGACTCATCCCATTTACCGACCCAGAGTTCCCAATAGTTCGACTGGTCCGATATGAGGCTACCTTATGCGTGGACGTAGGACTACCTAACCACAGGGTGCCCATCAGGCTGGTTTCGATTTTCATTGACGTCGGCGGCAATTTAGTGGGATCGCTCCGATATCCAGTGAATGGAGTGTTGACACCTAAATTTTAGCGCATCATTTAGTGATTAATTGCATAAAAAATTAGGGATTAAATTTTAACCCCTAAACAAAAATGTTACAATTGCATAGCATATAGCTTAAGTTCATATAGGTTAGTTGCATTCCGCATCGGATCGGCGGTGGCAAGCGAGCTTAAAATTCATCACCTAAATTGAGCTCGGGAATCGAACGAAACTCGGCTCACTCGGAAGGCAAAGGCCGAAAATCACAAGTCAAAAAGGGCTCGGTTGTCTTAATTAGAACTTAAATTAGCCCATCAAGTTTAATTGAAAAATCAGCCCGAATTAATTTAGCCCTTTTGAAATTAGAATGAAATTAAATGGTAAAGCCTAAGTCTAAGCCCATTAGGACTAGGAAGCCCGGCTAATTAACCTAGGGTTGTTATATAAATACATGTTTATGCTTCATAATTAGGGGAGCTTTCATAATTTCAGAAATTAGAATTTTTAGAGAGAGCAAAAGGGAGAGAAAAAGTGAGAGAAAGAGAGAGAGACCGGCGAAGCCATCGCCGTTTGTGCTCCTCCCACTGTGCCTATGCTCGTGCTTAGCCGCATACCCGTGCTTAGCCGTTACCCCTGGCGTTGTCCCTCCGCTGCACCACATATGTTGTCGCCCCGCTTCGTGACGTCCAACTACGCATTGCGACGACGAAGTTGCCCTTGATTCTGCACCGAGAAATTTGCAGCTACTCCGTCCCGTGATCGACAACGTTGTTGCACTGGCGTCACACTGACCACCCCTTTGTGCTCTTCGTGATAAAGTTGTTCTTGTGCCTTTGCATATTAAAGAAAATTTCTAAGCAAAGGTCGAGGGCTTTAATGAAGTTGAATTAAAAAATAGTAATCAGAGGCAATCCAATGTGGAGGACGCTTAGCAAAGAAGAAAAGAGTCACTTGGAGATTTCTGGTCGTGTTTGAAAATACCAACGCAGCCCCCACCGAGCTGGGTGTCCACGCAATAAGGGCATCACCACGATTAGCATAGCCGTGTTCAGTTAAGTCCAACCACGAAGCCTCGTGAGTCACCACCGCGACCGTCGTTGAGCGAAGCGTCCCTATAGTGCCGAACACTACTGCATGCGTCATCGTCGCCGCCGCTTCCGACACCGCATTGCCGCTCCCAACGCACCGACGCACCGCCGATCCGCAATCCCGATCCGTTGCAAATTCAAATTAGGAAAGAAATCTGCAAATCAAGTAATTATCCTATCCCGATTTGATTTGAATATTTTGTTACCTAATTTGTGCTTATTGATATTTAATCTTGCATATTTGAACAATAGGCAATATTTCAATTAGGATTTATTTCCTTTTTTTGAAATCTTGGATATCTGATCTTATCAAATTTGGATAGAATTTAGAATTTTCAAAATCCTTTGAATATATCCAAGATAATTGAGATATCTAAATTTTTTCAAGATGTGATCGATTAGGAAAATTTCCTAATCCGCAATCGCACACGTGGAAATAAATCTATCTATCAGGCTTTAGATAGAGTTATTTCCATAGCGGGTATTTCGAATTTTAGGATCGATCTGTCAGACTTCAGATCGAAACTTAATTCGAAAGATTTAGCGGTTATATTTTTTTTACTTGATTTTAATTTCGAATTTAGATTAAAAAAATACCAAAAGATTACTCTAGAATAGGTTAATTTTTTTAGTTTAAAATTGCATGTTTAGATAATTGGCATTTTTAATTCCGAATTTCATTAAAAAAATACAAAAAAATAATATGCCCGTCATTAGAAATAGGCCACGTCGTCACATGACATATAGTTTGCATGTTAGGTTGCATTAATCGCATGTCAATTTTTGCGCGTCATTACATATATGTTAGCTTTCATTTAAATAAGTAAAAATAAAAAAAATTTCTGTACCTTTGAACTCTAAGTCAGGATTTATCAAAATTGTCAAATTGAGTGTTTTTCCTGAAATTGGTACTGAAAGGGCGTTAGGGAATCTAGCGTAACCAAGTCCCCGAATTCATAATTTCTGGTTCGCAGAAATAAAATAGTACTCTCGCTATTTTATTTAGGTTTCTAATCAACCCACCCTAAATGATTAGTGGCGACTCCTATTGAAAATATTTGCATGCTCACAATTGAACCTAAGTTGCGATTTGGTAGAGTTTGGGAGAACTCGAGCTAGGTTAGTTAGTTTAATTGATCTAGTAATCCATTAGCCTAAAATCGAAAACGTCGATTTGATTTTTAGGTTGCGACAGCTTGGCGACTCCGCTGGGAACATTAACTTGAATTTTTTTTAAAAAAAAAATTTAAGGAGGACTTAGGCCAAAAAATTTTTATGGAAAAATCACTCGATTTGACAAAATTTGATTAAATTCTCATTCTTAGGTGTTAAATGATTTTGCAGGATGGGAGTTATAAGGGGAGTAATGATTGGCTAACCCTTTGTTTTGCAGGCTTGGTGGAGTGGAATTGTGATTTAATTTTTATACTATTGAAGTGGTGTTTGCATATAATTGTTGTGCATGATTTACAGTATTTGCACTACACCACACACAACCTGTGACCGGACCTGGGTCACACCCATAGTTTTAAGATGGTGTTTGGATGGTTCTTTAACCTTGGCGGTAAGACTTCGCTGAAGGTTATCCCATTTGGATCCCGAAAATTTTTTAAAAAAATGGCTCAATGGTCGTCCTCATGCACGTAAGGCTACAATGCATGGAGGTTACCCTTGTCGACTGAACCAAGTCGAAGTGATTGGACCCGACTAGTCATGACTATGGTATGTGAGGCCGCGACTAGTCATGATGATTGTACGCGAGGCTGTGACGTGTCGTTCCGTTCATCATTTCACTTTGCAAAAGCCATTAGGATAGATAGATTAAGATTTAAACTCACGATTCATGTACATGTCTCTGTGATTGACATTTTTTCCCAAAGACGGTAATTTCTCGAGCTTTATCTTTGGTTTTCTGTATCTTATTTTGAGTCGGTCCATGGTTTAGGTTGAGTCTTTTGGCACGTGGTCTATCTAAGAATGGGTCGCCTCGATATCCGTTTCGTGCCTACTCCGAAGCTGGAGCTCAAGAAGTTATGGAGCCAGTTGAAGCCAGATGGTCAGCAGTACGTTCTCAAACGCATTGGATTCATGCTGCCAATCCTAGACATAGATGTTCAGAGCGGGATCATGCAAGCACTCGCTCATTTTTGGTGCTCCGAGACGATCACATTTGTGTTGGGAGGTAAGTTTGAGCTCACACCAACTCTGGAAGAATACAATTTTTCCATTGGGAAATCGATTGAGTTGGATATAGTCGAACCACCCATTAAGGTAGATCATGTGGTAGTGCTTGCTGAATTTTTGAATTTGACCAAAAAGGAAATTGAAAAAGTGTTAAAGGGTAATTGTCAAGCATGCCCGCTATCTTTTCTTATTGAATGTTTTGAAAATAACTCCGTCCTCATGAGGTCTAAGATTTTTATCTTAACTTTTTTCGGACTTATCATTTTTCTATTCTGTCAAAATGCTATTGATCCGGTGATAGCTTGGACGGTAAAACAAGTATGTGGTGGAGTTAGTTTTATAAACATAATTCTAGCAGAAACTTTCATATCTCTGACACGATTCAAGAAAGGAAAAGATAGGGCTTTTCTGATTAAGCTTTTACAAATCTGGCTTTTCTCTCACCTTTCTCAATTTGGGGAAAATATGACTGTGTTTGAAATGGACATGACTGATAACCCTATTTTAAGGTTCAAACAAATACAAGATCAAACTAAGAGCTTGCGCTATACACAATGGGTCCATCTGTTCAAGGATCCAAGCTCTAAGACTTTCCTTCGATAAGCTGTGTGGTTTTAGGAGGTCGAGGCTCGACTATACCATGGCGATCAGAAGCCCGTACCTTTGATGGGCATTTATGGGGCAACCTGCTATCAGCCCCTTCGGGTTACACGTCAATTCCGAGTTCTGCAGGATGTCCCACCTCCACTCAGGCCCAATGAATTTCAAGTCCAATTCGAGAAAGACGAGTCCTACAGAGTCGAGCTTAGGCGTCATTCTGAGGCTTGGCAGAATTGTTCCACTCAGAAGCTGATTTAGCCCGCGGATGAGCCCATCGGAAGGATGAGAAGTCACTTTGCCACGACCCGGTATATTCAGCATCATATCATCCCTGCTGAGATACTCCCGAAGATCCCGGTCGTGATAGTACGGCATACCCTTCAGACTCAAATCAAAATCAGCGAAGAAAAGGCGACGAAGGCCCAGGATAAGGCAAATGCTCTAGCTGAAGAGAATGCACGATTACGGCGCGCCTTGAAGGCCCATTCGTCTATAGATCATGTAGCCTCTAAAAAAAGGAAGACTATCTGATTCTAGTTTGGTTTAGGGAGTTTTTCTTTCTTTTTAGGATGGAATGTTAGCTTATATTTGTATTTCATGCTATTGATGTTTTTGGTAATAAATGTTGCCGAACGATTTTTATAAGAATTCTTTTGAGACATTTTTCATTTTGAGCAATTCAATGAAAAACGTGGAGCTATAATTTGTAAATTTTGGAATCAGTCTAGGTTTTTATTGAATAAAGCAATTTGGAATTTCAGGATTTACTGGACGAATCGGTTGTTCGAAAGAAATTTCATCTTGAGGGTCTAGAGGATGTCATGGACCGACTCGTTATTCTTACTTGTCGTATTTATTCCACCGTTGCTTTTTGCAAGTAATTTGCCACGGATTCCCCTCATCCTCATAATACTCGATCGGTGACCAAAAGAAGAATGGCCAATCAAGCCGAGATTGCAGCCATGATTGACGAAAAGCTGAAAGAACACATGAATACAATCAATAAGCAGATTGCGGCCGCCATGTCCAAAATGATGAGTGATCTCATGGCCAAGCAGCAGCAGATTAATGCTGCCTCTCAATCGAAGATTCCACCTCCAACCCGTCCAGGTCTCCGCCTTGACAAATCTCCTACAGTAAACACTAATCCAACCCTTCAACTGGATGACGCCATTTTGATCGACACTAGTGCTTCTCCGTCGGTCTCTGTTCCTCATTCACCCTCCAACGATGAGAATGCCAAGTTGTTGGCCAAACTCGACCAGAGGTTACATGAAGTGGAAGGAACTTGAAGTGTTCCGCCTGTTGATTTATCCATTTTTACCCGGATCTAAGTGCCCGATAAATTCAAGATGCCAGCCTTTGAAAAGAACGACGACACTTCGAACCTAATTCAGCACATCGATATGTACCGGGGGCTCATGAATAAATATGTGTCTAACGGACCCCTAATGATCCAAACCTTCTAAGCAAGCTTGAAGGATGCTGCAATGAGGTGATATACCAACCACCAGATCAACCGGAAAGACTCGTGGGAAGAGGTGGCAAACCTTTTCGTCAAGCACTTCAAGTTCAATCTTGACGTCACTATTACAAGGGAAGACCTGGAGAGAGCTGAGCAGAAAAAGAGCAAGACTCTGAAGGAGTATGCCACTCGTTGGAGGAACATGGCAGGGCAGATCATGCCTGAACCCTCAGAACGTGACTTAATGAAGTTGTTCGTATCCACTCTACCGCAGCCGGTTCATTCACGAATGTTAGTAACGGCCGCCCAATCTTTTGGCCAGCTGATAGTCATGGGTGAGGAGATTGAGACCGGGCTCAAGAAAGGATGGTATAGTGAGTTAGGTTCATCAAGCAAGAGATTTACTAGTAAGAAGGACAAAGAGCATGTCCCCGAAGTCAACATGACCTATGTGCAGAAGACGCCAGCTCAGGCCCCGAAGCTACAATTTAGCACCCAGCAGACGACCTCTTATGGATGGCAAGGCCAACAGGACCCACGCCAATAGCACAAATCCCGCCAGTTTACTTCACTTCCCGGGACGTTATCTCAGGTACTGGCGGTGCTAAGGAAGAAGAACTTGCTGAATTCAGAGCCACCAAGATCTAACGCTGCCGGCTATGCAAAGTATGATCCGTCGAAGAAATGTGATTACCATAGAGGTGAGGTTGGACATTCGACAGATAATTGCCAAGTGCTCAAACATCGAGTGCAGGATCTACTCGAGATTGGAGCATTTGCACTACAGCCAGCTGGTAAGCCCAATGTGCAGAACAATCCACTCCCTGATCATTCGAGCAGTACAAATGTTGTCCTTGGCCCGGGAGTCAAGCAAGTTCGAGGCTTCAGGGTCCCTCTCGAAGATATGTTCGATGCTTTAGTCCGAGCTGGTTATGTTTCGATCGGTGAGGTGGTGTCACTCGGTGACATAAGAAAGAAAGTGGATGAGTTGGTGAGAGAGGGGATGATTGGGACAGTAGATGAATTCGGGGTAGTGGCTGCTATATCCCAAGTCATCATTGATTGGAATGAAGAACTCACAAGAATGACCGATGAACAAGTGAAGTTGGATCCTGACATGCCCGCTCTTGAGGATGCCTCTGACGATGACCTCGGGATCATTATACCCGACATTCCGAAAGTATTGATCCTGGCATCACCTCAGCCCTACGCTTATGAGAGTGACAAGATGGTTCTATGGTCGTACGACATTGATCTGATAACGAGGTAGGGCGAACTTATCCTGATAAGCAACCGGCCAAGCCAGTGGCTGAGAAAGAACCGAAGGAATTCCTAGCTGTGATTAAGGCTAGTGAATATAACGTAGTTGATCAGCTGAGAAAGTTACCTGCACAAGTCTCGTTGTTGGAACTTCTCCAGACATCAGATAAGCATCGGAGTGCTCTAATGAAGGTGTTGAGTGAGATTCATGTGCCCGAGACTATTGAAGAAGATAAGCTAAAAGGGTTTGTCGGGACGATCCTTCTCAAAGATCAAGTAGCATTTTCTGATGAGGAAATCCCAGTTGAAGGACGTAGTCATAATAAGACGCTTCATATATCAGTGAAGTACAAGGAGACTCACATGGCTAGGGTGCTTGTTGATAACAGGTCAGCTCTGAATTTATGCCCATTGACTACTTTGAAAAGGCTGGGAATTCCTCCATCTACCATGCAAGCAGCCAGGACTTCTGTTCGAGCCTTTGATGGAGTAAAGAAGGATGTCATAGGCCAGATTAACTTAAAGCTGCAGATCGGACCTTTGGTGTTTGATATTCTTTTTCAAGTGTTGGATATCCTTTCTGCTTTCAATTTCTTGCTGGGACAGCTATGGATTCACAATGCAGGCGCAGTACCCTCCAGTTTGCATCAGAACATCAAGTTTGTGGCTGAAGCAAAGTTGGTTACAATTTATGGAGAGGAAGATCACCGAATCTTCAATGCAACATCGATCCCATACATAGAACCCGATCATGTTGAGGAGGATAGCTATCATTCATTTGAGATAGTTCAAGTTGTTCAAGCTTCCTCTGATATGCCGTTGCCCGTTCCTGAAGTTTCTAAAGCAATTCTCATGGTGGCCAAGGTCATGGTCGGTAATGGTTTTAAGCCAGGTCAGGGTCTTGGGAAGGAAGGCCAAGGCATTCATGCTTCGATCGAGACAAATGGACAATCCCACAAAGCTGGTTTGGGATATCATGGGCAGGGAAGCTACGAACAAAGCAATGATTGTTGCAGAAGCCGAACAGGAGCAAGTCAAAGTCCCTTACCACCTTCCATCAACGACACCTTTCACTCGGCTAGAGTTGTGGGAGGATATAAGCATTTAAATCTGAGCCCGACTGAGGATGATCTTGGGCTTATCTTTCCTGAGTCGCCACAAGCCCTAACTGACTCACCTAAGAAGCATGGTAAAACGATTCTGGTCAGTTTGTCTGACGATTCTGAGGATGACCAGTCACCTTGTATTTTCAAGAAGCCGGAGTTGAGGGTGGTGGACTTTGATGATGGTATACCTTATCTCACCGGTTGGTTTGCTAAGACCTCCATTTGTGCAATCACTGAAGGACCACTTGAAGGGATGGGCGCTAGCCCTCAAGAGTAATCATTTCTAGTTTTCGTATCTCCCCTGCGTGGGAATCTTTATTGCTTTTTTCGATTTTCATTTTAATTCATGTTGCACTTAGGTTTTTCAATCCAATAAGATGTAATGCATTGATTCAATATCAATAAAATTACAGCGGTTTTTATTATTTTGAATCTTGTTGAAGTGCCCCAAACCAACTCGATGACGATAACCAATGATTGAAAAATTTGTCATCTACGGTAAGAACTGAGGGTTGGGCTTCTCAAGAATTCTCATTTCGAGGTCTTCGAAAGCAAAATGAATTTCAAAAAGCAAAGAACAATTTTCAAAAATTGCATGTAGTTAAGCCCTGTCTTGTCTTTTTGATCCCTTTCTTTCATGTTTCAGGACTAATCTCGAGGCATGCGAAGGGATGGGAATCGTGGATCCTCATATATGTGATGCAAGCCAATCCGATGACTCAGATAATTCTAATCCGAATGATGAAGAGATACGACGGAACTTGAAAATCCATGAGAAATCTAAGCCTCTGACCGCCGAAGAAATCGTGGTGATCAACCTTGGCGACACGGAGAATCCTAGAGAGGTGAAGATTGGGGCATGTCTTCATGAAGATGTGGCCAGACGCTTGACCCAGTTGTTGAAGGATTATCAAGACATCTTTGCCTGGTCTTATGCTGACATGCCAGGTCTTGATCGATCGATCGTCGAATATTGTCTACCGACTGATCCTTCGGTTGAGCCTGTGAAACAAAGGCCGCGAAGAGCTAAGCCAGAACTGGCGAAGAAAATCAAGGAAGAGGTCATGAAGCTTCTTGACGTAGGATTTATTGAGACTACCCAATACTCAGAATGGGTCGCTAATATAGTCCTAGTGATGAAGAAAGACGGTCCGGTTCGAGTATGTGTTGACTACCGAGATCTGAATAAAGCTGGTCCTAAAGATGATTTTCCACTCCCGCACATTGATGTGCTTGTGGACAGTACAACTGGATTCGAACTATTCTCCTTCATGGATGGTTTCTTAGGTTATAATCAGATCTTAATGAATAAGGATGATAAGTTGAAAACAGCATTTACCACTCCGTGGAGGACATTTCATTACAAGGTAATGCCCTTCGGTCTAAAAAATACTGGGCAACTTACCAGCGCGCAATGGTCACGTTGTTCCACGACATGATGCATAATGAGATCGAGATCTATGTTGACGATATGATTGCAAAAACTCGGCGTAGAGAAGATCACATAGAAACCTTGACGAAATTATTTAACAAGCTTCGTAAGTTCAAATTGCGCCTCAATCTGGCAAAATGCGTGTTCGGGGCAGCCTCTGGCAAACTACTTGGCTTCATTGTTAGTAACAAAGGGAATGAGATTGACTCGTCAAAAGTGAAATCCATTTGTGAAATAAAATCTTCCTCTTCAGTGAAGGAAGTTCGTAGCTTAATGGGCAGACTAAACTATATTGCCAGATTTATTTCTCAGCTATCTAAGACAGCGAAGCCTTTCTTTAAACTCCTCAAGAAGAATGCGTTGGTTAGATGGGATGAAGAGTGTGAACTGGCATTTGACAAGATTAAGCACTACTTGATGAATCCGCCAGTGCTTGTTCCACCAACGCCGGGGCAACCTCTGATCCTGTACCTTACAATCCACAGTGAATCCTTAGGTGTCATACTTGCTCAGAAAAGTAAAGAGGATGGAAAGGAGCGTGCGATTTATTATTTGAGTAAGAAATTCACTGCCTCTGAGATGAATTATGCCGAAGCAGAAAGAACGTATACAGCATTGGTTTGGATACTACACAGATTGAGGCAAAACACTTTGCACTATCAAATATTGCTTGTGACAGAGTGTGATCCCATCAAATATTTGCTCAATCAACCCGCTTTGGTTGGAAAACTGGCAAAATGGCAGAATCTCATTTCAGAATTTAATGTTCGATTTGTGTCCCAAAAATCAGTCAAAGGACGAGTAATTGCTGATGTCTTGGCTGAAAATCCTAGGAAAAATGAGGATTTGGATCCGTTAGAGGATAGAGTCATGCCAATTGATGAATATGTATGGACCATGTATTTTGATGGAGCCGTAAACTTGTCAGGATCAGGTATCGGGGCAGTTTTAATATCTTCAGGCAGACAACATTATCTGGTCGCAGCGAAGCTGATATTTCCTTGTACGAACAATATCGCCGAATATGAAGCATGCATCCTCGAGTTACAAGCTGCAATTGAAATGGGAGTAGCTCGACTCAAGGTGTTCGGGGATTCAGCCCTCATTATTCTTCAGACCGTTGGTAAATGGCAAACTAAAGATGCTAAGTTACAGTACTATCACGTCTATTTGGAGGAGTTGGTGGAAGAGTTTAAAGACATTTCGTTTGAATACTTGCCAAGAACTCAAAACAGTTTTGTCGATGCTCTGGCTACGTTATCAGCAATTCTACGAGTGACAAGCGGTTTAGAAGTTGAACCTTTGAAGATAGAAGTCTTACAGAAACCGGCTTATTGCATGGCCACAACAGAAGAGCCTGACGGCAAGCCGTGGTATCATGATATCAAGACATATCTTCAAACACGGGAGTTTCCTGAGAAAAGTACCGCATCTGACCAAAAATATATCAAGAAAATGGCGTCGAAGTTCTTCTTGAGCGGAGAATGCCTATACAAGTGGTCCTATGATTCGATTTTATTAAAGTGTGTTGATTCAACCGAGGCTGTTCGTTTGATGCTAGAAGTACATGAGGGAGTATGTGGTCAGCACATGAATGGTCGTATGCTGGCAAGGAAGATAATGAGGATGGGTTATTACTGGCTCACTTTAGAGAATGATTGCATTCAGCATATCTGAAGTTGTCACAAATGTCAGATCCATGGTGACAAGATTAAAACTCCTCCGAATGAATTGCATCAAATGTCTGAACCATGGCCATTTTCTATGTGGGGCATTGATATGATTGGCCCAATTTATCCTGGTCTCTATCGATTATTTTTCGAAGTGGATCGAAGCTATGTCCTATACGACAGTGATGGCCCGGAATGTGGTGAAGTTCATTCGTCGAGACATCATTGCTCGATATGGTGCACCTGAGACCATAATCACTGACAATGGGTCGAATCTAAATAATAAATTGGTGGATGATCTGTTCAAGGAGTTCAAGATCAAGCATCTGAATTCCTCTCCATATCGTCCGTAGATGAACGGAGCGGTCGAAGCAGCCAACAAGAATATCAAGAAAATTTTGGCTAAAACAGCTGAGAAATATCGTGATTGGCATGAAAGATTACCTTTTGCACCTATAGCATATCGGACTTCTATCCGGACATCTACAGGGGCAACTCCATATTTTCTTGTGTATGGTATGGAAGCAGTTTTACCTGTTGAGGTTGAAATTCCTTCGTTACGTATTCTTTCATAGGTACAATTATCAGAAGCAGATTTAATCCAGCAGAGGTTGGACCAGTTGAACATGATTGATGAGATAAGGCTTAGAGCTCTATGTCATGGCCAGTGCTACCAACAATGAGTTGCTAAATCTTTCAACAAGAAAGTCAAGCCTCGACATTTTCAGGTAGGTGACCTTGTCCTGCGGAAGTTATTGCCGATAGTTCCTCTTGCAGAAGGAAAATTCGCCCCAAATTATGGCGGCCCGTACATTGTGAAGAAAGTCCTTCCAGGAGGGGCTCTGATTTTGGCCGAGATAGATGGTCGTGTTTTTTCCAGTCCAGTTAATTCCGATTCTATGAAGAAGTATTACACTTGATTTGTACTCATTCTGACTTTGTTTCTATCAAGTTTCAAATTGAATTTCATAAATCAATTGATGTTACCAAGTTTTGTTTGAAGAAGGCTTTTGATTTGGCAATCTGTTTCTGTCCTAATAAAGCGATCATATTGCATGAGAGACTTCAAGATGACAAAAGGCAAGACATTTCCATACATGTTCTGAATAATAATCCCTAGTGCGAGTTGAGTGAAAATTCCGTGCTAACAAGGTAAAGGATTATCTCACGAAAAGTATGACGACCGAAATGATGAGAGGCATTCATTTCCTCTATCTAAACACTACAGGTTATTATTTGTTTAATCCCTTTGAACGGAGTTTCATTTCTTACCCCTGTCGGGAACAACCCCATACTGGGGCAATTTCTAAGAAAGATCAAAATGGTTAGAATTTTCTTGCTTTCACTTGCATCAATCTTCAAGTATATTTATTGCATGCAAATTCTGTGTTAGCTCGAGTGCCTTAGATATGACGAAGAGCATTTCTTTCTATATCCTTACATATTATACCCTTTGCATACCCAATTTGAGCGGTGAATTCATTTCAACCTGATTGATGATCATTCTGGTGATAAACAAATGAAATCATCTCAAAGCAAGTTCAAGGTGACTTGAGGCAAATGGGAGCTAGAAAGAAAATTCATCATAAAGGACGCAAAAGGACTCCATTAAATCGAAGTTCTCTCTCTCGAAAAGAAAATCTCTCTAAAAAGAGAGAGAGAGAGAGAGAGAGAGAGAGAGAGAGAGAGAGAGAGAGAGAGAGAGAGAAAAAGGAGAGAAAGAAAAGCTTCAGCAAGAACTGAGTCGACATACAAGATCAGTCTTCAAGGAAAAGACCGTTTGAAGGTTCATTTATAGAGCAATTGCTAGAGATAGATCAATGGTACCAGTAGCATAATTGGATGATCATCAATCTCCATGTTCATAATACCCCCCCCCTTTGATGAAATAAGCCATTCATTTCAAGCCTACCTGAACCTACGTTACAACCCTTACCGAAGTCTCTTCAGAATAGGGCACTTGAGTTAACGTAGAGTTTCAAATGCTTATAAATGTTGCTCGAAGAAGTGCGAGCAAGATTTTTTTATCTCATTTTTGCAGCATTCCTGACTTGTAAACCCGGAGTAGCTGGTAATATCAATTCTTTCAATAACCTCGACTCGAAGAGTCTCTTTTGCTAAGCCATTGACCAAACCCACGTTTTAGTCCTTATAAAGACCTCTCAGATTGGCAAAGCCATACTGATTTTGAGAATATCCAGACCCTTGTCAAGCACGATGAGGAGAGTTTGAGTGATTCTTATACCCGCATCAAAAGTCAGGTCAAAAGCCTTTCATTGAGAGTGAGTAGAAAGTCCTTTTTGATTAAAGGTCTCTCATTTAATGTGATCAAATTGTCAAAAGGACGAAATGGTTGTTCTTATTGATAAATTCCCCAATGAAGCTTGGTAATGCAAGCAGATTCATGAATTATGTTTTCTCTGCCCCTGCGCATGTGTTGTTTTAACCTTTTCTCAGGTAAAAAACAGGTGCAATGCAATTGGCTTTGCCATTTTTATAATACAAGAAGAAATCAGATACGTCTACTAATTATTCTTCATTGTTTATTTTTTCCCAGAACGTGAGACATGATCTCTTTCATATGTTTGCCAAGTGGAACAGGTGACATATCATTTGGTGTTGCCAAGTGGAGTACGCGGCACACTCCATTTTATGTTCACCAAGTGGAACAGATGACATATTATTTGGTGTTGCCAAGTGGAGTACGCGGCACACCCTATTTTATGTTCGTCCAGTAGGATAGGCGGCATAATATCTCATTTGGTGTTGCTAAGTGAAGTACGCGGCACACTCCATTTCATGTTTTTCCAGTAGTATAGGCAGCATAATTTCTTATTTGGTGTTGCTAAGTGGAGTACGCGGCACACCCCATTTCATGTTCATCCAATGGAAGAGGTGACATGATCCTTTTAGTGATTGCCCAGTGGTATGGGCAACACATCCCATTCTTTCTTTATATCATGCGCTATTTCGCATCTGTAGGAAATTACAGGTAACAGATGGGCAATCCAGTACCTCGAGAACCTTACTTCCAGTGGACCAGAAGTTTGGAGATCGAGGGAAGTCAAAGCATTATAAAGCTTTCCCTCACTTGGACGCTTTCTGTGCGATCCGTATGTAAGGCTCTTTCACCGCTCTACACGAAGTGAGAAGCCTTAGCATACGTTCTTTATTGTTTGCATATCATGCATCACTGCATTTAAAAAAAAATCGTTCATCATTTTGCATAGTTTAAATTTAGGTTTCAGTCTTTGAGCAAAACCTCTACGAGCCTCCATTCAAAGAGGGGCAGCTGTTGACACCTAAATTTTAGCGCATCATTTAATGGTTAATTGCATAAAAAATTAGGGATTAAATTTTAACCCCTAAACAAAAATGTTATAATTGCATAGCATATAGTTTAAGTTCATATAGGTTAGTTGCATTCCGCATCGGATCGGTGGTGGCAAGCGAGCTTAAAATTTATCACGTAAATCGAGCTCGGGAATCGAACGAGACTCGGCTCACTCGGAAGGCAAAGGCCGAAAATCACAAGTCAAAAAGGGCTCGGTTATCTTAATTAGAGCTTAAATTAGCCCATCAAGTTTAATTGAAAAATCAGCCCGAATTAATTTAGCCCGTTTGAAATTAGAATGAAATTAAATGGTAAAGCCTAAGTCTAAGCCCATTAGGACTAGGAAGCCCGGCTAATTAACCTAGGGTTGTTATATAAATACATGTTTATGCTTCATAATCAGGGGAGCTTTCATAATTTCAGAAATCAGAATTTTTAGAGAGGGTAAAAGGGAGAGAAAAAGTGAGAGAAAGAAAGAGAGACCGGCGAAGCCACCGCCGTTCGTGCTCCTCCCAATGTGCCTATGCTCGTGCTTAGCCGCATACCCATGCTTAGCCGCTGCCGCTGGCGTTGTCCCTCCGCTGCACCACATATGCTGCCGCCCCGCTCCGTGACGTCCAACTACGCATTGCGGCGACGAAGTTGCCCTTGATTCTGCACCGAGAAATTTGCAACTACTTCGTCCCGTGATCGACAACGTTGTTGCGCTAGTGTCACACTGACCACCCCTTTGTGCTCTTCATGATAAAGTTATTCTTATGCCTTTGCAGATTAAAGAAAATTTCCAAGCAAAGGTCAAGAGGGCTTTAATGAAGTTGAATTAAAAAATAGTAATCAAAGGCAATCCAACGTGGAGGACGCTCAGCAAAGAAGAAAAGAGTCACTTGGAGATTTCTGGTCATGTTTGAAAATACCAATGCAGCCCCCACCGAGCTGGGTGTCCACGCAATAAGGGCATCACCACGATCAGCTTAGCCGTGTTCAGTCAAGTCCAACCACGAAGCCTCGTGAGTCACCACCGCGACCGTCGTTGAGCGAAGCGTCCCTATAGTGCCGAACACCACCGCATGCATTATTGTCGCCGCCGCTTCCAACACCGCGTTGTCGCTCCCGACGCACCGACGTATTTGTCACAACGTAAGTATATTCTAGATATTTTGGCTGAATTTAACATGCAGCACTCTCGATCTGCAGAGTCGCCTATGGAATTGGGATTGAAGCTTCTTCCTGATCAGGGGGCGAGTTATTTGAACACCCTGAAGGTAAAATAAACTATCTCACTACGATGACTAGACCTGATCTTGCATATTCGGTTAGTGTAATTAGTCAGTTTATGGCAGCACCTAGACAACCACATTGGGATGCTGTTTTAAGGATTCTGAGATATCTTCGAGGTAGTCCCGGCAAGGGGATTGTTTTTGCCGCTCATGGTCACGCTCGCATGGAGTGTTATACTAATGCTGATTGGGCTGGTTGCCCTACTGATAGGTGGTCTACCTCTGGATATGCTTTGTATGTTGGTGGTAATCTGGTTTCATGGAAGAGTAAGAAACAGGACATTGTTGTGAGGAGTAGTGCTGAAGCAGAGTATCGGGCCATTGCTGCAGCCACTGCAGAGATTGTGTGGACTAGACATCTTTTGAATGAGGTTGGATATGGGTTAAGTGGTCCTACTTCGCTATGCTGTGATAGTAGTTCAGTGGTTCACATTGCTTCAAATCCTATCTTTCACGAGAGAACAAAACACATTAAGATTGACTGTCATTTCGTTCGATACGAGCTTACACGTAGGAGTATCACTCTCTCACATGTTCGTACTGGCGATCAGCTAGTAGATGTGTTTACTAAATCTTTAGCTGGGCAACAGGTTCGCTTTATATGTAACAAGCTAGGCATGGTCGATATCTATTCCTCAGCTTGAGGAAGGGTGTTACGAGTTATTATGAGTTATTTTATTATTATTTACTATCATGTGTGGGAATATCTACCACATTACTATGTACTCTCACTATTAGTATAAATAAGAGAGTATGCTAACCTAGAGGGTGAGACAATTCATTCATCCCCTTCTCTTCTTTTCTTCTTCTTCAAACAACATGCAGCCAGAGCTCAACAAGAATCATATTTCACTTAATTCCAGAGTCCCTAATCTCGAGAGATTAGACCAGTATCGTCCCATAACCTTGTGCAATTTTGATTATAAAATCATCCCTAAAGTGATGGCAAATAGGCTTAAACCACTATTGCCAGATTTGACAGCTCCAGAACAGAGTGCGTAATTCAAGAAAATATTTTTATTGTGCAGGAGGTACTACATCAAATTAGAATTCGCAAGAGAAAGGAGAAATTCCAAGCGGTTCTGAAACTTGATATGAAAAAGGCATACGATCGAGTGGAGTGGGATTTCCTGGAGGCATGCTTAATTAAAATAGCCTTTGATGAAAAGTGGGTAGGTTGGGTAATGCAATGCGTCACAACCGTCTCGTTTAGTGTCAAGTTTAATAGAGAGCCACTTCAATACTTCCAGCCAACACAAGGGATTAGGCAGGGGGATCCATTATCCCCCTACTTATATATTCTGGTGGCTAATGTATTATCCTCACTCATGAAGACAGCGGTTGATAATGGCAGTATTAAAGGGATTAAACTCAAGAGGTGGTGTCCCACCCTTTCTCACTTACTCTTTGCGGATGACTCTATTTTCTTTCTAGATGGGAAGAATCTGGAATGTCAAAACTTGGCAGCAAGTTTGAACCAATATTGTGTAGCTTCTGGACAAGCAGTAAATTTGAACAAATCTGGGATTTACTTCAGTAGGGACTGCCCTCAGAGCTTAAAAGAGAATATGGCGAGGGAACTAAGAGTACCTATTATTGATAAAATGGGGAAATATCTTGGGATTCCTTCGGATTGGAAAGTATCAAAGAAACAAATGTTTGCCAGGATTTTGGGATGAGTGACCGCAAAACTTGAAGGTTGGAAGGAGAAATTAATGTCAAAAGCAGGGAAAGAAATCATGATTAAAACAGTGGTGCAAGCCCTCCTGCAATACGCCATGTCCATTTTCAAAATACCTGTGTTAGTATGCAAAGCAATAGAGCAGAAAATAGCATATTCTAGTGGAGAACAAATGGAGCTAAGAACGGAATTCACTGGAAAAGATGGGATATTTTGAAGAGAAGAAAGGATAGGGGAGGATTGGGATTCCGAGGCCTACTTGATTTTAACAAAGCCATGTTAGCAAAACAAGCTTGGCGACTAAGTAACAGCCCGACCTCCCTCTGGAGCCAATTGTTCAAAGGGCTCTATTTCCCTCAAAAGAGATTTTTGGCGAGCTGGAAAGGGACAACGCCCATCGTGGGGTTGGCAAAGTTTGCTCTTGGGGAGGGATTCTATGTCACCATCAATGATGTGGGCGGTCGGGAATGGTACAAAAATTAAAACTAGGGAAGATAAATGGTTGAGGAGAGGAGTACTAGTAGGCCCTGCAAAAAGAGACGAACCACAACTTGTCTCTGAATTTATCTTAAGGAAGGAAAATCGCCGGAATGAAGTAGCTTTGAGAGAGCACTTCGATGAGCAAATAGTACGTGAAGTTCTCGCAATCCCAATAAAGCCTCAAACTGAGAATGACCAGCTCATATGGATGGGTACACAAGCAGGTAAGTACACTGTTAAAAGTGGATACAACTACATCCGAGTGAAAGGGGCAAAAGAGAACAGAAGCCATGCGTCAACATCATTCCAACCCCCTAGTACTCTATGGACAGGTACATGGAATCTACATACTCCTCCCAAAGTAAGAATATTTATGTGGAATCTATGCCAAAACGCACTCCCAACAAAGGATAACTTATTTCGCAGAAAGATTGTACCCGACCCAATATGATCTCTGTGCAATCAAAAGGTTGAAACTGTTGAGCATCTGTTTCTGTTATGCCCTTGGACGAAGGATGCTTGGGAATACCCAAGGCTGAGAATACAGATTTTGATTCAGGGACTAACTCGTATTGAGACCTGGTTTGGAGATATCAAAAGGGATTCGAACCTCTTACCAGATTTGGAGACGATAGCTGCGGTTCTATGGCAAATCTGCAAGTCGCGCAACCACGCCATTTTTGGGGGGAAAAAACTCCACTCACAGCCTTAGCAGGATTGCAGAGTTTTAGAAGGTGGAACCCCAATTCGAGCAAACCTGGAGATGGAGTTGCGAACTCATCAGGAGCTTGGATTCCACCAAAGGTTGGATCTTTCAAGGTAAATATTGATGGTTCATACGACCCTGGGGAGATGGAAGGTTATGTGGCGTGTGTACATCGATATTCCACCGGGAAATTGCTGGATGGAGCTGCACGAACAGTGGCTGTGTCTTCGGTGTCCACGGCAGAGGCTCGAGTTCTTTTTGAAGCCCTAAATCAGTTTCTCTCTCTTAGACATGAAGAAGTACTTGTAGAAACTGACAGCTTAGACCTGGTCAACGCTTTAAGGAGTCCAGATTAATTCACGTGGGATGCTCACGTCCTTATCATGAAGTGCAAGGATGCGCTACTTGCCTTTTCAAACATTCAAGTAGCCCATTACTTTAAAGAAGCTAATTTAATTACAAATTGGATCGCTAGAATTTACAGAAAAAACTATTTATTTCTGAATTAGGTTTTATCCCTTCCCCCGCCCTTTGAGATCTTTTATGTTCTGAGCCTCTCTCTCATGTCCTATCATTTTTGACTAGCTTAACGAAATATTTCACTTTTTGATTAAAAAATCATTTTAACAAATATGCTTGCTCACTACTTAGCCTACCAACCAAAGCTAATCAACAGTCCCACCTAAGCACAAGCCATTAGGGGCGTTAATGGGTCGGGTCGAGTCGGGATTTCATGATACCCGACCCGACCCGAAATATACAGGGTCACGCTCGACCCGACCCGAGATCCTGTTCAGCATATACTCCAAGAATAGGGTCGGGTAGGGTCGGTCCGGGTCGGGTTTAGGGTCACAACTGATGCGCTTCTCCGCTTGACAGTCCCCCTCCCAGTTCGCCCGTCATCCACACCGAATCCCCCTTCTCTCCTCGGGACAGGCTTAGACTTCACAGGCAACGTACCGTGCCCTGGCAAAGGCGCACCACCCGGATGCCGTGGGGCGCGACAGCCGGGACTTCATCAAGATCCACGGTGCCTACGAGACGCTCTCCGATCCGGCGGCGCGGGCCGTGTACGATCTGTCCCTCGGTGGGGGAGGGCCAGCAACATCGACCGGCGCCGGCCGCAGAGGGTTGGCAGGTTCTGCCCGACCCGGTAGTGGGAGACAGATCAGTGTTGGTGAAATGCGCATTGCCCCAAGACAATAATTCACGCGCGATCAAACCCAGAAAAGGGTAAAAAGATGAGATTTTTTTTTGGCACTTTCTCTTCCTTCCATCTCCCTTTTTCTCCTGGCAAATTTCTGCGAATCCATCATCATCTTCTTGTTCTTCCTTCTTGGGTGTGTGCCCAGAATCAATCAGGAATTGTAAAGGGGATGATCATACTGACGGGGACTGTAACGGAGACGGAGCAGGCGACGGAGGCGACGCCGCTCCAGTGCTCCTCACGGCTAGCATCCTCTTCTCGCCCGCGGCGGCCATGAGCTCCCTCTGCATCCGGCGGTCGTCCTCTGGCGACAAGCCCCCAGCGGCGGCGGCGTCTCTGGGCTTGCTCCGCTTGGGCTTCGGCGGCAAATGTTGCATGCTGAGGCACAGCGCCATCTTCAGGTCCTCCTCCTCCTAATCCGCCGTCGACCTTAGGGCTCCTCTGGAGTTTGGGTCGCGGGGCGAGACCCTTCGCTGGGGCCGCTGGCTCGAGCTGTCGCGGCGGTCGTCGTAGCGATCGTACGAGGGGCTGGGGCTGCAGCCGCGGCGATCAGGCTCGTGGCGGTCGTAGGAGTCGTAGGAGGGGCTGCGGCGGTGCTCGGCGGAGTAGTCCGATTCGGGGGTGTGGCGAACGTTCTCGCCATGGGAACGGTCCCTGCGACCGGAGATGCTGCCGGAGTACGGACCTCCCAAGGGCTTCGGAGGAGGATGGGATTTGGAGCGGCGGCTTCGTGGCAAATAACAGAGATATAGTAACAGAGAGAGCGAAGGGGGGGAGAGAGAAGAGATTCAGGGCCGCCAAAGAGAGACGAGAGCAAGGGGGGAGGAAAGAAGGGTTATATTTGGTACTAGGTCAAAAAACCACTGGCCCGACCCAACCCAGCGCCGCCCGACCCGATCCTAATAAATACCCGCATCTAAAACCCATACCCAGAGAAAATAAGACCTGACCCTAAAATACTCTAAAATTTCGGGTCGGGTCGGGCCAGGTCAAGTCGGGCCGGGTCAGCTCGGGCTTTTTTGACACCCCTACGAGCCATCAACTCACTTGAAATTTACTGCTCAAACAACCACAGGGTAAACGAATCCCCACTTAAATGGAGTTAAGCTCTAGTCCAATCCCACTTGCCATTTCTGACAACCGCCTAAAAAGAATTTTCAACGAGGTGATTGTAAGTAGTCATAGCCATGGTTCGGAACCGGTCGGTTCCGGTTCGGAACCGGCGGTTCCGGTTCGTGGCCACATGTGAACCGAAACCGGAATCGCCCCTAGAGGTTTCGGTTCCGAACCGGCCGGTTCCGATTCGTAATTTAAAAAGTTTTAAAAATAAATTATGAAATAAAAAAATAAATAATTATAAAAATATGAAATAATGAATTATTCAATATAAATTATAATCAAAATGAAATTTATAGGGGTGATCAGTTCCTGGTCGGAGCCAGGAACCGAACCGGTAAGACCAGTCTTTTAATTTTAGAAAGGAACCGGATCGGCAAACCATAGAACTGGACCATTGGTCCGGTCCGATTCTAGGCGGTCCAATGGAACCCTTTGCTCTTAACTAGCAAAGGATCGTAGCCACAAAAGGCATACAAATGCTCATGGCTTAGCTTGGATTTTATAAACAACCCCTTTGATGGTCTCTTCATTCCCATTCGATGTGAGACTCTTGGCATTTGCATGAAGACAAGCCAAGAGTCTCATATTGAAAGCGTTCAAGGCAAACCAACAGTCCCACATCGAATGGGAATGAAGAGACCATTAAAGGAGTTGTTTATAAAATTCAAGCCAAGCCTTGTAATTAGAGTTCAATACACTCAAGCCAAGCATTGCAATTGGAGATCAATGCACTTACAATGCATGGCAATTAGAGTTCAATTTGTTTTATAAAAAAAATTAAATAATGAAAAAAATTTCATTATTATTATTTTTTTTAAATAATTTGGAACCGGAACCGGAACCGGGCCCGTAGGCCATGGGCTGGTTCCGGTTCTGAACCGCAGGCCTGGTCAACGGGCCAGGCTCGGATTTGACCGGGCCAGTTCCGGGCTAAAACCGGCCCATGGCCATGACTAATTGTAAGGCCACACACAGGCAGCCCCTCCAAAATTAAAATATTTTAAGGAAAATTCTTAACAAAATATCTTAACAGTTGAATATGGGTTTTTCCATGAAAACCCAATCATTTTTTCCCAGAATATCTTCCGTAAAAATTGGTTTAGAAAACCCTATTTACAAAAACCTTTTGCCTATTATGAGGAAATTTTGATTGAAACTAAATCGGTGGCGTTCAAACATTTTGCTTCGCAAGATGATCCAACCCCCATCACTCACTTAAATGCAGTCATATGCCAAATCATTCCATCATCCGAATGGAGTCCGTCACCTAATACTATCAAAATATCTCCGGCAAGAACAATCACCAAACTCACATATCTCCCCACATCTACATACTGGGATTACAAAAATCGTGGTGGTCCACGTTTCATCGACAAAGCCATAACATCACCATTCCTAGATCTTCTATTTCAAACCAATAAACAAAATTAACCATGGACCTAACTGGTTTAACTAGTGGTGGGACCATTTTGATCACATGCAGGAAATTTTACCACCAGAAATCAAAAGGAGTTTCAAGCTTTTGATTCAAAATTTTCACCAACAGAACAAGAATCCCGCTTTCCAAATCTTGTTCATTTTTTAATCAATTTCAGAATCTCATGGATATTAGCTCGGGAGTTCGACTTTTATGTCCCTCCTTGTCACAATAGCATTCCAAATTTGATCAGGCGGTTCAAAATCAAGTGGTGGAATAATTTTAATTTTATAAAAAATGCATCTGAAACTGTCTTGGCTTGTCTAAACCAACATAATAGCCAAAGTAGGCCTCTCCAAATCGCACTATTAGAAACAAATGCTTCATTACTCCAGCAAAAATCATTCGTAACAGCACGACTTGCAACTATGCGGTCATGAGATGAATACATTACAATCATGGAGCAACTGTGAGCAAAACTGAAAGGTTCCAAAAGCAACTCTAGCCACTCACATTATAGTGAAAATATCAATGGAGATGATTTACGGAATTAATCTCTCGGATAACAAAGAATAAATCAGAATCAAATCAGCAAGAAATAAAATCATAATCAAATCAGTAGGACATTACCACCATCAAAAGTACGTTATCATGCGGTAGCAACGCGGGAGGAATCTTGCCAACAATCAGACTGTAGCAGCACGCAAGAATCCTGCCACCACCCAAAGCAGGTTTATCAATCAGACCGTAGCAGCACGAGCAAATTCTATACAAACATCATGGCTGACAAGGCACGGTCAAATCACTATTCAATCACTGTACAACACATAGGCATTCACATGAAATGGCGTTTGCTCTCACTCATAGGGGCAAAACTTACATTTAGCAATTGACAATCGTGTGTTAGAGAGAGAGCCCTGTATCCCTCGCCCTTTGCACTTGTATCCTCAAATAAGTTTCTCATTTTCAGTTCTCTCATTTTACCTTAAAAATCATTTCGTATCTCAATCACATTGTAACGATCATGGACAAACATAGGCCTGGCAATCAAAACAACCATAAAAAGACAAATATACGAGGGCGACACAGGCTAGATAGGTCAGGCGCTACTCAATAAGGTAAACATTATCCTCCCATCCACCAATATAAGTCCCGTCTACAAGATTAGGCCTCCACAAAATGACGACTCGACTCCTAGATCTGCCAAACCTGAAAATATCAGTAAAGGGATCAGCATCCGCTAGCTCAATAAATGCAACTTCCAAGTTGGTAGGAAATCAAGACATACCTTCTTAAACATCCATCAAAAGACATATATACGAGGGCAACACAAGCTAGATAGGTCATGTGCTACTCCACGAGGTAAACATTATCCACCCATCCACCAATATAAGTCCCGTCTGCAAAATTAGGCCTCCACAAAAGGACGAATCGACTCCTAGATCAGCCAAACCTGAAAAATATCAATAAAGGGATCAGCAACCGCTAGCTCAATAAATGTAACTTCCAAGTTGGTAGGAAATCAAGACATTACCTTCTTTAACATTAGCATGTTAGTGATTCATTTCAGTTAATGTATACTAGTAAACATAGATGACAAGATGATGGTAGCCTACTCAATACACACACGTGTGTTTTGAGCCAAAAATTATATATATGTATGGGCGGAAGAACACTAGAAGTATAAAAAGTTATCTATGACACTCACTTTTGTGATAAAAATTTTCCCAGGATCACTTAAGTATTAAATCGGAAAAAAACGATCATTTAAGTACCAATTGTGAGAAATTCCGGTAAAAAATAATACGTTGCTTTTATGGTATATTATTTAAAAAATCCAGTCCACGTGACATTTCCAGTAGCGTTCTTGGCACTGAAATGATCACTTTTAACAACGACTAGCACTAAAGTGATCATTTAGAAGCAAGTTCGGCAGTCAAACGATCACTATTTATAACTTTTAGACAATATTGTTAGGGTTATATGCTGACTGAGCATGTCGGCGAGCCATGTAGAACTGAGAAATTAATAAAATATAACCACTTTGGATTTCCGGTGACTTAGATCGGAGTTGGCATTTAAGTGATCGTTTTTTAAAAAAAGTGGCACTGAAATGGTCCAAAAAAAACTTTTGGTACTAAAGTGAGTGCCGTACACAACTTTTTGCACTTCTATTGTTCTTCTCCCTATATGTATGTATGAACAAACACACATAAATGTGTGTGTTTGCTAAAGTCAACTTTCTCCGCCAGTGACTCGTCTCTAACAAGAGGCATCACCATATAGGTCAAACAATAATACGCCTAGCCATGCCTTGAGTACGCTTACAGAGATGAACTAAAGTCCCCGTTTGGTCTTCCTTAATGGGGGCATCGCTCAAGGAGTGGAATAGGTCCATGGACAAGGTCCGTTAACAGTATGCATGTTATGATCGAATGCATTCGCATATATATAAGTTCATAAAGCCATTTTGCTCGTTTCAGCTCATTCTGGTATCATTCTACCCATTTCCAATATTGTCATTTAAAAATAATCATGTGTGAATTGTGAGATTTTGTGGAACCACCATCAATTACTCTAAAAGTTTAAGACATATATTGAAATCATTCCCCATCTCACTTAGTCTGATTTTTTTGTCTAATACTAAGCGTGGAATATTTCATTGGGGAGGCAAATTGGAACCTGGAAAGGTTTAAACTTAGGACATCTTGCTTTGATACCATATGAGATTTTGTGAGACCACTACCAACTGTTTTAAAAGCCTAACTATTAGATGAATGCATGATTCTAATATTTAAATATTCTATCATGAACAACATTACCATTCCATCATTTCACAACCATATGCACAACCTATAACCTTACGTAATGGTAGATAGAAAAAGCAATTGACTATAAAGACATGGCAATTCAATATAGGAATCCCACACAAAATTCACATTCCATATTTGAAACCATGATGTACACTTAAGCCCCTTTCACTACCTTGTTTGATGAGAAATTTCATTTCCTAATTCTTCACATGCTTGATGCAAAAGAACTGGATAGCAGCTATATAAGCATATCAATCCCCCTCATTCAATTGCAAGTCTTATACTTCAATGTCCAACCTCCTGGGGTTGGCAAAGTCTGATTGTAACATCTTGAATTTTGATCCGTTATTGAGACCAATAAAGTGTGCATTAATTCTCGTTTGATTTTAGTAAGTCTCGCCCGGACTTGATCAATCACGGGATACTGACCAAATGGGAAAGGCTAAATAGGAACCGGTACGTAGACCGAGGAACCGATTGTGGTTGAGTACCGATTTCGAGAAATGTTGAGGGACTATTTTGAACCAATATGGGCCGATCTTAGGAAAATGACGGATGTGTTAGGGTCAGTAATGTACGATCGGATCGCGGGTGATTCCGCATGACCGAAAGTACGCCTGACAAACTAATCCCGAATTTATTCCGAACGATTGCGACCTCTGGTACTAGTGATAATTCCTCTCGTTCTCTCGAAATTTGAGGCCATCACGACTCAGACAATCCTAGGTCGATACGCGTAACACCTAAACAGCCGCCCGTTAGTGAGAGACCCTAAAACTGCAAAACGAGCTATTTTGATCACAATATTGAGCCCGAACTTCGATATCAAAATTTCAAGAGTAAATACGACTATTTTGTGAGACGGACGTTCATTTAGAGTGGCCACACATGTTTGGGACTAGTACAGTTGAAAACCGAAATTTCGACAGAAAATTTAGAAAATTACAATTTTGCCCCTAAGAATCTCGATGTACGTTTTCGAGGCCAAACAAAGTTATTTTTCGAAACCTATGCCAATTTGGAGTAACCACGCATGCCCGGAGTGCGTGTGGTTGAAAATTGGAATTTCGACCCCAGGACAAAAATTTACAGTTTTGCCCCTCCAAACTTTTCGGATTGATTTTCGGGGGCTTAAAAAATGATTTTTAAGAATCCGACACCGTCTTATGCTTGCCATGAATATATAGGACCGGCATGGACGAAAATTGAAATTTTGGTCCGGGATCAGAAAATTACGAAAATGCCCCTAGGTCATTTTAATTAATTCCGAAAATTGGACAAATTTGGGTGATTAACTAAGGTTGATTAGGCTAAACTAGGTCTGGTCAGCCTTGGGTTGAGGAAAATTGACCATTGAGCCATTGCATTATTGGATTAGAGCAAATGTTAGCCTTTGGATGAAGGGTAAAAGTGTCCAAGAGCCTTGGATTGTGACACTTAGATTCCACTAACATAACGTTGACCCATAGTTGACCAGCTCTCTCTCTCTCTCCTCAATCACTCTCTCAGCTCTCTCTCTCTCTCCCCGACCAACCCTTGCATGATCGTCCTCCCTCACCGCCGTTCTTGCTCGACCGGCCACTGTTCTCGCCGGAACAGCCACGCCGCCGAAGCTGCTGGCCGCCGGCCACCACACGCCACCACCTGACTTCGTCTCAGCCTCCATTGACCTCTCTCACCCCCTTAATTTCCGTCCACAACCGCTGTTCCAAGCGAAACCGTGAGGGCCAACCGGGACACCGCCGCCCATCGCCGGTGCCGCGCCGCCGTCCTCCGCCCGTGTACCACCCACGCCGACCACCTCACCCTCACCGTCCCTCTCTCCACCGTCCTCAGCCCACTCCCACAGCAGCCCCCTGTTTCGGCCTTGGTGGCCGAGAGCCTCGTCGTCGCCGCCGTAGACCGCCGGCTTGCCCCCGGGACGCCGCCGCCGATTCTTACCGAGTGTCGATAATCGGCCGCCCGTTCTCGTCGACTCGAGTTAATATTAGGCGAGTATAAACCCTTAAACCTTTAATTAGATTAATTGTGCATTTTAGAGGGTAATTTAGGGGTTAATTAAGCTTAATTAGGGTTTAATTAGGTCTAATGTTGTGTTGGGTGATTAGGGGACCTAATTAGTGCTTAATGAAGTGTTTTAGAGGTGGATTAGGGCCTAATTAGTGTGCTGCCCTGGTACTATTCACCAGTACCGAAAATGCTTAAAATTGCCTAAGTGTTGCACTAATTGAGTTCATTGATTTAAGACTGGGAATTAGGCAATTTAGGAGTTAATTAGGCCTAATTAAGGCTTAATTAGGTATATTTGGTTGTTGGATGATTAGGGTATGTGATTAAGGCCTAATGAGATTGTTTAAGTGTGGTTTAGTGCCCAAGACATAATCTGCCCCGGTACTGTTCATCCAGTACCGAATTGCACTAAATTGCCTAAGTTGTGCACAAATTGAGTTCTTTGACTAAAGGCTTGGGTTTTGGCAATTTAGGGGTTGGTTAGAACTTGTATAAATCCTATTAAGTGACTCCATGATGATGAGAACGACTATCGAGATCGATTTGCCCAAGGCGGGCTTTAGGCGCATGAAATTGTTTTGAAATAAATGTACGGTTAAATGAGGAATTGGTTGCATTGAAATGGAATTATTTGAATGTGCCAAGAGTGCGTTAAATTCATTAAATTAGTGGACAATTGTATTCGGCATGTTGGCCTTGGTAATTGGCTTGAAATTCCGGGCACGTGATTTGCACATCATATTGTGAAATGACTGGATTTGGGTGCTCTTATGTACATGTCTGAGTTTTATTCAATTGTGGCCTTTGGGTCGGGCCTACGAGTCGTTTTACTCAATTGTGGCCTTCGAGTCGGGCCTACGGGTCGTTTTATTAAATTGTGGCCTTCGGGTCGGGCCTTCAGGTCGTTTTATTCAATTGTGGCCTTAGAGTCGGACCTACGGGTCGTTATATTTAATTGTGGGCCTTCGGGTCGTTATAGTTGCGCATGCTTTATATTAATGTCAAATGCCTAACCTGCAGGGCTATGAGATAGTGTATTGGGTTGTGAGCCCGGGAGAATTTATCGCGATTTATTGGTTCATTAATTATGTGTTTGATTTACCTGTCTGGAGGTGTACATTAGCCTAGTTTTGGATTAGGGATCGTTACTCGCTGAGTTTTTCTCACGGTTTTTGTAAAACTGATGTTTGAGACCCCCGACCATGAATTTCAAAGACTCGCCGTTATGTTTCGGGATCCCCTCCCATATCGAACGCACGATGACGGTTCATCCAGTAGGGAATGACGAAGTGTAACTTAGACATTATACGTTAGTTTGGGTAGACGTAGACTTAGCTCACTATGAGACCCATGAGTACCTAGCTTGGTGTTTTCGGGACCGTTTTGGAGACGAGTTCGGTCCCATCAGTTCTGCCGATGTTCCGTTTATAGGAGAGGGTCAGCTGGACCGTCCGTGCCCAGATGGTGATGTAGTAGATATTGATATGGAGGGTAATCCCAACTCTGAGGTTGAGTACGAGATTGTAGAGGATAAGGAGGAGCATGAGGAGCTAGGTGGAGTAGCTTTTGAGCCCGAGGTTTTGGACCCAGTCCCGATGCAGGTGGATGCAGAGGCCCCCGAGCCGATGGACGTGGACGAGGTAGAGGAGCAGGATCCTGAGCCAAAGACTGAGTCCGAGGCCATGAGTTCCGAGGAAGAGCCGGAGCAGTCCAAGAGTTCCTCTGAGTCGTCAGGCTCTGATCCTGACTGGGTACCCTAGGCTAGACCTTAGGTTTAGGAGCGAGGGTTGACACTTTTTGATCATAGCCCTCTTCTCTTTTGGTAGTTGTTCTCCTCAGCCACTGATCCTTTTTGCCTTAATGGCCCTGCTGTTGTATCTTCTGTTTATAATGGATATTGTACACAAGTTTCATAATGAATGTATATATCGTTTTTAATCATTTGTAATTTGATGTCTAGTGCTATTCATGGTTGCTCTGTATATTGTATGGGTGTATATATATACATATTATATATACGTCGTTTTCGCTTGTGTCGTATTTTCTCTGATCCGGGTCTTCGGGTTGGTGACGTAACTTGGGAGTGTCGCACCACAATTTCAACCTGTACGCGAGATGTTGACACTTCGTGGGGTACGGGGCGTGACATCGTCGTCCGAATTGGTATCACAGCAAGGTCAGCTCGGTCCAATCTGGTCAAACCCTGGAGTGATAAGGAGTAGTGACCATGGGTAGCCGTAGGCTGACCTTGTGTGCTAAGTATACCTCTGGACTACTTGTATTGATTGTTTTGGTGATTAATTGAACCAGTGTTATGCAGGTGCAGTAGGACCCAAGGTAAGTGTGCAAGCCCTTGAGTGGAATCTTGGTGTTGTTGTACTAAGCCACATGCTGAGTGTTTGATTGCTTTTATGTTGATACCTGCCTAGGACTTAGACCAGATAGTTGGTTTATGTCTCTAATTCCTAAACGGAATTACAACAGGTAGTTGAGCACTCAGACTTGAAAGAATGAGCAAAAGAAAGGGCAAGGAACCTCAAGTGCAGTCCAGTATTGGTGGCCAAGAGGCCAGAGACCCCAGAATGGAACAAGTCATTGAGACCCTAAGGGAAATAGGTAATGTCATGGGCAGGTAGGCCCGAGAGAGAGCCGCAGTCGTTGCTGAGGCTACTGAGGCTGCAGCAGCTGCCGCCATTAACGGGAATCAGGCTCAGCAAGCCTAAGCCCAGCAGGCTGAGGCTCAACCAATAGTAGCAGTGAGACCAATGCACCGGTTGGTAGAGCAGTTTCTCAAGCTGAAACCCCCCAAGTTTACGGGCAGAGGTGACCCAGAAACAGCCCCATGTTGGGTGGAGGAATTGGAGAAAGCGTTTGACTTGTTGGGATGTACTGAGACTGAGGAGATTTCATTGGCGACTTATTAGCTGCAAGACAATGCCAATGACTGGTGGAAGGCAGTTAGGGACAGAGTTTTTCCGGAGAATATGGAACAAACCTGGGCAATATTTGTGGAGCATTTCTATGGACAATATTTCTCGGAGAGCGTTTAGGAGAAGAAAATGGCGGAGTTCATGAGACTTCGTCAGGGTTCGATGACAGTAGTCCAATATGAAGCAGAGTTTGCACGATTATCGTAATTCACTCCAAGGATGGTAGAGAATCCTTTTGACAAAGCTCGAAGATTCCGGGATGGGCTGAAACCGGATCTTCGCACCCAGATGCTCCTGCTGAATATCAGAGATTATAGAGAACTGTATGAACGAGCCCAAACCATGGAGAGAGATCAAATGGAAAGGGCAGCAGCATCGGGATCAAGATTTAATCAGAACCGAGACAATCGTCGCTTCAGAAAGAAACCGATGACTAGTAATAGACGGTTTGTTCCACTGCCGAGAAGGAATGTAGGGAAGCCCAATCAGCCACCGAATAGATTCGGGGCTTGTTTTCGCTGCGGGAGTTTGGAGCATCAGATAAAGAGCTGTCCTCAACAATGCCCTTTGGGACCCCCGGGTTAGCATCACCAGCCTAGGACGGGAAATCAAGCGAGAAATCCCCCACCAGCTATCCAGGGTAGACCTTCTGCACAAGGAAGAGTATACGCAATGGCACGCAAGGATGCCGAGGACGCGCCAGGCGTGGTCACAGGTACCATTTCTCTCTGTGATCATGCTGCCTATGCGTTATTTGATCCCGGGGCAACCCATTCGTTTATCTCAGAATAGTTTGTTAGATTGATTGGTATTTAGCCCATATTACTTGAGATTATACTATGTGTGACAACCCCACTGCATGATAGGGTGTTGGTATCATTGTGGTGCTTGGACTGTAAAATTGTGATTGGGAATGTAGAGAAAATGATTGATTGGATGTGTTAGCCATGTATGACTTCGATGTAATTATCGGTATGGATTGGCTGACGAAGTAGAAAGCCGTTATGGATTGCGGCAATAGGATGATCCAATTCAATCCGATTGGACATCCTAGGTTTGAATTCCAGGGAAACCGAGGAGGAACCTCGATCCCTTGGATTTCTTCGCTTGAGGCGACCAAGATGCTCGATGAAGGTTGTGAGGGATACCTGGTGAATGTGAATGATCCGACATTGACGGAACCTAAGCTGGAAGAAATCCCTGTAGTGTGCAACTTCCCCGAGGTTTTTCCTCAGGAATTACCGGGCTTGTCACCGAAACGGGAAGTGAAATTCGTAATAGAATTGGCCCCAAGAACTGAACCAATTTCTAAGGCCCCATATCGGATGTTCCTATCGGAGTTGAAAGAGTTGAAAGTCCAAATGCAGGAATTATTAGATAAGGGGTTTATTCGTCCTAGTGCGTCTCCATAGGGAGCGCCAGTCCTATTTGCAAGGAAAAAGGACGGGACGTTGAGACTATGTATAGACTATCGGCAGTTGAATCAGATGACTATAAAGAACAAGTATCCACTGCCAAGAATTGACGACTTGTTCGATCAATTGCAAGGAGCGTTAGTATTCTCTAAGATCGACTTACAGACTGGGTATCACCAACTGAGAATCCGGAAGGAGGATATCCCCAAGACTGCCTTTAGAACGAGGTATGGGCATTATGAGTTTACAGTCATGCCCTTCGGTTTGACAAATGCCCCTGCAGCTTTCATGGATTTGATGAACAGAGTCTTCAAGGAATTCCTAGACCAGTTCGTCATTATATTTATTGACAATATTTTGGTATACTCGAAGAGCCCGGAAGATCATGAAGTGCATTTGACTGAGGTGCTACGGACGTTAAAGGAACACGCACTTTACGCGAAGTTCAGCAAATGCGAATTCTGGCTTAGCAAAGTAGCCTTCCTTGGACATATAGTATTGGGAGAAGGAATATCTGTGGATCCAGCTAAGATTGAAGCAGTGCTTAAGTGGCCCAGACCAACATTAGTGACGGAAATCAGGAGTTTCTTGAGATTGGTCGGCTATTATCGACGTTTTGTGGAGGGATTCTCGTCGATAGCCATGCCACTAACGAGATTGCTGAAAAAGGAGGTTAAGTTTGAATGGGGTGACAAGTGTGAACGAAGCTTTCAGGAATTAAAGCACAGACTGACGACAGCCCCAATCTTAACTATTTCGTCTGGACCTGGTGGATTTGAGGTCTAAGTGATGCTTCACTCAGAGGATAAGGTTGTGTACTGATGCAGCATGGAAAGGTAGTTGCGTATGCGTCACGTCAGTTGAGGCCACATGAGATGAATTATTCGATGCATGACCTAGAGTTGGCTGCTATTGTTTTGCACTCAAAATCTGGAGACATTATTTATGCGGGGAAAAGTTCCAGATTTATACGGATCACCAAAGTCTTAAATACCTGTTCTCGCAAAAAGAGTTGAATATGAGGCAGCGTAGGTGGATGGAACTTCTAAAAGATTATGATTGTGATATCATGTATCACCCCGGAAAGGCAAATCGAGTAGCGGACGCGCTGAGTTGCAAGTCAAGTATGGCGCACATGATGATCAAGGAGTGGACATTGCTAGAAAGACTTCGAGACTCCGATTTTAAATTTGAATTAAGCCATGTGTCGAATCTGCTAGCCATATTGAGAATCGAACCTGAGATTCAGACCAAGATTAAGGTGCTGCAGTCCACGGATCAGGAAATTCAGAAGATTGTGGGAATGGATGCCACTACAAGGAAATCGGATTTCTAAGTGTCAGACGATGGAACTTTGAAATTTAGAGGACAATGGTGTGTACCCGATGACACTGAGCTTAGGGAAGAAATACTAAGAGAAGCTCATCGCAGCAATTACAGTATTCACCCTGGCAGCACGAAAATGTATCAGAATCTACGACAACATTATTGGTGGAACGGAATGAAGAAGGATGTGGCCAGGTATGTGGCTAAGTGTTTGACGTGCTAACAGGTGAAGGCACAACACTGCAAATCAGGAGGACTGCTACGACCGTTGGAAATTCCCGAGTGGAAATGGGAACACATCACCATGGACTTTGTGACCGGATTACCGAGAAGCCAGAGGGGGCATGATTCTATTTGGGTGATTGTGGATCGACTTACGAAGTCAGTACACTTCTTAGCTGTGAGAAAGGATTTTGAACTAGAAAGGTACGCAGAGCTGTACGTGAGACAAATCGTCAGACTACATGGAATACCAGTGACGATTACATCGGATCGTGACCCGAGGTTTACTGCGAATTTTTGGAAGAGTTTGCAGACATCCTTAGGATCAAAGGTGCAATTTAGTACAGCTTACCATCCACAAACTGATGGTCAATCAGAAAGGACTATCAAGACCCTAGAAGATATGTTGATGGCTTGTGTACTGGATTTCCAAGGCAAATGAGAGGAGCAGCTACACTTGGTGGAGTTTGCGTATAATAACAGTTACCAGCAGAGTATTCAGATGGCCCATTTGAAGCCTTATATGGCAAAGCATGCAGGACTCCCGTGTGCTGGGACGAAGGCGAAGCATTACTGGCCCAGAACTGATACAGCAGACAGTGGAAGATGTTGGGATTATTCGGGAAAGGCTAAAGATAGCACAAAGTCGACAGAAGAGCTATGTCGATCGGAGACGACGACCTTTGGAATTCCAGGTTGGAGATCATGTATTCCTCAAGGTGGCGCCTATGAAAGGGTTATCATGATTCGGCAAGAAAGGAAAACTAAGTCCGAGGTTTATCGGACCATTCGAGATTTTGGAAAAGATTGACGATATGGCCTATAGACTTGCCCTGCCACCTAACTTGTCCCAGGTATACAATGTCTTCCACGTGTCGATGTTGAGGAAGTATGAGCCAGATCCGACACACGTTCTAAGATATGAAGAAATAGACGTGGACGACAGGGTATCGTACGTGGAAAGACCAATCAGAATTGAGGACCGGAAAGATCGAGTATTGCGGAATAAGACAATCTCGATGGTCAAGGTAGTCTGGGAACACCACGGGACAGAAGGTGCCACATGGGAAAACAAGGAGGCCATGCGACGTCAACACCCCCAGTTGTTTGAGGAGCAAGTTTAGAGTACAAATTTCGAGGACGAAATTTTTGTAAGGGAGGAAGAGTTGTAACATTTTGAATTTTGACAAGTTACCGAGACCAATAAAGTGTGCATTAATTCTTGTTTGATTTTAGTAAATCTCGCCCGGACTTGATCAATCACGGGATACTGACTAAATGGGAAAGGCTAAATAGGAACTGGTACGTGGACCGAGGAATCGATCGTGGTTGAGTACCGATTTCGAGAAATGTTGAGGGACTATTTTGAACCAATATGGGCCGATCTTAGGAAAATGACGGATATGTTAGGGTCAGTAACGTACGATCGGATCGCGGGTGATTCTGCACGACCGAAAGTACGCCTGACAAACTAATCCCGAATTTATTCCGAACTATCGCGACCTCTGGTACTAGTGATAATTCCTCTCGTTCTCCTAAAATTTGAGGCCATAACGACTCAAACAATCCTAGGTCAATAAGCGTAACACCTAAACAGCTGCCCGTTAGTGAAAGACCCTAAAATTGCAAAACGAGCTATTTTGATCACAATATTAAGCCCAAACTTCGATATCAAAATTTCAAGGGTAATTATGACTATTTTATGAGACGGACGTCCATTTAGAGTGGCCACACATGTTTAGGATTAGTACAGTTGAAAACCGAAATTTCGACAGAAAATTTAGAAAATTACAATTTTGCCCCTGGCGATCTCGATGTCCGTTTTCCAGGCCAAACGAAGTTATTTTTCGAAACCGATGTCAATTTGGAGTAACCACGCATGTCTGGAGTGCGTGTGGATGAAAATTGGAATTTCGACCCTAGGACGAAAATTTAAGGTTTTGGCCCTCCAAACTTTTGGACTGATTTTCGGGGGCTTAAAGAATGATTTTTAAGGATCCGACACCGTATTATTCTTGCCATGAATATATAGGACCGGTATGGACGAAAATTAAAATTTTGGTCCGGGATCAGAAAATTACGAAAATGCCCCTAGGCCATTTTAATTAATTCCGAAAATTGGACAAATTTGGGGGATTAACTAAGGTTGATTAGGCTAAACTAGGTCTGGTCAGCCTTGGGTTGAGGAAAATTGATCATTGAGCCCTTGCATTATTGGATTAGAGCAAATGTTAGCCTTTGGATGAAGGGTAAAAGTGTCCAAGAGCCTTGGATTGTGACACTTAGATTCCACTAACATAACGTTGACCCATACTTGACCAGCTCTCTCTCTCTCCTCAGTCACTCTCTCAGCTCTCTCTCTCTCTCCCCGACCAACCCTTGCATGATCGTCCTCCCTCACCGCCGTTCTTGCTCGACCGGCCACTGTTCTCGCCGGAACAGCCACGCCGCCGAAGCTGCTGGCCGCCGGCCACCACACGCCACCACCTGACTTCGTCTCAGCCTCCATTGACCTCTCTCACCCCCTTCGTTGCCGTCCACAACCGCTGTTCCAAGCGAAACCGTTAGGGCCAACCGGGACGCCGCCGCCCATCGCCGGTGCCGTGCCGCCATCCTCCGCCCGTGTACCACCCACGCCGACCACCTCACCCTCACCGTCCCTCTCTCCACCGTCCTCAGCCCACTCCCACAGCAGCCCCTTGTTTCGGCCTTGGTGGCCGAGAGCCTCGTCGTCGCCGCCGTAGACCGCCGGCTTGCCCCCGGGACGCCGCCGCCGATTCTTACCGCGTGTCGGTAATCGGCCGTCCATTCTCGTCGACTCGAGTTAATATTAGGCGAGTATAAACCCTTAAACCTTTAATTAGATTAATTGTGCATTTTAGAGGGTAATTTAGGGGTTAATTAAGCTTAATTAGGGTCTAATTAGATCTAATGTTGTGTGGGGTGATTATGGGACCTAATTAGTGCTTAATGAAGTGTTTTAGAGGTGGATTAGGGCCTAATTAGTGTGCTGCCCTGGTACTGTTCACCAGTACCGAAAATGCTTAAAATTGCCTAAGTGTTGCATTAATTGAGTTCATTGATTTAAGACTTGGAATTAGGCAATTTAGGAGTTAATTAGGCCTAATTAAGGCTTAATTAGGTGTATTTGGTTGTTGGATGATTAGGGTATGTGATTAAGGCCTAATGAGATTGTTTAAGTGTGGTTTAGTGCCCAAGACATAATCTGCCCCGGTACTGTTCATCCAGTACCGAATTGCACTAAATTGCCTAAGTTGTGCACAAATTGAGTTCTTTGACTAAAGGCTTGGGTTTTGGCAATTTAGGGATTGGTTAGAACTTGTATAAATCCTATTAAGTGGCCCCGTGATGATGAGAACGACTATCGAGATCGATTTGCTCAAGGCGGGCTTTAGGCGCATGAAATTGTTTTGAAATAAATGTGCGGTTAAATGAGGAATTGGTTGCATTGAAATGGAATTATTTGAATGTGCCAAGAGTGCGTTAAATTCTTTAAATTAGTGGACAATTGTATTCGGCATGTTGGCCTTGGTAATTGGCTTGAAATTCCGGGCACGTGATTTGCACATCATATTGTGAAATGACTGGATTTGGGTGCTCTTATGTACATGTCTGAGTTTTATTCAATTGTGGCCTTCGGGTCAGGCCTACGGGTCATTTTACTCAATTGTGGATTTTGGGTCGGGCCTACGGGTCGTTTTATTCAATTGTGGCCTTTGGATCGGGCTTTCGGGTCGTTTTATTCAATTGTGGCCTTAGAGTCGGACCTATGGGTCGTTATATTTAATTGTGGGCCTTCGGGTCGTTATAGTTGCGCATGCTTTATATTGATGTCAAATGCCTAACCTGCAGGGCTATGAGATAGTGTATTGGGCTGTGAGCCCGGGAGAATTAATTGCGATTTATTGGTTCATTAATTATGCGTTTGATTTACCTGTCTGGAGGTGCGCATTAACCTAGTTTTGGATTAGGGGTCGTTACTCGCTGAGTTTTTCTCACGGTTGTTGTAAAACTGATATTTCAGACCCCGACCATGAATTTCAAAGACGCGCCGTTACGTTTCGGGATCCCCTCCCATATCGAACGCACGATGACGATTCATCCAGTAGGGAATGACAAAGTGTACCTTAGATATTATACGTTAGTTTGGGTAGACGTAGGCTTAGCTCACTATGAGACCCATGAGTACCTAGCTTGGTGTTTCCAAGACCGTTTTGGAGACGAGTTCGGTCTCATCAGGTCTGCCGATGTTCCATTTGTAGGAGAGGGTCAGCTGGACCGTCAGTGCCTAGATGGTGATGTAGTAGATGTTGATATGGAGGGTAATCTCGACTCCGAGGTTGAGTACAAGATTGTGGAGGATGAGGAGGAGCATGAGGAGCTAGGTGGAGTAGCTTTTGAGCCCGAGGTTTTGGACCCAGTCCCGATGCAGGTGGATGCAGAGGCCCCCGAGCCGATAGACGTGGACGAGGTAGAGGAGCAGGATCCTGAGCCAGAGACCGAGTTCGAGGCCATGAGTTCCGAGGAGGAGCCGTAGCAGTCCGAGAGTTCCTCTGAGTCGTCAGGCTCTGATCCTGACTGGGTACCTTAGGCTAGACCTTAGGTTTAGGAGCGAGGGTTGACACTTTTTTTATCATAGCCCTCTTCTCTTTTGGTAGTTGTTCTCCTCAGCCACTGATCCTTTTTGTCCTAGTGGCCCTACTGTTGTATCTTCTGTTTATAATGGATATTGTATATAAGTTTCATAATGAATGTATATATCGTTTTTAATCATTTGTAATTTGATGTCTAGTGCTATTCATGGTTGCTCTGTATATTGTATGGGTGTATATATATACATATTATATATACGTCGTTTTCGCTTGTGTCGTATTTGCTCTGATTCGGGTCTTCGGGTCGATGACGTAACTTGGGAGCGTCGCACCACAATTTCGACCTGTACGCGGGATGTTGACGCTTCGTGGGGTACATGGCGTGACACTGATCCTAGGAAGAGACTCCATCTCACCTCAAGTGATGTGGGCAGTAGGGGATGGTTCACAAATAAGAATCAAGGAGGATAAATGGCTGAAGAGGGGAATCATAGGAGGTCCTGCTAATAGAGATGAATCACGTCTTTGTCTCTGAACTCATTATTAGTGAGGAAGGCATATGGGATGAAATAGTTTTAACTGAAAATTTTGAGGATCAATTAGTAAGAGAAATCCTTGCTATCCCGATCAAACCCCAAACAGAGAAAGACCGGCTCGTATGGACTGGAACTCAAGTGGGCAAGTACACAGTTAAAAGCGAATACAACTACATTCGAGAGAAAGCAAATAAACAGAACGAAAATCATGCCTCAACTTCTTTTCAACCTCCTCCCACCCTTTAGACAGATATATGGAAATTGCACTCTCCACCCAAGGTTAGAATTTTCATCTGGAATTTATGCTAGAATGCTCTCCCAACTAAAGAGAATTTATTTTGAAGAAAAGTTATACCTGATCCCACATGCTCTTTATGCAATCGAGGCATGAAAACTATGGAGCACCTGTTTTTATTGTGTCCTTGGACAAAGGAAATTTGGTTGAACCTTGTGCTGAATGTTCATATATCAAGTCAGGGTATTACTCGAATTGAAGATTGGATTGGGAATTTGAAAGGAAAGTCGAGCAACTCACCTAATCTAAAGCTGGTTGCTGCAACACTATGGAATATATGGAAGGCACGCAACCAAGTAATCTTCAAGAACAGAAAACCCAACACAATCAACCTCATCGACTCTATTATGGCTAGGTTGAAGAGCTTTAATAGATGGAACCCCAAATCGAGCAGATCTGGGAACAAATTCGATGATTTTTCATGGACTTGGAATCCACCGTTGGATGGAACTTATAAGATAAACATAGACGAAGTGTATGAACTTGGAGCTTCGGAAGGTTCGGTCGCCTGCGTTTGCCGTGATTCCATCGGGAGTTTGCTGGATGGAGCAGCTTATGTGGTGGCGACGTCATCCGCGCCGATGGCTGAGTCTCTCGCTTTGTTGAGAAAATGTTGAGTGGTTGCTAAGCATCATGTCATCAGCCTACGTGGCACACATATTCTACCCAAAAGACGACACATGTCGCATGACATGGCAGTGGAAGGAAGCCCTTTTGTCTCTCACCTCTGACTGGTTGGTGGGGAAAGTACTTACCACAGTAAATATTTATTGCCTCTATATTCTAGCTCTCTCTCCTCTCTCCTCTTTCCTTTCTGTAACGTGAAGGAGCTCCTTTTCTTTCTCTCTTCTGCAAACCATTCTCTCTTCCTCTCCCGAGCTCACTCGAAGCCCTCCCCTCATTCTTCTTCATCACCTTCGGCCTTGCCTTTCCGATTTTGGCTTCAGAAACCGCCTGGAGAAACCGCTTGGATCGAGTTTCAATTTCAGGCTCGGACGATTTTGATGGGGAAGTGATTTCCTTTTGGCGGCTAAAAATTGAATCTTGACTTTCCAAAGACACTGAAATTCCAGTGCATATGCTCATTCTCATCGTCCTTTGTAGCTTCATCTGCTAAACCCATCTTCTCTCTCGCTTGCTTGCTCTCTCGCTCGTAGCTTTGGGATTCCGGTGATGCCGTTGACAGCCGTGGGGATTTGTAATGGAGGAGAGAGAGAGGAGTATGGGTACTCTGTTTAAACCCATTTTCTCTCTCGCTTGTAGCTTTGGGATTCTGACGGCGGCGGCTACGGAGGATTGGTATTCTGCTTCCATGGGTATCCGGGGAATAGCAAGCAGGTAAAGTTTTCTATTTTTCTGGCAGAGCTTCTTCTTAATCATGATGACGGGCTGGTTTGTGAATAGCTTAACAATTTATGCGATTGTTCTAGAACGATTCAAATGAGATGTCATTTGTATTTGTGATCACCAGAAAGAATTTGGTTGGAAGCTTAGGATATTGGCTTAAGTCGTCAAAGCTAGAATCGAAGAAACGGTAATGAACTTGAGAAAAGTTTTGTTCTGAAAGGAATTATAGTCAGTTCAGTTCATTATAGCTCTCTTCAACGTGCAAGGACGCTAACCTGATTCTGCTACTTTCAATATGCAGGCGTTGTTTGGTATATTTGATGGGCATAAAGGTGCAATCGCTACTGAGTTGGCCGACTTGAGTAAGTACATCATAGATGAAGTGGTGAGAAGAGACCAGGATGAAACAGAGACGGTTACCAGAAGACCGATTTGGATTTTTTGAATGAGGAGTCACGAGGCAGCTCATGCTATGTAACTGGGTTGATTAGAAGGGGTAACCACTTCGTGTCTAATGCTAGAGATTGTCAAGCTATTCTTTGTAGAGCCGGCATTGAAGAGGCTCGTAGATCTGATCATAGGCTTTGCAGGGAAGATGGAAAGGAACGGATTAAGTCTCTCACAACATTCTATCCATTCTTTACCTGTAAAAGGATACTGTGTGGCGGATTTATATGAAATTAAGTTCTTTTACCTTAGCCACTTCCATTCTGAAATTGCTTGAGTTACAAAACTCTGCTTGTGTTAGAAGCTTGTGAGATTTCTATCTATTTCATGAAAGCTAATATTAATGATCAAGATGTTGTATCAGCATGTATATTATGTTTTATTTCTATGTATACGGAGCGGATCTATCCATTTATTTCACTTGAAAAATTATTCTTTTCCATTGTCGTGGCTGTGAAAGTCGTTCAACATACATGATTTATGTCCTAATGCAATGGCTTCCCTTCTTGTCTTGGAGTTTCAGTAAGTAGCCATCATGAAAGGAGCTTCAATAGAAAATGGAGTCCCCTCATAGTTGTTCAATAACATAGCTCAGAATTGTTGTTGATAACGTAGTTGCGACTTGCGACAGATAGGTTTTCAGAGCAAGATCTGGATATCCAAAAAATGGATCGTTTTTATGATTCATATCGCAATTCATCGTCATGCTAGTTTGAGGTGCCATTGGCAACGCCCCTCCCCTCTCCCTTAAATGTTTGTCATGTTTTTCTAGGGGTGGAATCAAGGCATAATGTAGCACATCTCCAACCGATAAGCACGAAATAACGTAAAAAGAAAGACCAATCCCAACGCACCAGCATAGAATATAGATTCGGGAGGACGAGGATATACACCACACGAAAAAGAGGACTTCATAGCAGAGCGTCATTTCCTTTTCTAAATCAACTAATTCAAACTACTTCAATAAAATAATATCTCAAGCAAGCTACAAAAGATCAACAACACTGCAATCAATTCTCTAATAGACAAACCCAATAACCGAACAGCAATAAGTAAAGGGTTCCCACTCCAATTTCTTTTAAATATGTCAACGAGTTTATCCGGCATTGATTCAAACTCAAATCCGACAACCTCGCTAAACAAATATGAACGAATCCCAAAAAAATAAAGAAATCAATCCGTCTCGAGTCGATTAATCCTATGCATTTCAAATCAACGAACAGAACATCTGGCAGAAAGCAGAAAGAACTTGTTTCGCCGATTTTTTACTCTGTCGAAAATCTTTCACTGAACACTGCGTTTTGGATTTTATTAAGGGAGACCACGGTCTTGAGTCAAGCTTGGACAGAGAATGTCAAATGCGTTTATTAATCCCAATTTAGATCTTACACCCCAACTCGATATGATACCAAACTCGACAATACTAACAATGAAACGACAACATGCAAATGTTGAAATTAAGTTATGTCGGAATCTAATCAACGACACAACTTCAAAGTACACCAGAATTTAATCAGTGACGTAACTTGAGAGAATATGGCTGGAATCTAATCAACAGCTATACTCTAAGCACAACGCCGGAATTTAATCAACGACGCTGAACTGATGGCACAATATTGGAATTTAATCAATAATGCTGAACCTGATAAAGACCCTTGTTGGAATTGAATCAACAACAAAAAATCTGAAGGCTATGACTAAAACTACTCCTAATGTACTTAAGGATAAAGACTAGATAAAAGATGTGTTGTGTTTTCGAAGAAATCCCCTCTACGTTGGAAATCCTTGAATATTTATAGAGCAGCTTGATAACTATTGATCGAACACTTCTCCTTAATAGTCGTTTTTCACTTCCTTACGTTTCGCGCTTTTAATCGTTTCCTAACTTGTCGACATTACTTATGCTCTTTGGGCATCACGTAATAGCTAATTTTCTTTCACGTGTCTCTTTATTTCTTCCTTGATCTTCACGCCCACGGTCATATCTTTTCCTTTTGACACGTGTAAATGAATTTTTCGCCACGTATTACCATGACTCCGTGCAAAGCTCGTGATCCTGGATTCATCAACGTCAGGTGTAAAGCTCGTGATCTTGGATTCGTCGTCGTCACATGCGAAGCTCGTGATCCTGGATTCGTCGACGTCACGTGCAAAGCTTGTGATCTTGGATTCGTCGACGTCACGTGCAAGGCTCGTGATCTTGAACTCGTCGATGTCATGTGCAAGGCTCGTGATTTTGAACTTGTCGACACCTCTATGACGTGTCCTGTTGATAATTACCTTAGGTCTTCTTAATGCCTTTGGGCCTGATTTGCGGTCTTTTTGGATTTTCACCATGTGGGTCGTACTTTATATCTTTTGTAACTTGTAAATAGCCTACTCTCACCGGGGATAATTTTGGGCGTCAACATATGCCCCCTTTTAAAAGGAATAAATTTAAATTTATTTCTTTTAAAGGTGTACCTTGTCTGTGTACGAATCCCTAGGCGATGATCTTGCTTTTCTGTCCTTTAACATCCTTTCGAGTAGTCCATCCAAATTCTTCATCCAATATCCTTTGGACACATCACTTCGTATCTTATTCGAACAGTTGTGACTTTTCAAATCATCTTCTTCATCATTTATTCTTGTAAAAGCATTGTTTCACCGTCGTGTCTTCTTCTCTAACCCTAAAAATCATTTCTTGAACCCTTTTCCGATCTTGATCCATCGCCTCTTATGGCGTCTAAAAAGTCTGAATATTCAGCTAGCAATTACATCGCAGCTTTTGATAAGTTTAAAGACAATCCGCCCGTTGGTAATTGCTTTTTTTATTTGCTGAAAACTGTTGAGGATGAATGCAACTGTTTCTCTCTAGGTCCCAATTTCATGGACCATCTCAATATACCTATGAATCTCCAATTCCATTTTCCGTATAAGCACAATGAGACTTTGGCACTGCAACATTATTCTATTACGGATGTGTGGTCTACCAGGTCATCTCGATTTTGAAGTTTCCCTTCTTACGAAGAGGATTTTCACAAATGGTTTATTCGGCTAAAGACTGACCAAGAAACTTGACTTTTATGGATAGCTGCCGGAATCGACATCACTCTCGAGGTCAGTATGTCATCTTATGACCTGGAACGTGGGTTATTGGGTCCGCCATCACTTCCTGGTTCTTTTTTAGCAACTATTTCTTTTTCCCTTAAAGACACATGTCCATTACTGTGCTCGATGTATTTGCCATAGTGGGTTTTGAATTGGTTGGTCATGCCGTCGAGGATTTGCCTGTACTGCCTACTCCTTTTATCTTTGAAGATGCTCTGGCATATAGCAATTTTTTGTCTCGATTTCACCGAGCTTCGGCCCAGGATGAGTGTCTTTTTCTTGCTCTTTTGGCTATCAAAATATGTGTTTTTTAGTCATGCCCTTAAAGTTTGCAAAGACTATCTGCAAATTGCCGCAGCCTTAGCCACGGGACAACGCCTCGCATTGGCTCCTTTTGTTCTTGCAGTTTTATATAGAGGCTTTACTCATGCCTCTCAGGCAATGAAATTCGGGGATTCTGAACTATCTCGGGTGCTTTTTGGATACTTTAAGCATGGATGGCTTTGTATTTCCCTTCCCTTTTCGATAAAAGTGTTCGTCACCTTCCCCATCTATCTCTGCAAGGGTATAGAAGACTTGTACCTCTACCACTGGGTTGTTGATTGCTGAGCTGTTCTCCTCGACACATTGCCTCTCAAGCGCCTCCTTTTATCTTCTATATCCGAGTTTTTCTTGAACTGAATCATGACCAAGTCATTTTCTTTAAATATGGCCATGGAGAGTTTGATCATTTGTTTGATCCAGCTCGATTCAACCTCTATAGGCCTTTCTGGACTTGTGCTTTATCTGCAGTAGATCTTCTCATATAGACTTCATTGAACGGTCGATTCTATCCTGGGTTTGAAGTATATTATCCATAATATTGTGCTAGGCAATTTGGACTTTGGCAAGCAATTCCCATGCCAATTTCTTATTCAATGGGCTTCTCGGAAGGAACCAAGAAGAAAGAATATTCTTTCAAGAATCGAAGCCCACTTATCTGTTGTATTGAAATTGCTAACACAATGCGCACCTATTATAGTGCAGACCTCCTTAATGGTTTTAGAGCCCGCTTAGGACATCTTGCTGAATGGCAGACTTGGTGGTATTCCTTTGCATTTGAAAGTACATACGAAGAGGCTTTCCGATCCGCGATTGGTCGTGTGAAGCGGAGTGCTTCTAAGAAACCGATTACTCAAGGTATAGACACCATCACTCTATGTTCCTGTTCAGTTTCAATTTGGTACATGTTCTAACCTTCCATTTCTTAACTCATAAACAGAAGAAGGCTCTGATGCAGAGGGTGTCGATGCTGCAGAAAATCCTATTGATGATAAATCTCTGTCTTTCTTCCTCTGTATCAGCTTACTTTGTCCTCTCTTATATTAGTTTTTTACTTATAAGGTCTTTCTCCCCTTTGGATTGTCTCTGGGACAAATGAAGAGGAAACATTGGAAGAAATGGTATTGCTATTGAGAAGGAAAAGGAAAAGATCTTCTCCTTCCTCTCCGAGAAAGAAGTCCAGCACTTTATCTGTCGAATCATTTACTGAGCCGGTTGCACGCAATGTGGTTTCTTCAAAAACTGTTGCTTCTTTGGATAAATGTCCAACAGATAGCATCTCTGTTCCCATAATTCAGAATCCCGTTACCATCTTGGCATCTACTGGTCTTCCATCTGTCGAGCGGGTTATCAACATCTCAATTCCATCGACTGGTATTTCTAGCACTACACCAGCCGCAACTACCTTGATATCTTCTAGCACCTCTATTACCAATTTGATGGCATCCCGAGTACAACTCTTTACTCAGTCTGGTTCATCCACTATTATGACCGCTGGTAAACTTTTGTTATTATCTAGTGTATCCTGCTTGTTTTGGTTACTAGATTTATTTATTCTTCTTTTCTTTTCAGTCATATCGACAATTGTTTCTACTTCTCCACTTGTCCGAACTGCTCTAATTCTTGATTTCACCGTAGGAACCATTGTTGCTCCTAATATGGTTGGACGTGAGACAACTATGCTTGAGACAGGTACGTATCTTTCAAATATTGTGTTGTCTTCAATTCTAATCCTGATACTGAGATATCATTCCGGTTTTACAGCATGTGGTCCATCGACGAGTATTATGATTCAACAGACCACTATTCCAGCCACTGTGGACAATCCTTCCACAGTCTCTCCGTCGATGTCTACTCCAGCGTTCGTAGCTTCAGCTTTCACGACTAACTCTGTTTGAGGCCTTATCATTGACGTTTATCTCACCAACTCCTGATCATCAGTCGACTACTACTTATACGGGCAAGGCAATGCACGCTATAAATGAAGTTGAATTTATTTTGGCATTTAATCCATATGACTTGTCGCCTCATTCTGGTCAATCAAAACTAGCCATTGTCAAGAAGAAAATGGAATTGACACACTTTTTTAGATTTCTCTATAGGAGGATTTGCGAGGATGCCGTATGATGCCGCAACCTTAGAGCAATTCAAACTCCTCGTTGAGCATCTTGGGAATGACAATGCCGAAGTTGGATCTATTCTTCCTTCGGCACTCAGACAATGACTAAAGGTTTTCTCCCAAGAGTTTCAGACTATGTTTGATAAGTACCAACAACTCTTGGGCCATGTACGAGAGATGTCCATTCCCACAGAAAATACATGAAGAGCCAGCTGATATTGTGAAAGAGGCTAGTGAGACAGTAAACACTCGTCGCGAGTTCCTTCGAGCTATTACAGACGAAGTAAGTGTCTTTGTCGAGAAGGAAAGGCGTCTTACGGCGATCCTCGAAGAGATTCGTCGGCGGCGAGAGATGAAGCTTCGTCAACAGGCAGAAATTGAGCAAGAACTACGTCATCATGTCGGTGTCTTGAAAATTTTGAAGCAACAGGAGCACATACGAGTACTGAACTCCGTAATAGAACACCATCAAAATAAAAGCGCATGTACTTCAGAGATGAATAGACTAGAATCTCAATTGTTTTTGCTCCAACGAGGGATTTACGACTTTTTGTCAGATAAACCTTCTTCTCCTCAATAAAATACCTTTATTTTTCATTGAGTGTCCTACGTGTGTCACGATCATTCATAACTAATTTTCATAATGGATCTCGAACCTTGCATCTTCGTTCTTGTGCACGTCATCAGTTAGTGGGCCTAACTCATCGGCCAAATATACTAGTATAAATACCTAATAGCCGTTAACAAGCTTCATCACCTGGCCCATTACAATGGCTAACTTTTCTTCTTCCCCAACCAATGCTCAAGCTCTCCTTCACCTAAATTGTTTTGAGAACCTTATGAGTTTTGAACGACAAGGCGCCTTTCCCTATCCTTTATGAATTACGATGCAAAAGCTCATCACGTGATTCTAGGTCCGTATCTCAAATCGATACCTCCACCGTTCATCTTTACCGAGCATTTTCCACGTCATTACAAGGAGGTTCTTTCCATTAGTCGGTCCCAACTTAGCATCTCCACTTAGGCCTCACCAAATTCTCGTTTCAACTCATATCCGTGCTATGACGAACAATTCTATCAGTAGTACCAAAGGATGAAACCAGAAATGTCCAGTATTTGGAAAGCGGCAAAGATAGAGAAGGCCTTATCACTAAGCTATCTTTCCATAGATCCTGTGAAATATGGGATTATCGAAGCTCTTTGCTGTCTCTAGTCATCATCGACTAATTGCTTTTTCCTGCCCCTTGGTTCGATAACCATTACTTTGCTCGATATGTGATCACTGACTGGCCTATCACCTTTTATAGAATTTTATAATCAGAACTCGTGGTCATGTCTAGATTTTTGTGGTATCTCTTTCGTTGATCTCTCATTTTCTGACTTGATCAAGGAATTTAGCAAGCTAGACGGACCCATAACGCCTCAAGAACATGTTGCATTCCTGCTTTGTTGGCTCTGTCGATATATCTTTTATACTACCTCTATATCATGTCGGTTTATGGACATCGCATACGTCCTTACTCAGAGTGTTGATGTGGGGTTAGGTCGAATGGCCTTGTCCACCTTGTACAAAGGCCTGACTGATGTACAATCTTCATTATTTAGTATGCATCCTGACCCTTTCATTGGTCCGCTGTGGATATTGCATGGTTGGGTTCAATCATATTTTCCTTATCTATTCACGTCTTACAGTTCTACACCCGTCGACCGTTATGATATACATAAGCAATCCATAGAGACTATTTTTGGACCTTGAAAGTTTTGTAGCGTTTTCCTCCAGCCAATTGGAGGGCTTTCGATCTTGGAATACTTTCTGGCTATTCTGCTTACCGTGAAGGACTTCACTTTTCATAGGTTTGGCATAAACTTCGTGTGTGATCCATCGACTATACAACATGATACCTTAATATTCTAGGCAAACATCCTTGTTCCCACTAATCTTCCACTGGAATTCACTTTTGGGGGAAGATTTTCTATTGGCTTCGAGGCATACAACCATCATTACTCTGCCCATCAATTTGGATTGGTGTAAGGTATTCCTATGCCAATTGTCTACTCGATGAACTTTCCTTATCCTTTGTCTCCACGGAATAATGCTTTGTCATGCTACAATGAGGTTGCCAAATATACTCTAGGACAGTTCAAGCTTGTCGATAATTTTAGCACTCTATATGGTTCGATGTCATTTAATCAATGGTGGAATGAATATAAGGTCTTGATTTTTCTTGAAGACCTAGATTATGCTGTGTCTAGGATAACCCTGCTCCCAATGGGATTGTTACATCCGTTTAGGAGGTTTCGTATGTCCGATATGCCCTTATCTCCGAGCATGCCATCATTATCTTTCTCCGATGTGGATGAATATCTAAGAGAAATAGAGGAAGTGAGCTCTACTATGGATCATTCTTCCCTTAAAATTCCTCAGGTTAACAACATTCGAGTCATTAGGGGTAAACGTCCTTTGGTAAGCAACTTTTTTCCTCATGCTAATCATGATGAAATTCACTCGAAGGGAGCTCAACTTCGTGAGCTCTTAAAGGAAGGATACGACGTCATTTGCGACGTCCTAGAGATTGAAAGCAAAGTTAAGTCCTTGCTTGACTATTTGACTAATTTACCTTATCTTTTACCTTGTAGAGCTTTAGACTTTGCTCTCCATGAATTCTTTGATTCATATGTAACTATGAAGGCTTTTTAGGCAGGGCTTGATTATGTTAATAACATCGAGGGCAAAGAGAAGACCTTGAGTCTTAAAGAAGACAAGCTAGATGGGGCCCGTAAGGTCTTTGCGGCATTCCGCATTAATGAAAGCATTTCTCTGTCGACACTCTTCGACCAAAGCAAGGCTATATTAAACCTTGAAGCGACCGTGAAGCAATTGAGCATTGAGGTGGGGGATAACCAAGCCAGAAATAATGAAATCCTGGAATTAAGCTGTGATCGAGAAGTCCAACTTCACAGCTTCGTTATGGGCCTTGAACAACATTTCGTTTAGTTTGCAATTTGTACCATCTTTTTCTTTCCTTTTCATATCAGTAATGCCGAGAATTACATTGATGTAAATATTTTTATTGCTCAGCTTTGCCTTTTATATGAATAATCATAGTAAGCGCCTGCTTTGATGGCATTATTGACCGAACTACCCTCTCTTTATGCTCTTGAAATGACATTATTGACCGAACTACCCTCTCTTTATGCTCTTGAAAAGACGTCCGTGTACAATCTTCTGTACTTACATTTAATGAATCAGTACGACACATAATCACTTTATATCGGTGCGATTTACTTTTGCCGTCGTATGGACATCCGTATGAGTAGTAGTTGAATCCCATCGGTACACGTATAAATCATCGAGCGGCTAAGAGTAATTATCGACACGTTTTTCCTCAAATCTTGCTTCATGACCTTCAAGGAATAAATATCCATTACTCGCAACGTTCTAATCCTTGTATCTTGGGCTAATCATCGGATACGAACGTGCCCATCGAGACATTCGTCACGTCAGTCAATCTTCTCGTATCGATTCGTGACGATTCAGGACTTCGGTTGCAGGCTATAAATAGTGGGCTTATTGCGATCAGGACTTCACCACTCGACTTTGAATTTTAATCCTTCATCTTCTAGAAAAATTTCCTTTCTTTTATTATGCCAATCGTCGATGGAGTCTAGTGCCTCATCACCAACTTTGAATGCTTGCAAGTTCAAGGCCTTATGGAAGGAGATCATCTCCTTCCTAAGCCTGACCTACGTTGTTTTGGTCCTCAAGCCCCAGGCGGTGGCCAAGGTCGAGAAGCTGATTTGCAAGGGGAGACCTAATGACCTACCTTCCGATCATCCTTTTCTTGCTGACTATGAGGAATTTGTGACCGTCTTCGAGCATAGGGTGTCCCAGTTCCAGGACAATGGGAAGGCCATCCATGCGTACTTCGTTATGGAACGCTTATCCGAGAGTATTAAGAAGGAGATTGAGCATACTGATGTGGTGTATAACACACTCTCTGACGTGCAGGCTAACTCCACTTTTCCCGAGAGCATCTTAACAATTATCGGGAGCCAATTGTTGAGCGGATCTGGAAAGCGGAGAAAAAACTGAGGCGAGGAGTTCTTTACCCCGAAAATGATGAAATCGAGATGGACCTCTCGATGAACTCTCGTTGTGAAATCTTTGTCAACTCCACTTCTACCTCCTTGGGCAGAATGGCCGAGAAGTCAAATGAATTGGTGGAGTCCCAGCTTGAACTTATCCGAGGGTTTAACAAACGACTGTCGAGCCTGGATGAGATGCTCCCCAAACTCGAAGAGGCTAAAGAGCAGGCTAAAGTAGCAAATCAGTGCTAAGAGGAGTAGATGCAGCACTTCGTGGCCCGTTTTAGAGAACACGTCGATCTTGGCCTAGGAGAGTGAAGATGGCTGGCAGGTCTGAATTCGAAAGGAAGAGAGGAAGGAAGGAAGAAAGGAATGAAGAAGAAGAAGAAGAAGAAGAAGGAAAAGGAGAAGGAGAAGAAGAAGAACAAGAAAAAAACGTCGCTTTTTTTTTATTTGTCTTTTGCTTATAAATGAAGCTGGACTTGCTCAGAATTTTCAATCTCTTCTTTCTTCAGGTCTCGCATCTCCCACATAGTAGGATAATACTTTTTCAAATATTTTCCATTGATAGTACGGGAAAATTCCTTTCTGTTGATGTGTATTAGTTGATAAGCATTTCCGACAAATGCTTCGGTTACCATAAATGGTCATTCCCAAGTTGATGACCATTTACCAAACTTTTCACTGTCCAAACTCGTTGGCAAAATGGTTTTCCATACTAAGTTGCCAATTTCGAACTGTTTATGCTTCACATGTTTATTATATGCTTTGGCAACTCTATCTTTCTGGAGGATTAGCTTTTCCAAGGCAGTCGCTCTATTTTCTCCCAATTCATCGATGTTGGCGAACATTAACTCGTCATATTCCTCTTTGGCTAAGTTATTTTGAAGTCTGACTCGTAGGGATTGAATCGTAACTTCAATAGGGAGAACTATCTCTTGTCTATAAGTGAGCATATAAGGACTAGTTCTGGTAGTAGTCATTCTATAAGCCCATAATACAGTCGACAACAATGCATCCTACTCTCTGGGATTATCCTCTAGGTGTCGTTTAATTAGTGCAATGATGGCTTTATTGGAGGCTTCAGTTTGGCCATTGGCTTGGGCATAATAAGGAGTTGAATGAATCATTTTAATGCCTCTAGCCTTGGCGAAACTAATCACCTCTTGTCCATTAAAAACCGTGCCTTGGTTCGTAGTTATAGATTCTAAAATGTCAAATCGATGGATAATACATTCCTCAACGAACTATTTCACTGTTTTTTGTGTTATATTCTTATACGATGCCGCTTCAACCCACTTCGTAAAATAGTCGATAGCAACCAGAATAAAGCTATATTTTCTTGACAAAGGGGGGTAGATTTTTCCTATTATATCCATAGCACATCCTCTAAATGGCCAAGGTTTGATGATAAGTTTCATTACGGTTGCAGGAACATGTTGAATGGGTCAGTATCTTTAACAAGCTTCACATCCCTTAGCATAGCTTATGCAGTCTCAAGTGATAGTTGGCCAAAAGTAACCATGTCAATGGAGTAACCACTTTATTTTTATCCCTGATTGATGGGCCCCACATATGCCTTCGTGAACCTTGGCCATTGCTATCACAGATTCTTGTTGTCCTAAACATTTGAGCAATAACTCATCCACAGTCTTACGATACAACTCGTCTCCAATCATTAAATAATTGAAGGCTTTTCTTCTGAAGTTTTTATCAGTAGAGACTGGGTTATTGAGATACTCTATAAATGGGGTTCTCCAATCTTAGATTACTACTTTATCAACAATCGTGTTGTCGACAAGAGTTTCTGTCGACTATATAAACGTGACTTTATTATCCATCGATGGTAAGACTTTGGTCTGAGTAATCATATAGTCAACAAGCTCTTTTGATATTTTATAATCGGAAGCCATTTGTGACAAATCATTGGCCTTCGTGTTATGCTCTCTTTTAATATGGATCAATTCAAAGTCGTTAAAGTGATTTAGGAGCTCTTTGGCCAGTGAATAATAAGATATAATATTCTCATTAAGACACTGGTACTCCTCGGATAATTGCTTTATCACCAATTGAGATTTTCCTATAACTTTGACGAAACGTATTTTCATGTTGGCTAAGATATTTAAGCCAACAATTAAGGCCTCATATTCAGCCTGGTTATTGGAGCATTCAAAATTCATTTTGAACATAAGTTTCGTTTTCTATCCATGAGGAGATATTATCATGATCCCAACCCCAGCAAATCCAAGGGTACTGGATCCATCGAAGTAAAGGTGCCATGGGACCACGTGAACGTATCCCTCACAATTTTCATCTTGAGCTCCAGGATATTCCGTAATGAAATCTGCTATGGCTTGTCCTTTTATTGCTTTAAGTGGTACATAGATCAGATTTATTTCGGTCAGAGCAAATGCCCACTTGGCAATTCGGCCTTTAACAATAGGCCAAGTCAACATGTACTTAATCACGTCTGTTTTATATATCACATGTACCATAGTCGGCAGCATATAATGACGTAATTTTGTACATGCATAAAATAATGACAAGCATAGCTTCTTAATCGCAGTGTATCTTGTTTTAGGATCATTCAACATCTAACTCAAATAATACACCGCTTGCTCTTTGCCTTCACTATTCTCCTGCGCCAGCATACATTCGATGGTAGTATTGGTAGCGGCTAGGTACAATTTCAATGGTTGACCCGCTCTTGGCGGCATCAATACTGGCGGATTAACCAAGTACTGCTTAACTTGGTAAAAAGCATGTTGATGTTTATCTTTCCATATAAACTCTTCACGATTTTTCAACTTCAATAATAGGGAAAACACCTCAATTTTTCCTGACAGGTTAGCGATAAATCAATGCAAAAAATTTATCTTTCCTAAAATCATCTGAAGTTGCTTTTTGGTTGTGAGGGGCGGTAATTCTAAGATAGTCTTAACTTTATTCTTATCGATTTCAATTCCTCTCTGATTAACCAGGAACCCTAAGAAGTTACCAGCCCTTACTCCAAAAGCACATTTCAATTGATTTATTTTCAGGTCGAATTTATGCATCCTAATAAAAGCTTGTTCCAAATAGTTTAAATGACATACCTAGTTTGATTTGATAATAATGTCATCGATGAAGACTTCCATAAATTCTCCGATCATGTCATGAAAAACAAAATTCATGGTCCTTTGATAAGTTGCCCCTGCATTCTTTAATCCAAATGGCATGACGAGCCATTCAAAAGTACCAATAGCCCTAGGACACCTAAACGCAGTTTTATGGACATCCTCTTTAGCAATGAATATTTGATTGTAGCTTGAATGACCATCCATTAATGACATAATTTCGTTTCCAGAAGCTGAATCAACTAGCATATCCGCCATTGGCATTTGGTACTCATCCTTGGGGATGGCTACGTTTAAGTTCTGGAAATCAATGCAGACACGTAGCTTCCCATTCTTTTTCTTTATCGGGATAATGTTAGATAACCACTCAACATACCATGCCGTTCTAATAAACCCTGCTGCTAGTAATCGCTCGACTTTTTCTTTTACTTTAAGGATAACCTCCGAGGAGAATCATCTAGGCAATTATTTAGGAGGCCCAAACCCCATTTTTATGGGTAGTCAGTGTTCGATGACATTTCTGCTTAATCTTGGCATTTCTTTATAATCCTAGGCAAAATAATCCTTATACTTCTTCAAGAGTCTTATCAACTGAGCTTCGAAGTCGTCATCGATCAACGAACTTATGTAAATAGGACGGTGTTTGTTACCTAGCCCAAGGTTGATCTCTTATAACGGGTCTTGAGCTTCAATTGATTTTTCAATTTCTTTTATGGGTGACTCTTCAAATTTAAGGATTCCGTCGACAGCTTCTGCGGATTGTTATGTAAGTTTGGCCCAATAGGCCGAGTACCTCTCAATAAGGTCTTTTGACAATATAAGGTTCTCCATGGACAACCTCATTTAATTGTGCTACCAGTTGACTCTTTGGGACCCACTCAACAATTTCTTTGTCGAAAAGGCATAATGCAATACTATTGGGGTCAACGAGAGGTGGCTTACTAATGGATATACTGTCTTCCAGTGCCAATTGACGAGTTGGAGATGCATGTGCATATGTTACCTGTGATTTGGTGTTTGCTTTGATGTATTCTACCTTATCCCAATTTCAAAATGCTAATATCTGATGGAGAGTTATTGGTACGCATTGATTACCATGGATCTAATCTCAACCCAATAGTAAATTGTAAGACCCATCTGCATCAACCACACAAAAGGACGTTTGGAAATTTTGGTACCGACAGTTAAGTTAGCAATAAAAATTCCTTTAACTTCATAGATTTCTCCAGTAAAGTCGGACAATTGAATGTTTGATGAAATAATCTCCTCATCACGCCTTCCTAGTTTCTTGCAGAAACGATACGGGATGAGATTCAGTATAGATCCTCCGTCCACCAACACTCAAGACACTGGTCGGCCATTAACTTTTGCATTGATATTCAGAACCCTTAAATGATTTGAACCCTTGGGTGGCGGTTTTTCAAATTCAACTACCTCCTTAATGTCAAAGTGAAATTCTGCTTTTTCTTTCTCTTCTATTATAGCCTCTACCAGATGATCTGGCTCCATTGTCATTACCCGAAGGTTTGATGGAAGGCATACTCGAACCATGCAAGAGCTCAACGATGAGATTGATCTTGACAATTGTTGTGGTTCGTACTGCGCAAACTCCATGTCTTGTTTTGGTGAAGATTGCTGAGGTTGACCATCTGTCGACGCTTGCATTCCTAGTTTTCGTTTCCAGACCAAATTCCCACGTTTAGAATTTTTCGGCTTGACCTTTTGCTCTGCAATCAAGACTAGTTTAACCTGCTTGATGTGAACTTAATTTACCTGTTATTAGAGTTGATATGCTTTTCTTTTCCATAACATTCTCCTTTTTTGGGTCCGCGTTAGATTTGAGCTGTGATTTTGAGTTCGGCTAGCCTCATACCATTGACCTACAAGTGGGTCTCTTGGCACCTTCAGAGTTTGTCGATATGGTGGATGAGGGTCTGTGTGAAGATCTTCTGGATTAGGAAAATTAAAACCCCATCCACTTGGCTCGATCTTCCCATTGTATGAAGGTGGTGGAGCATAACTAACATAATAATCATATTTACCACTAGGCTCTCCCAAAGTACCAATAGTCGGATTATATTCTTCGTACCTTTGCTTGAATGACTTCGTAGCCTTATTATGGCTTCGACGACCTCTATGATGATTAACACCCTTAGAAGGAGTTTGTTCATCATATGAATCAATGAATGCCAAATCACGAAATTCGTCGACAACCTCACTAGGCAGATATCTTCAACTTTTGGAATAATGTTTCTCTTATTCCAACAATCGTTTACACTTTTCACAAAAACGACATGGCTAATGCCCCCTGGTTTTTGTCCTTAATGACACAATCCCTGCCATTACAGGAAAAGGATCGACATCAACTTCCATCGGGGACTTACCTTTGTCTTTAGAGAATTTTATATTCCCTTGTTTAATAGCTTCCTGGACGTTTCTTTTAAATACAAGGCAGTCATTGGTGGGATGGCTCCATAAATGATGCCATTTGCAATACTTCTTTCCCGCTAATTCTTCTTTGGCGAGTAAAACCTAGCCCTCCATCAGCCTGATCTGTCCGTCAGCTAATAATAAGGCAAATATTTCCTCTATCTTGTTGATATCGAAAAAATAAAAAATGGGTTCCTTAGTCTTAGACATAAGGTTGGATTTTTCTCTAACTCTTGCTGGTTTTAGAGCTTTACAGGTGTATAGCTTATCAATCACTATTTTCGCAAGAGCCACATCAGCTATATATGTTGATTCGGTTTCATCCTCGCTCTCGTCAGCATCAGCTCAACGAACTTCACCCCGTCGACCATACCTTTTATCTTTTTCCTGAAGGAGACTTTTATGTTTAGCATCTATGGTTGACAATTAGAATAGATCTAAATATGGTTGTCCAACCATTCTTTCTCGAATCTCAAACTTTAGTCCATTAAAAGCAAGGTCCGCAAAAATCTTTTAAGGTAAATGGACTAAACATTTATTCCTTGCCCTTTTAAAATTGGAAACGAACCGGTCGACAGACTCATTAGCTAACTGTCTCATGATCGAGAGATTAACCACCGACAAATCCGGCACAGCCCTTTGAAATTGGCAATGAAATAACCTTTTCATTTGTTCCCATGATATAACCGAATTCACAGGTAAAGCAGTATACTATATAAAAGCGGTTTTTGATAAGGATAAAGGAAATAACCTCAGTTTCCAATAATCGGCATGAGTGGCATCACCACATTGAGCCAGAAAACGATTGGCATGTTCAAAAGTGGATTGATCTTCCTCTCCAGTAAACCATGTAAATTCTGGCATTTTAAAACCCCTTGAATATGGTATGGTATCCATCCAATCAGGATATGGTTTTCTATAAATGTTTGGGAGGTATCCCACATCATGGCCATATCCCCTCATCACAGGGGTCTACTACTAACAGATTTCGTGCTGGACCCACAACAGGCACAGGAGCTACCGCATAATTAGGTAGCAATGGCTGATTCAGATTTTGATGATGCAATTGGTAGAACGGCTGTTGTGGCAACTGTGGTTGCTGTTGAGGTGGTGGCTGCATTAGCTGTGGTACGTTGTGAGCAACCAGAGGTGGGTTAACTAGTGGGTTTAACTGTGCTGACAATGGTTGCTGGACTTGAACATTTAGACCCATAGGGGGTGGAAAATGCCGATTCACGTTAGGCATCACAAGCCGGGTGCCTGACGTTATGGTTGGATGTTTATTTGTTGGATTTGTTCTTACCTCCTAGGGAAAGGTGTTACCAGATTTTGAGCATCTAGGACTACAAGTGGAGGATTTACCTAGATGATAAAGAGCCTTGTATCTGAGCAACCTGATGTCCTCTTTGTAGGTTTTCATCAATCACCAACTATCGAGCAATTCCTCTATTTGGGTCCACGCTAGCGTGTGATAATCCTTCGCTGGGTGCTATTGGCAAGGTTTCGCCCCTTGGTAATATTCGAATGGGTGGGATCATAGACGTAGTTTGCATCATTATTTCAAACTGCATTGCAAGACCTCCCAATGTTAATGGGGACTCTGTTCTCAGTTAGGTTGGTGCAATGGATCCTCCATGTTGACCTTGTGTGCATTTATGATAAGTGTTAATGATCAAAGACCTAACAACTTCAGTCATACGCCTTACCACATAATCAATGAACTCGTTCTGAGTTTCTTCAATAGTCCGCCTCTTGGTAGAAAGTGCAACCGGTGTGAGCTCAGTTTGCCTTCTTTCTTCAACACGCTGCCTCGACAAATCTGTGACCTCCTCTCGAGATTAGTTAGCAACCTTGGTATGAAGAAGTCGAGTGGATGATGTCTCAGCATGGGTATTATCTTCCGCCATCGATGCAACTTGTTCATCAGTAGTATTATCCGAGTTGGTTCTACTACGGGTGCGCGGCATAGCACTCTCTCTACTGAACTCAATAAGGGTCCCACTGGGCGTGCCAAAAAGATGTTTCGTCGGTTCTTTACTCCGTCGAAAATCTTTCACCGAACGCTGCATTTCGGATTTTATTAAGGGACACCAGGGTCCTGAGTCAAGCTTGGATAGAGAATGTCAAATGCGTTTATTAATCCCAATTTAGATCTTACGCCCTGACTCGATATGATACTAAACTCGACAATACTAACAATGAAATGACAACGTGCAAATGTTGAAATTAAGTTATGTCAAAATCTAATCAATGACACAGCTTCAAAGTACGCCAGAATTTAATTAATGATGTAACTTGAGAGAATATGGCTTGAATCTAACCAACAGCTATACTCTAAGCACAACGCCGAAATTTAATCAACGATACTGAACTGGTAGCACAACATTGGAATTTAATCAACAATACTAAACCAGATAAAGACCCTCGGCGGAATTGAATCAACGACAAAAAATCTGAAGGCTATGACTAAAACTACTCCTAATGTACTTAAGAATAAAGGCTAGATAAAAGATATGTTGTGTTTTCGAAAAAGTCCCCTCTACGTTGGAAATCCTTGAGTATTTATAGAGTAACTTGATAATTGTTGACCGAACACTTCTCCTTAATAGTCGTTTTCTACTTCGTTACGTTTCGTGCTTTTAACCGTTTCCTGACTTGTCGACATTGCTTACACTCTTTGGGCATCACGTAATAGCTAATTTTCTTTCAATTGTCTCTTTTTTTCTTCCTTGATCTTCACGCCCACGGTCATATCTTTTCTTTTTGATACGTGTAAACGAATTTTTCGCCACGTATTACCAGGATTCCGTGCAAAGCTCGTGATCCTGAATTCATCGACGTCACGTGTAAAGCTCGTGATCTTGAATTCATCGTCGTCACGTGCAAAGCTCATGATCTTGGATTTGTCGACTTCACGTACAAAGCTCGTGATCTTAGATTCGTCGACATCATGTGCAAGGCTCGTGATCTTGAACTCATCGATGTCACGTGCAAGGCTCGTGATTTTGAACTTGTCAACACCTCTATGATGTGTCCTGTCAATAATTACCTTAGGTCTTCTTATTGCCTTTGGGCCTGACTTGCGGTCTTTTTGGATTTTCACTATGTGGGCCGTACTTTATATCTTTTGTAGCTTATAAACAGCCCACTATGTGGGCTGTTTTTTTTTTTTTTTCTTACCAAAAAAAACAGCCCACTCTCACCAGGGATAATTTTGGGCATTAACAGAACTATCAGAAGTTGAAGCTGCTATTGAGAAAAATAGAGAGAAGTTCTCTTCTTTTTCATCTGGGTATAGCAGATTCATCAGATAGAACACTTGAATTCGCCTATAATTTCTAGCTGACTCGAGATCGGGACAACCATGCCCAACTTAGAAAGTGCAAGCGAGCGAGCGAGAGAGAAGATGGGTTTAACAGATGAAGCTACACAAGCCGATGAGAATGAGCATCTGCACTGGAATTTCAGTGTGTTTGGGAAGTCAAGATTCAATTTTTAGCCGTCAAAAGAAAATCACTTCCCCATCAAAATCGCCCGAGCCCGAAATCGAAACCTAATCCAAGCAATTTCTAGAGTCGGAGTCGGAAAGGCGAGGTCGAAGGTGATGAAGAAGAAGGAGGGGAGGGCTTCGAGTGAGCTCGGGAGAGGAAGAGAGAATGGGTTGCAGAAGAGAGAAAGAAAAGGACCTCCTTCATGTTACAGAAACGAGAGAGGAGAGAGGATACAGAGCGAGAACGTAGAGATAATAAATATTTACCGTGTCAATACTTTCCCCACCAACCAACCAGAGGAGAGAGATAAAAGGGCTTCCTTCCATTGCCATGTCATGTGACACGTGTCGTCTTTTGGGTGGAACATGCGCGTCACGTAGGCTGATGACGTGGTGCTTAGCAACCATTGAATATTTTCTCTACTTTGTTAGAAGCCCTAACTAACTTCTTTCCCAAAAGACATGAAGGCTGCATTTAGAAATACTTTGGTGGAAAGTCTTTGGTAAAATGCAAAGGACTTTAAGTTGAAGGAGTTTTTCAAAATGCAAATTGTATTTGGTAAGTTGTAACTTAAAAGTCCATCGCAAAGCAACTTTAGGTAAAATAACGTTTGGAAAAATTATACTTGTAAGGCACTTTTTTATTTTTTATTAAAGAAAAGTTGAAACCCTTCCCCGAATCCGGCGAAGGGTAGGCGGTCGTTGGTGACTTCGTTATGGTGCCGCGCAACCGTCGTCTGAGGCCGAACGACCTCAGGCAGCCCCCTGCGACCACCGACAAGGGCTGCCTAGAGTTTAGCAACCCCCAACGACGGTTGCAAAACCCAGGCGAGGGCCATCGACGACTCATGTCTGACGTCATATGGTCGTTATCTGAGGCTGGATGACCTCAGGCAACCCTGGCGACCACTGATGAGGGTCGCCTCGCTTGGGTTTCGCACGGCCGTCGTCTGAGGCCGAACGACCTCAGGCAGCCCCCGGCAACCACTGACAAGGGCCACCTAGGGTCGAGTGACCCCCGACGAGAGTCGCGAAACCTAAGCGAGGGTCGCCGGCGACCCAAATCTAACATCGCGCGGTTGTTGTTTGAGGCTGGACGACCTCAAGCAGCCCCGACGATCACCGATGAGGGCGCCCTTGCCTGGGTCACCAGCGGCTCTTTAGGGTTGTCTAGGTAGCACGATCTTAGTCGAAATCACGCGTCGCCTCTTTGATGTCGTGCGAGTTCCCAGTGAAGGTCGTCTAGGTTGCGCGACCTTAGGCAGCCCTCGCCTGGGGAGCATGGCCCGTCGCGGCGTTCGTGCGACCCTAGGTGATGGCTACTGGGTTACACAACCACGCCAATCCCTCTCTGGCCCGTTATTGTCCCCTCACAACCACGCCAGCAGAGGTAAGCAAAGAAGATAATGAATAGTGAAAGATGAGGTTAAAACCAAAAAATCAAAAAATAGATGAGGGTAGTTTTAGAAGAAATCTTTTCTACTTAATCGGCATTGTCGCATGCCGAGAAAGCTGAAAGCCCAAGGTAGCCTAGGACCTGCCTTTGGCTTTCAGTGTGGTGTCCCAGGCACGCCCCTTCCTAAGAGTCACTCTAACTTTACGAGTACATAAGAATTCGCATGCGGAAGATGCTTCTCCTTAAGGACAGCATTTATAACATGAATTATAAATAAGGAAAGTCTACTACTATAATTGACTGCACAAAAATTAAACTTCAAATTTCTTCTTATTTACAAACACAGGGTGATGCAACGATGAGTTTACATTTAGGGAGACTATATACAAGGACTGCTCCAACCCGAACTATCTACATCTACCCACCTACCACAATAAGCTTCAAAATTTTATCTCCTAAGCACACGACTCTGTCTCAAAAAGGGCAAAAGGACACTATAAGTGCCATAACTTGTGTACGGCACTCACTTTGGTGCCATAACTTTTTTTCGGATCACTTTGGTGCCAAGTCGGAAGAAAAACGATCACTTAAGTGTCATAACTTTTTTTTGGATCACTTTAGTGCTAAAATTTTTGAAAAACAATCACTCAAGTGCTAAAATTTTTTAAAAATAATCATTTAAGTGCTAAAATTTTTGAAAAACGATCACTTAAGTGCCAATCTCCGGCGAGACTCCGGCGAGCCACGTCAGCTTCAGAAATTAATAAAAAAATGCCACGTCAGATTTCCGGTGAAAAATTGTGTACGGCACCGGAGTTGGCACTTAAGTGATCGTTTTTCAAAAATTTTAGCACTTAAGTGATCGTTTTTCAAAAATGTTAGCACTAAAGTGATCCAAAAAAAAGTTATGGCACTAAAGTGAGCGCCGTACACAAGTTATAGCACTTATAGTGTACTTTTGCCTCTCAAAAAGTGCCAGTCGTGGCTTCCCAAAAATAGTCCATCCCCCAACTCCTCACCATTAGCCTCACTCGATCCTACTACTAGCATCGTCATCTACCCCATCCTTCCCCAGGTGTAGAAGAGGTCCCATTAGCCGCCTTCCAGTACAAACATATACGGCTACGAACCCCAACAGTATGGGTCCCACTGGGGACCTAATGTCCACAGTCAGCATGGAAAAACATCTGACAAAAACCATCCCTAAAAGGTCAGGGTCCACAAATTCAAACACATGACTCTCGAAATCAACAAGTGCTCCATAACTAATGGAGGTCGATGGGGGAAGTATCGGCATGGCTACAGATTTGTAAAAGTTTGTCATAATAACAGTGAGATAGGCTCAACAAGTAAAATATCTATCAACCTATACCAAATAAGAATAGAATGCATATCAATAGGCTTGGGTATAACAGTCTTCTAGTTGGACTTACTAATCACAAGAATCATATTTTGTTGTGCCCATGCTAGTAATCATCTCAAATGTGATACTTTAACTCAGCAATCACAATCAACAGCACGATTCAAACATACACACACAACTTCACTCTTGCTCGGGTATCATTATCTCACTCCAAGTCACATGCCCGGTGTGCTCGCCGGACACGCAAGGAGGAAAACTCCCGTCTGGCGAGGTTTGGTGCGCACTCCGATCTGCCGCGGTGTATGTCGGAATTCTCAACGGCCTACGTAGGCTTCATGATCCACTGACCACAGCATCCTGATTAAATTCCCGGGGCATCTAGGGCATTCTCATCCTAGGCATCGTAGTCCATTGACCACGGCATCTCGCATTCCCTATGGCTCCTCGAGGCATCGTCGATTCACTGACCAATGGCATTCAACAACCCAACAAGCCCACACGCATAATCAACTCATATAGTGCATAGATCACCAACAATAATCTATCTTTTTCAATGTCACACAGACAACAACACAACAATCGAATCTTTCTAGCAATGCTTGCCAATTCCAAGCCTACTTGGCCTTGCATGCCCTGTCATTTGACATCCAATTAAGGTCTATCATAACTTATTTGAAAGCTCAAAATGTTTAGACTCTAACTCCAGAAGATACCAACTCGAGATTCACACGTTTTCACTTAGAAAATAGTGAATCTTTGTAAAAGGGTAAAACTAGCAGTTTTGCGCCGGTTTTGAAATCAGCTAAAAATAATTAGTGAATGAGCTCCAAAAATTCTGGAATTTAAATATGTCATAGAGAACACCTTGATAAACAATTTCCATGAGGATTAAAAGTCTAATTATTTCTGTAAATACCTCGTTCGGGAGCTTAAAGTCAGACTAAAAACTATTTATTGGAACATAATTCTTGTTTCTAAACATGAACTCATTTTAGTAACCAAATCATCTCCAAAAATTTTAAATTTTAAATATGATGTAGAGGAATAAGTCCTCAAGAAATTTTGTGAAGGAAGTTTTTTTTTTTTTTTATAAAGGTAAAATATGTATTACTTTTCAAACACCAAATACAGACTAAAGCCAAAACCAACCTCAGACCCAGATAGGACAAGGAAATGTCCAGACAGGGTCAGAGTGGTTCAGCAAGAGCTATACAAAATGGCAAGGAACGCCAGCAAGGTACAAACAAAGCTATCGGACCTAACTAAGAAGACATCGGAGACACTTCAAAGATCGAGGTTGGAAGCTCCCATTTCCTTTGTAAAATGCGGTTTCTAGGTGTATCCAGAACACCCCCCATGGAGATGGCTTTGTCTTTCACCACTTTAATGAGGTGCTTGCGCATACCCGGAATGAAGACACTCTTGTTCCTAAAGATGGCGTTGTTCCTCTCTGTCCAAATAATATGGATAAGTGCCCCAAACGAGAATCGGGATAGGCGGTGAGCGAAAGAATCACCACCACAAACCTTCATAGCTCACAAGATGAGTTCATTCCAAGGTCGGTTGCGCCAGGGGAGATTACATTTGGTGGCCCAGAAGGAAGCCAACCTACTAGTAGAAGAGCACTCGAAGAAGAGGTGATTTGCTGAGTCCGGTATAGTACCACAAAAGGCACAGAACCCAGAGTCAATTCTTCGGTTTTGTATCAGGAGTACCTGGGAAGGCAGCCGGTTGAGAGAGACTATCCATAAGAGAAAAGCATGCCTGGATGCAATATGATGGTCCCATATAAATGAGTGCCAAGGGATTGTATGTCCTTTCCTTCTGATGTGATTCCATGCAGACGCTGCTGAAAAGGAGCCCGAGGGGTGAGGAGTCCAGGTCAATCTTTGTTCCTAATCATTCTAGAAAATTTTATAAAAAATCAAGAACATGGAAAGGTCACTCAAACAGAGCACCCGGGCAGTCTAGCACGGGTTGGAGATTTGGCATTCGTTCTACCCAAAATAACTCCAAAAATTATGAAATTAAAATATGTTATACTCCCAGATGTTTTGAACAATTTTCATGCAGAAAGTCTTGCAAGATTTGAACCATAGAAATCTCTACAAAATTGAGAAGTGGTAAAGGTCCAGCACAAACCGAATCTGGAAATCACAACTCAAGTTCAAGAAAAACTCAAACTTGATCTACACGAATTTTGTGTTCAAAAACACCCATAACCACAAGCTAATTTCCATCACCACGATCCATTTCCATCAATATCCGACACCGACAACCAATTCAACATGCAAACCATTCCGATATGATATAGGGATGCAGAATTTCACTTGCCTCAGCGGTTGCGCACGGCGCGGTTTGTCCCGGAAAAGAGAGAAAGGACTCGCAGCGGCTTCCTGAAGTGTTCTGGCGCACCTCGAGCTCACGGATGAGGAGAAGTTACTGGCGTTGAGAAGGAAAAATGGTTGGTTGAACGAAAGGAAAATGAAGGACAAAGAGGAGCCGGCGACAGAGGAAAGGAAATCAGAAACTTGGAGAGAATATATATCTATTTCCCTTATTTTCCCCCTTTTCTCTGTTGCAGCACGGTTGGGAGGCGCCACATGTCCTCCTTGGTGTCTTACTTGGCTTGATCTCCTTCGCCAATTGACAGAAGAAGAGCAGAAGTTGTTGACCGGAGAAAAAAATGGATAGCTGGCGGTGGTGATGCAAGAGGAAGAGCAGCTAGTGTTGGAGGCGTGAGAGCGAGGGACATCCGGCAAAAACATGCGATGGCAAGAAAGAAGAAGGAAGTGGAAATGGTAGTTAACGGTGGAAAGATGATGGTGTGGTGATGGAAGCCAGAAGGTATTAGCATTCATGAATTCGGCACAATTGGAAACGATTAGCATGATTTCGACGAAAATAAAATAACGGCAGGAATTCGATGCGATGAAATATGTAACTTGAATTTATAATGTGAACGAAAGATATCGTGAGGTCAGAATGGCTAGTCCGTAAGACAACGTTATGGACGAAAAGATAGGTAGTTGAAGAAGGATCTTGTGGGGGTTGCCATGGTGATGGTACGGTGGTTTCGTAATAATATCCGAGTCTTTCGAAGTTGACACTTCGGTAGCTCGTCGACGGTTATTTAAATTCCCACATAACATTCCGTTACATACGCTCGTTAAACTAGCGAACGAAAGTTTTGGGATGTCACGTTCAGCCTTCACAAGGCTGACTTTCTCTCAATGGGGTTGGCATAAAATTTTCCCAAACATCAAATTTTAGCTCAAAGGGCTTTAAATGCTCAAAGTGGCTTCCTAGAGCCATTCTTAAACGCACCCGAAAAGTCCTTGTACTTGAGCCAGATAGTTTGGACTTAGTCAATACCTTAGAGAGTCCAGATCAACTTAGTTGGGAAGCTCACACGCTTATCTTGAAATGCAAAGATCAGTTACCATCCTTCTCTAGTATCCGGGCCATTCATTATTCTAGAGAGGCCAACTCTGTAGCGGACTGGGTTGCCAAAGCCCACAAGAAAAACTACCTAACTTTGAATTAGGTCTTATCCCCTCTCCAAGCACTTCGGGAGCTTTTATGTACTGATGCCCATTTATTGGGCCGTACAATCGTTTCTTAGTGAATGATATATTTTCATTTTTTGATTAAAAAAATTACCCCTTGCAGCACGACACCATATTTACAAACACAATTCCACCTCAAGCTCAAGCTCAAGCTCAATTGAAGGTTTTCGCTTCCCAAATCTCTAGTGTAAGAACCTTACCTTAATTTGAAGGATTTCCACACCGCAATAACACCAACAGACTTTTGGTTTTTACCCAAATGCTCTTCAATTTCTAATGAACTAGATGGCGTTTGGCTTAAACTCCATAAAAACTACCCCTTCTTACCAAATTTCACGACAGCCACGACAGCCCCTCTCTAACAAAATCTGGTTTTTCCTTTCGTTTACATGCGACGGACCCAAGGAGGAAGAAGGATAATTGGATGCTCGATTTAATTTTAATTTAAATTAGTAAAATTCCCATGAAAAAGTACATCATAAATACCATAACTCTCGTATGGAGTACACTCAAGTGAGATAATTTTTTTTAATTACTTAAGTGTCAGACGTTTATTTAATGTAAACCGTTTGAAGCGGCTCGCCAGCAAAATGAAGTCAGCAAAAATCTATCTAAATATGTTGGTTGGCCCATTTGTTTGCCCTAAATTAACGGGGCTAAATTTCTTCAAATCCTAACCCCAAATTGAGCAATGATTGATTATCCGATTGACCCAAAATGTCACAACAAAATTCAAAACTAAGACCCACAAAATGCCATAATTTGTCAAATTTCAACCGTAATTTCCGGAATCAACACGCAATCTCGAAGAACGTGTCCACACGAACTCACTGCTACGACAGAAAATAACAAGTAAAAACAAAACCATGCGCACACCAAACTGGTGAAGCGGAGGCGAAGCAGAAGGATAACATCGTTGAAGGATCGACTTGATTGAACAAACGGCTTCTTCGATCTTCTGCTTCTTCCCCAACTGTTTCCTGCAATTCCTGCAACTCCAACTCCAACTGCAACTCCAATCCCTCCTCCGATGCCAATTTTTTACAGCTGAAAAAGAGGAAGAATCCTCAGTTCCTGAAGATTTTTCTTGCAGGGGAAAACACTGGGAGAGAATGACACATCGAGCGAGAGATAGAGAGAGAGTAAACGAGGAGAGAGAATCAGTTTTTCTTGATCCTTGACACGAAGTGTGGTCGTTTTCGTCCCGTCCATTTTTTCACTTTGGACTTGAATTTTTCTTTTGAAAAAGCCGTGTCGGACTTGAATTTTTCCTCAAAAAAGCCATTTAGGATGAATTGCTGGAACGGCAGCACCCAAGTGAATAATTTTTAATCAATATTGCACTCGAGTGATTCTGAAAAAAAATTATAGCGCTCAAATGAGCGACATACGAAAATTATGATTTTTGTAATATCTTTATCATGAAATTTTCGTTAGTGTAGAATAACAATAGATGGCAAAGTAGCCCACCTGTTGCTCCCCTTTGATCAAGAGGTCCAATTAGAATTCATGCAAACCAATCTGGTCGGCCACTGCTTCGGGGTCTTAAAGAAATAGAGGCCCAATTGTAGAAATTTCTTATATTTAGGCCTTTGTACAATTACTTAAAATTTTTGAGTCGCTTAAGAAATTTCCAAATGTGTTTATTAAGGTGTGACATTCACCGAAGTTAACTCATACCTCATTCAATCACGTATCTACATCCGTAAGCTGTTCCAGAATAAGTTCCACTTCCACCGAGAACCTACCCTATTGGGATCGATTTTCAATTATTTTAAATATGGAATTTATCATGCATATCCTGAAACCGAAGAGTTTACCCGAAAACCAGTCGATTATTTTTCTTTTTTGTTTCAAATTTTAGTTGAGCAAAATGAAAGTGAAAAAGCAAATCCCCATTCCCCATTAGCAAAAAGTCATAAAATATGAACACGCAAAACAAAGGGAACAATAAAAAGTTAAAAACACGTAACATAAAACCTAAGTTATAGAGCTTGGTTATTCATTCATCCATAAAAGATTGCTCTATTTTAACCGCCGCAAAACAAAAACAAACATAATTAATCACTTAACAATACTTTTAAATAGAGTTAATACCACGAAAAACTAAAAACTAATACACTTATGACAAATTTACCTCAAATTAATATTTTAACCACAAAAAATCTCAAACTAGTATACTTGTTGCAATTTTACCCTTCATTAGTTTCCATTAAATTTTAACGTCAAATTTCTAAATTGGGTAACACATACAGTTAACTGATGTACCAATTTAGAGTTTTACCCTCCATTTGTCACATATATACCAGTTTATAATTTTTTGTGGTATTAATCCAATTTAACATAGTTTAGAGTTTTTGTTGGTCAAAAAATTAGTTTGAGGTAAATTTGTTACAGGTGTACCAATTTGAGGTTTTTCGTAATCAAAAATTAGTTTTTAGTAAATTTTTCATAAGTGTACTAGTTTGAGGTTTTTCGTGATATTAACCCTTTAAATTAAAATTACTATTCATTAAACTAAAACAATTAAGAGAAAACCTCATTGCATATATTCAATTGCTTCAACTTGAAAACTCTATTTATCGATGGTAACATCCTCGTTAAGACAATCCATATCTTAAAAAAAGGAAGAGATTAAATAGAACATTCACTCATTATATATACAAATGAATCACAAGATTAAAATAAATATACATGACTTACCCATGCCTATCGCGTCACGCTCTCGCATGCTAGAATCGAGACATTTTTCTACATGGGTCTCTCCCAGATCATACCTCATGTGACAGCGGAGTTTATTTGATCTAAATTTAAAATTGGAGTCACAAACTAATCATTTATGATAGGTTGACTAGAAACCTAATCGAGGTACAAGAGAAATACCAAGATCCTACGAACCAGAGATTCTGAATAAGAGACTTGATTACGTTAACGAACCCAAATTGAGACAATTAACGCCATTTCAGTACCTAAGAACGATATGGCATGTCTAACGTGTCACACGGATTCCTAAGGTCAATTCATTAATCTAATCATGAACAAACAATTAAGCACCCAAGAATTAAATGCGCAATCAATGGCAAATCAATCAGAGCAACCCTAATTTGCCCACTAAAAATGAAAATCAAGTAAAACACCCAAACCCTAACGAAGCTCTAATAGCTTGTTCATTTCATGATTTATGCATTTTTAGGTTTTTAGGGTTTTTTAGGGGTTATAACCCTTAAATTTGGAAATTTCCAAAAATGCCACTTAGGCATTTCCGAAAATTCAAATTTCACTTTTTATGGCTAGCCACGATGATTTTGGATCATTCTGTGGATTTTCAAAAATTCTTATTTTTGATTTTTTTTGGAAAAAATTTTTAAACCGAGAATTCATTTTTTTATGATTTTCTGAAATTTTTTATGAATTGTCCAATTTTTTCAATTTTTTATTTTTCTGAATTTTTATATTTTTATATTTTCTGAATTTTCTGAATTTTTATGAATTTTCTGAATTTTTTTTCCAAAATTTTTCGAATTTTTTAATTTTTTATAAATTTTCTGTAAATTTTTGAATTTTTACAAAATTTTTAAATTTTCTAATTTTCTAAAAAAATCTAATTTTTTTTATGATTTTTGTGATTTATTTATTTTTTTTAAGAATTTTCTGATTTTTTATTTTTTATTTTTAATTTTCCTCGCCGGGGACAAACCGGACCGGACCAGTTCAAATCGGTTCGGCTGAGACTGAACCTGCCGGCATCGGCGCGGGCGCCAATCTTCTTCTCTGGCGGGCATGGCAAGCCAAAACGGAGTCGTTCTGGCCCAAATTCATTGAGGCATCTTTACAAACAGTTGGTGTGCATTGTTCCGCATTTAACGTTCTTGAGGTCACCGATTCGGGCCCGTCGTTGACGAGCCTCCGGCAACTTTTTGACCATTCCGATTGCATCACAATGAAGTTCATGTGTTCGAGTATCAATTTAGTCCAATAAAATCGCCGCTGGACGTTCGCCAGTTGGCGAAAAATCGATTGAAAAATCCTAATCTAACATTACCCTAAACAAGATTACCCAGAATACTAATCCTAAAACTAGTCGTCTTAGTCATCTAAATTGGTTCTAATAACTATCAAAACATCAAACAAAGTTAGGGAAACTAACTTGAATGGCCCTACGGCCATGGCAATGCTCTAGCGAGACTTCGGGTTTTCCGGCAAAGGGGTTTAATGCACGGGCGACTCGGTTTGTGCATTTTTAACCATTCAAAGTGCCAACAAATAATGAAGATGAAGTCAGAATATGTTTTGAGCATCAATCATAATAAAATCACGAAGAACACACAAGTTTGAGCTAAAACACATTCTGGAAATTCTGGAAATCTGTGACCGCGAAGGAATTTTACTTACTTCGTTCAATGTCCAAATGAAATTGTCGAAGTGATCTATGCCCCGAGGATTGTTCCTTGACACTTGGTCTTCACCCTGGTGGTCTCGGTTTCGCCGAAACAGGTCTGGATTGGCTGGACCGAGCTCGTTTTCAGGCATTCACAGTCAGCCAGATTGACTGGAACAGTGAGGGGAGAATCACGGCCAAACCATGATTCGCCGGTGCTCTGCCGTCTACGGCAACACTGAGCACTCGTGAGGGGACTCTCGACCCTCTCTCTCTAACTTTTCCACGATGATTTTGCTCCTTTCTCTCTCCTCTCTCTTTGGAATTTTGTCAAACGGGTTCTGTCCTCTCCCGTTAGTTTTTTATTCTTTCATGTTGATCGATTTCGTGCTCGAAATGGGTTGGAACCAACTTCCGATCGGTTAAGGTGGTTAACCGGTGCCAGCTGGACATTTTCCAGCTGGCACAATTGATTAAAATGTGCCAAAATAGCTTGAAATGAACGGTGAAGTGGCGGGTTTAATTCGGTTTTCTGGGTTTAGTTTGGTCTAGGCAAAGTCGGGTGAAGAAGATGATCTACCTGATTTGGTCGAGTCGATCCGATCGACTCGGCAGACCCAGGTTGATCCAAATTCTCAAATTCGACTCAATTTCAACCTATTTTTTCAAATCAAACCCCAAAATTGGATGCCCCATCATATTCCAAACCCAAAGATATAATTTTTCCTAATTTTTATTGTAATTGAGCCTAATATTTTCTCATTTTTGTACTCGGGTTAATAGGATTTTGTTCAATTTGATGTCCTAATGACCTGATTAGGCAAAATTGAAGTCAAAATTGAATTACCCACATCTTATTAACCTTAGCAATATGGTCTCATATTTCGACAATTTCATATTGGGCACGATTCCCAATTTGGGTTCAAAATTCTTAATTTTCAATCAAATTTTGGGGATTTTTTTATTTTTAAGTCGAATTATGCAATTGGACCGACCATTGTGCAATTGAAAGGTCCCAGAATCAATTGTTGTGAAGACACTATGACTTAAAAATGACTAGAAAAAATTTAATTGCATTTTTTGTTCAATTTGGGTTTAATTTTGCTCAATTTTGGGAAAAACATATACCCGATTGAGATTTTTCAAAATTGACAATGTATTTATGAAATTGGATTTAAAATAAGACTAATGAATATTTTTATGGAATTTTCTGATTCCATTTGCTATTTTTCTTGATTTTCTCGCTTATTTTGACTAAAAGAAATTAAGGAAAAATGCTGAAATTTTTTTTTTTAGAAATAGGTTTCTAGGCTTGGCCAAGATTCCTAGACCTAATTTTGAATTTTTTGAAAATATGAAAAAAAAATGAGCTAAAAATTAGGTGTCAATAGCTACCCCTCTTTGAGATTGAGCTCGTTAGAGGTTGATCTCAAAGATAAAGTGACACTTGAATTTTTAGTCGACTCACTAAACAAGATAAGATGGAAATTTCACAACAACTGATTAGGGTTCTTGCTTTTGAAATTCATGATTTAATCCAACAGTTCTCTTTTCAGAACACATTTTGAAAGTTTCTTAATGATTGAGAGAGATAAACTTACTTGTTTGTGAGAGCTTTTTTTGTTGCTCATCCAAGGGCATGAATTGATAGTAGTGATGATTATAATGCTTATTCTGATTTCGTGATTTAAGGGCGAACCAAGAACGCTCGAAACTCTTCGCCTGAGGACTTGAATTTCCCTAGTGGTTCTTCACCAGTAAGACTTTGGATTTGGCTAGGGGCTCTTCGCCTGGAGGACTTTAGATTTGCCTAGGGGCTTCTCGCCAGTAGGACTTTGAAATTGCCTTGTGACTCCTCGTCAAATAGGACTTTGGAATTTACCTAGTAGCTCATCGCCAGTAAGACTTTGAAATTGCCTAGTGACTCTTCGTCAAACAGGACTTTGGAATTTGCCTAATGACTCCTCATCAAATAGGACTTTGGAATTTGCCTGGTAGCTCCTCACTAAATAGGACTTTGGAAAGACTTTAAACAATGAATACCTTAACCGTGAGTTTTGTGATTTTGAGGTTTCACTAACCTTGATATGGTTTTTAGTTGACTAAAAACTATTTTGAAAAGTAGTTTTGAAATTAATCAAAACCGTTTGAAATGTTATTTTTCTTTTAGCTTACCACAAACTATTTGAAAACTTGGTTTTAAGTTGACCAAAAACTTTTGAAACCTAGTTTTGAAATATGCATTCTTTGTATGCATTTCAGACAATCAAATTTCCTTTTCAAGGAATTATTTGAATAAAATGCTTGCAAACTTTCAAGAAATGCTTGAAATAATCATTTGGAAGACTTTGATTAGAAAGGATTTGTTTCGATCTATGAACTTGGTCTTTTCTCCATTTGATTGAAATGGGACTTTTCTGATATCCCTCAATTTTATCTCTCTTAATCAGTCCTTAGGTGTTCCGAGATATTCGCAATGTATATAATCCAATTAATCCGATAGCGTCTTTCAAAAGATTGTAATGTTGGCTTGGTCATTAGCTATTCAAAGGATAGGCATTCTGAGGCCAAGAAAAGGATTTCATCATATCTGACTTCGGGTCTACAAGTTAAGAACCTCAAGGGTAAGATAAGACAATATTGCACATACTTCTTTAAGTGATGGCTTCCGTCATGAAATCATATTTTCACTCTCAATATCCCAATCTAAAGAGTCTTTGGGGAGAGGTTGTAATGTTTGGTATTGGGTAGGCTAAAAAAGATTAATTGTTTTTAAATTCAAGGTTTTTGTGAAGCTGGTGATCTTCTTGGCATCACTGCCCTTTTTCTTTGTCCACCGGAGATCTTTTCTTATCATGAACACAAAAGTCCCCTAAATTTTCATTGAGATCTTTTCAATCATTGATTTGTTGTGACTTTTGATTTTTCACAACTTTTGCTTTTCTTTCTTTTGAATGTTTTTCTTTCTTTTCTTTTGTTCAGTTTTTTGGGCATTGGTCTTACTTTTACCAGGCACACTGCTTTTTCATGCCACAGACTCCTTTGTCCTTGATCTTTTTGCATACTAAGAACTCTATGTTCTGCCCTTTTGTTTTCTATTTATTAAAGTGGATCATATGCTTATGCTCCAGTGCGAAAGATGATCACCAACTTGGGGTTCTGAAATGAATATTCAGGCTCAATTGGGCTTTTGTAAAAGTAATGTGTTTAGGTATAGGAAATCAAGTCCTCATTTTCCTCTTGGGATGTTTTGAGCTTCCATATGACTTCATATGAAGTTATCACAGAAAGATTAATGTAAGAGTATGCAATAAATCTTTCTTGATCCTATTCTCCATAGTTGTCAATCAACAAACCTCCTGATTTGCCCCAACGTGGGGTAGTTCTTAATAGGGTTGTTTTGGGAAAACTTCTCCATTGTTTTGGCTCAAATTTGGTTTGTAAGAGATAAGCATGTGTTTGGGATAGTGAAATGATTGCCTTTCATCATTTCAATCAATGTAATCATTGCGACTATCCCACATTTCCTTCGGATGAGTTTTTTCTCACTCGTTTCTACACTTTAACTTTGAGTGTATAGGGGACGTGTTTGAATATGGCTTACTTTTCACCATTTGAAGGTCTTTCCATTTGATTTGATCTAAACTCTTTCTATGAAATTTTTCAAAACCTTTTGTCAAATTATCTCTTTTAGAGAATTTTGATGCTTATTGCATTTTTAAAGAAAGCGTGTTTCAAAATCTTTGATTGAAACATTTTTGAAGTATTTTCCTTTGCAAAACACTTTGTTTTGTTTTTGCTCAGCCTTAATGTCATTCCGCTTAGGGAAGAAAAAAGTTTGATTTTTCTTTTAGATAGGCGACCTCACATGCTCTCATGATTTAGGGATTCTTATCTGATCAATTTATCAAGATCTCTCTTGTTTGCATGCCTTTGCTTTGGTTACACTGGGGATTCTTCTATTGTTGCTCCCTTTCTTTGTCTCTGGGGATGGTAAAAAGGAAAGCACATTAGAGGATATCAATGGAAAAAGGAATTGGGAAATGATACTTCCCTATACCATTTGATAACTCCATTGGTAATTCTGAAATTGTCAACTGGTTCAGATTCAAACTTGCTTTCTTTTGCAAAATAGATAAACATGTTCATGAAATGTATGGCATGCATGATATGCATGATATGCACATGTTCTAAAGTGACCCAAATCTTTTCTTGAATGTTCGTCTTCATTTCATGGGTAAAAAATCTTGACAGCATCTGCATTTACAGGATATGCCAATTCTGTTCCTGTCATATCTACAAGAATCAATGCTCCTTCCGGAAGAACCTTCTTGATAATGTATGGACCATCATAATTCAGAGTGAATTTGCCCTGAGGATTTGAATTGTTGAAGATGATTTTCCTCACTACTAAATCCTCTGTTTTGAAATTCTTCGTTTTCACCTTTTGATTAAAGGATTTAGCCACTCGTCTTTGATAGGCTTACCCATGGCATATAGCTTTTAATCTCTTTTCATCGATCATGTTGAGTTGTTCATACCTTTGTTGGTTCCACTTAGCTTCTGAAAGTTTTAACTGAGATAGTATCCTTAATGAAGGAATTTTCACTTCAACAGGTAGAACCACTTCCATTCTATAAATCAAAGAAAATGGGGTTGCTCCAGTTGATGTTCGAATTGAAATTCGGTGCACCATCGAAGCATACAGCAACCTTTCGTGCCAATCACGATAATTTTCGGCTGTCTTGTCTACTACCTTTTTGATATTCTTATTTGCCGCTTCAACTGCTCCATTCATTTGTAGATGATATGGAGATGAATTCAGTTGTCGGACATGGAAGTGCTCAAGTAGATCATCTACAATTTTATTGTTTAGATTTGAGCCATTATCCTTAACTATTGCTTCTGGAACTCCGTACCTAGCAATGATGTCCCGCTTGATGAATCTTGCAACATTCTTGGTAGTAACATTTTGTGTAGGAGTTTGCTTCAATCCATTTAGTGAAATAGTCAATAGCAACCAGAATGAACCGGTGTTCATTTGAGGCCTTGGGGTTGATTGGACCAATCATATTAATGCCCCACATTGAAAATGGCCATGGCTTGGACATTTGATGTAGCTCATTTGGCGGTGCGTTGATTTTATCTCCATAAACCTGACATTGATGGTAACATCTTGCGTGTTGGATGCAATCTGATTCCATTGTCATCCAGTAGTATCCCAATATCATAATCTTTCGTGTTAGAAGATGTTTGTTCATGTACGGTCCACATTCGCCCTCATGAATTTCTTTCATGATTTGTTCAGTTTCTGTAGCATTCACATATCTTAATAGAGTTGAATCAAATGTTTTCTTGTAGAGGGTTTGACCACTAAGAAAGAATTTGTTGGCTATTTTCGTCATAAACTTCCTGTCACCTAGTTGGCTTTCTTCAAGAAATTCTCCTGACTGAAGATACCTCTTGATATCATGATACCATGGTTCGTTATTGAACTCTGCTTGGGCCATCATGCAATGAGCTGGTTGTTTGAGAATATTGATTCTCAATGGTTTTTATATCTATACTATCTTCAGCTTGTGATAAGGATGATAAAGTTGCAAGAACATCTACAAAATGATTATGAGCTCTTGGAAGATAATCAAATGTTACTTCTTCGAATTCCTCCATCATTCCTTCTAAGTATTTGTGATAGGGAATTAGCATTGCATCACAAGTTTGCCATTCTCCAGTTATTTGCAATATAATGAGCATAGAATCTCCATACACTTGGAGTCTCCTTATCTTCATCGAGAGGGCCAATTGCAGGCCAAGGATACATGCTTGATATTCAGCGATGTTGTTGGTGCATGGGAATACCAATTTTGTAGATACTGGGTAATGTTGGCCTTCTAGGGAGATTAGCACTGCCTCAGTTCCCGATTCAGATAAATTGATTGCACCATCAAAATATATGGTCCATTGGTTATCGACCAATGTTAATATGTGATCATCAAGTCTTTCTTCTTCAGGGTCAATGGTATTCTGGGAATTTTCTGCTAGCATGTCTACTATCACCCGTCCCTTAATTGATTTCTGTGGTGAACTTCTGATATCAAATTCTAATAACAGGACTTACCATTTTGCCAATTTCCCGACCAAGGAGGATTTCTCAAGTAAGAACTTGATAGGGTCATTCTCTGTCACCAATAAAATTTGATGATAAAGGGTGTACTGTCTTAATCTGTGTAATACCCAAATCAATGCAACACATGTCTTCTCAATTACTGGGTAATTACTTCTGATGTTGCCAATTTCTTGCTCAAGTAATAAATGGCTTGTTCTTTACCATCATTTGGCCTTCTTTGTACATGCACCGCTCCTAATGACTCATAGTGAATCATCAAATATAAGATCAGCAGAACTCTAAGAACCGGTGGTACCAATACAGTAGGCATACCAGATATTCTTTGATCTTGTCAAAGGTTTATTGACATTCTGCATCCCATTTTACTTTGGCATTTTTCTTTAACAGTTTGAAGAATGGTTTAACAGTCTTAGAAAGCTGAAAGATGAAACGAGCAACATAGTTTAATTGCCCCAGCAGGCTTCTCACTTCTTTTAATGTAAAAGGAGTCTTTAAGTCATATATTGCCTTGATCTTGGAAGAATCAATTTCGATTCCCTTGTTACTGACCACAAATCCTAGTAGTTTGCTAGATTTTACCCCAAATACACACTTGTTGGGGTTCAGTCACAACTTGTACTTTCTAAGTCTTTTGACCAATTTGTGAAGCACCTCAACATGATCTTTTCCTTGTTTGGATTTTACAATCATGTCATCCACATATACTTCAATTTTTTTGTGTATCATATCATGGAACAGAGTTACCATTGCCCTTTGATACGTGGTACCAACATTTTTCAAACCGAAATGCATTACCTTATAACAAAATGCGCCCCATAGTGTTATGAAGGATGTTTTCGCCTTATCCTCTTTCTTCATGAGGATTTGATTATATCCTAAGAAACTATCCATGAATGAAAATATTTCGAACCCAGCAGTGCTATCCACTAATACATCAATAAGTGGAAGCGAGAAATCATCCTTAGGGCTTGCTTTATTTAGGTTGCAATAATCAACGCATACCCGTACTCGACCATCTTTCTTCATTACGGGTACTATGTTGACAACCCATTCTGGATATGACATTACTTCGATGAAACCGATTTTGAGTAATTTCATCACCTCCTCTTCTATTTTCTTTACCAATTCCGGCTTTGTTCGCCTCAATTTTTGCTTCTTTGGTGGAATACTTGGATTAATTGACAAAGCATGTTCAACTATACTTGAATCAAGGCTTGGCATGTCAGCATAAGACCATGCGAATATATCTTGATATTTCTTGAGCAAATCTGTTATTCTTTCTGCTTCTGCTGAGGGAAGATTTTCTCCAGTCTTAACCTCTTTAGGATTCTCTTTATTACCCAGATTAAGAGTAATCATTTTTTCTAACGTGAGTAGCTTTGATTCTTCATGACAGATCCATTCTCTTCTGATCTCTTCCTCATCTTCGCAAGTGATCTCCTCGGAGAGATTTGAGTCACATACGAACCTATTATGGATGTGTGAATGCTCATGCCTCTATGCAATAAACATGGTTAGTAATTGTATATGAAATGAATTGATGCATGAGGTTTACTGAAAAATCATTGTGAAAAATCATTTTGAAATCTGTTTTGAAGAGATCAAGAGGATAGAAGTAATCTTCATATCCTTGGACATCCTTGCTCTTAAAACCGCTTTTACAATTAGGAGTCATATGAAAACCCAAAGCCTCAAGCCTCACGTGTGAGAGCAATATTCATCATTGGTTTTGTTTTGTTTCCATATGTCTTTAACAAAACATTGAACACTTTTATTGAATTACAAAATGTGATTACAATTGTATTAACAAGAATGAGAATTGCAACTAAGCCGAAATTGTAAACAACATCAATATGAAACAGACAAATTGTAAAGGCAGTAATAAGGAAAGGGTTCAAACGAATCTTCCTACTCCAGTGCGTAGGTGTCTTCGTCTTCAGTTATAACGATGCTGATAACATCCTCTTCAAATAAACCCAGCAAGATAGACTCTGCTTTTGCATATCAATTTTCTTCTGAAAGCAATTTGGGAGGCCCAGGAAAGTTTTCTCTGACATGAATCTGATTATAGGGTAACCCTCTAGCCTTACCCCTCCACGTTGATGGGTTAATGGTTCGATCACCTCAGCTTCCACGGCCTTCACGATTCTTTTGACCTTGGCCTTGGCCTCCATGGTGATTACTAGTGACTTCATACCCCACTCCATACTTTTTCTTTATGCTAAATAGGATAATGGGTTTTTTAATTCCTTACGCTTTTGTCCCAAGTCCATCATCAAGGTTGAATCCATATTGACATAATACTCTTCCAGACATAATAGATGATACCGAAAGTTTCGGAGACTTTATGACACTACCAGCGAGAATTTGTATCATAGAAATCATCTCAAAGGAATAATAGCTTGGCTCTTCTTTTATCTCAGGCTCAACATAAGGTATGGCACTTTCCTTGTAAGTGGTGAAGTCCGTCTCTCTGTGCACGATAATCATTTTACCATTAATAACAAATCTAACTTTTTTTTTATGAAGACTAGAAGGAATGGCGCCAGCCATATGAATCCAAGACCTCCCCAGTAGTAAGTTGAAAGTCCTTGAAATGTCTATCACTTGAAAATCAATCAGGAAAGGCATAGGGCCTATATTTACTTCCAGCTCAATGTCACCGATAACATCTTTCTTCATCCCATCGAACGAACGTACAGTCATCTTTGAAGGCTTGACGAACTCTTCATTAATTCCTAGACGATGCAGTGTGCTTAATGGACACAAATTAAGCGCGGAGCCATTATCAATTAGCACGCGGGATACTTCCTTGCCTTGGCATTTGACGGCAATATATAAGGCCTTGTTATGTGAACGGCCATCCATTGAAAAATCTTCGTCAAAAAAAGCTATTTGATCTTTCAAAAGAGTAGCTCCAACGAAATCTTATAGTTACACCTTGTTGATCATTTCAGGAACATATACTTCATTAAGAAGCTTCATAAGCACTATTTTGTGGCTTTTCTGAGGTTTTGAGAAGATCTAGTAATGAAATTTGTGCTGGCATCTTCCTCAATTTCTTAATTACCTCATATTCGCTTGTCCTTATGATTGACAACAACTGCTTGATATCTTCTTCAATTACTAATTTCTTTTCGTGCTCGCCTTCTTTTGAGACATAACATCTTCTCGATCTGGTTATTGCATCAACTTCTTTAGGCGTGTTGTCCCATGGTACACATTTAGTATCAAATTTCCCCTTTGGAGGCAAAGTGATTATCACATGCTGAACCTCTTTCTCTTCGATCTTTAGTTGATCAATTGGGAGCTCAATGGTAATTGGTTCAACATAATCCTTCTCTTCCTCAAACCTATCCACTTCATCAAGATTAATCAATAGCGGTGTAATCAGGGACACCATGCTTTTGTCAGCTTCAAAAGTATCCATTCCACCCTAACCGTCAGGCACGATATTTTCATCTTTAGATGCCTATGAAGGTGGTGTGTATTTGATATGGTAATTATACCGGCCAGTGTCTTGTCCCATATAATCCACAATGTCGCCTTGTTTTCGTGCTTTGCGAACAAATCATCTGTCTTCTTGGCGAGGCTTTTTCTTCATTTTCTCATTTTGATCTTCTTTCTCCTCAAGACTTAATTCGTTAATTGGGATTTCATATATGCCGCCCAATCTATCAGGCATAATAGTTTCATTTTTAAAAGCCCAGGGTAGAGGTGTATACTTAACACGAAAGTTATATTTTCTACTATCTTGACCAATGAGGTCTACAGTGTCACCTTACTCAAGTGATGTTTGGGTAAATCGCCTTTTACCCCGCCAAATCCTTTCTTTTTGCTCTTCAAATTGATTCACTTCATCACTGGGTGGAGTCTCATTTTATCTGCTGAGCTCATCATCCATGCCACCCCAACCATCGAGCATAATCACTTCACTTTTAAAAGCTCACAGCGGTGGAGTATACTTTACTTGGAAGTTGTATTTGCTAGAATCTTCTCCCAAGTTGTCTATAATTTCCCCTTTTAAGAATGCTTCACGATGAAAGTGAGCATCACCTTATCAAGCAGTCTTTAATTTGGCCTCATATTCATCGTCATCATCAGACCTTATTATTTCTCCTTCTGTAAGGACCATATTTACCACATTGTGCTCAAGAAGAGGGTTCTTATGCACATTTAGCTCTAGCTCTTGAAAACTTAATATCTTCTTGTCGATGAGCTGCTGAACTTTGTATTTCAGGATTGGACAATTGTCTACATGGTGTCCTCTTTCTCTCATGTGATATGTGCAAGTCTTTGACTCATCGTACCAGGAGAACCTTGTAGGATTATCTCTTAGCACTTCTTTGGCCACCAAATGCCTTTCCAACGGCATCGGTAGTAATTTCGACAGGGGCCATGGCAACGGAGTGAATCGTCTTACGGGTCTTTTCTTCGGCTCAAACTGTTTTGGATTTCTCCAAGGGACGTTAGACTGTTTTGGGAATGAAGCCTAATCAACATTGGGGCTAGATACCATAGCCACGTCACGTACAGGTTCTTTATCCTTTCTTCCAGGATACGGTCTCCGTACTGTCACTTCTTGAGATTTCTTTTCCTTCAATGTCCATTCGATTCTTTTACCGACCTTCACCAACATGGTGAATGTTTGACAGCCCCATATATGTAGCTTGTCGTAATACTCAGTTGGTAACGACTTCAAGAAGAGTTCAATAAGTTCATCGTCACTTATAGCCGGTTTAACTTGTGAGGCTACAGCTTTCCACCTTTGAGCGTAGACTCTGAATCCTTCACTTCTTCGTTTCTCGGTTCTGACTAAGTCCTCCCAGGTTGGAAGTACTTTGACATTGGATTTGTATTGGCGAAGGAATTCTCTCGCCAAATGGTCCCATTCGGTAAAATCTTCTATGTCGAGAGCGGTATATCATGCCAAGGCTGCTCCCTTCAACTATCTTGAAAAGTGTTGATAAGAAGTGGCATATTGTCTGAATATCTTGACATCTTGTGGAAATAATATTTCAAATGGCTTTTAGGATAGCCAGTTTCATCATATTTATTCACGAACTCCAGTTCTTTGTAATTTTCTAGAACCACCACATTCGCATAAGGCGAGAATTTATCGAACCTTTGAAGCTCATATCCTTGGCTTGCAAGGCATTCTTCAATTTTGGCCAATCATTTTGCCTCCTCTTCATCCTTGGATGTCTTTTTAATCCGAATGTCTTCTTCCAAATCCACTATTTCAGGTGCAGCTTTTGGAGGATTCTCTTGAACTGGTTCTTTACTTCTCATTGGCTCTTCAACAGGTACTTCAGCGGTATTTGCAGCTCCTGGATTTGAAACTGTAGGATAAGATCCCTTCGTAGCTATGATGAAGGCCTTCATTTCTGCCATCATGGCAGCCATTTGCGTCATCTAGTTCTCCACTTCAACTAGTTGAGTGCAAGTTTCTTCCTCGGCCATTTTAATTTATAAACGGGTTCGGGGTCTTTTTCTTCCGTTTCTAGAAAACCTGTCCTCATGAAAACTATCGGGATATTAGAATTGGTGAAATGAATATGAAAACTCACATTCTTTTAATTGTATAGTTTCTTGTGATTAACAAGGATAAGAACTTTTACATCGGTGGCTGCGATGGTTTGCGCTCAGTTCCTTTCACGAGAGGTCCTGGGTTCAAAACTCGTAGGTGCCGGTGATTTAAGTGGAAGGTCGTGGCGGTGGGATGCTGCGCTAGCCCCCCCGAGGACTAGTTGGGCTTCACCGCTGGTTTGAGCGCAAGCTCGCCGGCCGCGCGGACACCTCGGTCATCAAAAAAAAAAAAGAACTTTTACACGAGCCTTAGCCTTGCATAAAAATTCTCATCAATGTTTTTCTCAAGGAATCATACCATTCAAAGAATTGTAATCCATGGTGATCATTCTTTTTAATCATATCTTTGAATTTATCTAAACGGATTTTGAAAAATGAGTATTTCATATAAAATCCAAGATTGCTATACAAAATGACTTTCAACTCGAATGGCAATTCTAAATTATCCAAGTCTAGGCTTCTTGCTAACTAAGGTAGTTTCCGCCCCGTGGTAATCCTTCCATTTCTTGATTTCAGATTCCTATTCTTCGACATCGATCGCTACTTCTTCGGGGATATAAGGCTCAACTCTAGGCACGTGTGGGATAATGTATTCTGGGACATACTCCTCGGGATCCGTTATAATGCTCAATGGAACGTATGGCTCCACATCAATTGGTCGTTTACTTTCCATCCACTTGATGTATTCCTTGGATGCCATATAAATCTCCATGTCTCCTTCCAAGTTCTTTGATCATTTCACTACTTGTGAAGTTGTCCAAAGAAAGGATAATTTTATGAACCTTGGCTCAAAGATCTTTCTTCTCTTCTTCGGGTATAATTCCACTTGGGATGTTAAAGGCAAATTCCTCAGGGTTCCATGCCGGTGGGACTTGTTGAAGCATTCCAAATTGTCTGACAACTCTCAAGGGACAATAGGCGGCTCCCCCATTCAACCCGAGTAATGGTACCGCGTTCCCTTCTTGCCTTGTAATCCTTGCCTTGTCAATTTTTTGCCAATTGATCTGCCATTGGATTTGACTAGGAGTTAAGGCCCTAATGAAATTGGCCCAATCTAAGAAAGATTGTTTGGGTAATTTTTGTTGAATATGAAGGTATCATTCTATGGGATTTATCGTTGGGCAAATCTCACGAATATTCATGGAATGACACCATGGTCGAATATGTGAGATGAACCATAGAGATAGGAGACCCATAGAAGCTTGAAAGATTTCCTTTCCACGATTTTGATATGTGTTCAAGGAAATGATGGTTTGGGCAAGAAGCATATTAGAGAAATCTCATTTGTGACATGCTTGCCTCGCGATTATTGCAACTAAAGGGTCGAATCTCGTTCTAGATATGGGGAATAGAACGAAGCCAAAGAAGACTAGAATGAAAACCCGAGCCGAAGTGTTTCTCATTTCCCTATGAAGTTTGGAAAAATTGGCTATTAGAAAGGATAATGGCAATCTATCCATGTTTGATTGATTAACTTTTCGATTTTGGAAGTTTTGAGGTTAAGGAATTCTGTAAGAATGCTTATGGGATTAAATCCAACAGATAATTCTACGACCCTAGGCTTGGAATCAATTCCAGTGGCAGCTTGATATTCTTCTAAAGTCGGTGTCAATTCATACTCTCCAAATTGAAAGGTGGCGGTGGAAACTTCTCAAAAATGCGCCAATGCTTAGATCAAACTGACTTGATGTTCCACATGGATCAAGTCTAGAAGGGATCCCAACCTATCTTGGACATAAAGTTGGTTATCTTTTGTCATGTCCTTCCATCAAGCCATGAGCTCTTTTCATGGAATGAGAACCACTTGGATGTCTAATTTTCCCATCGAGCCTAATCATGCAAAAAAGTTCATTATTAATCACCATGAATTACACATCAATTTTAAATGCCCCCATTTTAATTATACGTCCTTTTTATGGAATAAATGGAGGTAAGGTACATTTGCATACTTATGACGTAATATAAATGTTACTTCTAATTCATTTATGCCTTAAAAGAGCATATACTTGAAAATGTGAATGAAACCAATGTTTAATGCAAAATGCCTTTTGTCATGCTCCATTTTGACCAGAAAGTCCTATCCTATGGATTACAACTTCGAATACATCAAAAATAGACTTTTGGCAAATGAGATTGTACGTGTCACATCTTGAGCATTCAATCTACTTGAATTACATTGAAAATCCCCATGGACCTATACATTCCATCTAGAAATGAAAAATATGACTAAATGGAACATGTCATCATATTCATTCATTCTAGTATAAAAAGGCATTTTGATAAAATATTGATTGTCATTTGGGCATTTTTTTAACAAAATTGTGTCAACTAACTTTGCATAATTAAAAAGATGAGAGAAGTGGACCGGCACTTACTTACCAACACATTTTTGCTTGGTTTTAGGTATACCAACCATAAAGACAAGCATATGCAACAAGTGAGGTTTTGACACCTAAAAGGGTGAGATATACTAAAGACTCAAGGTCACCACCTCAATGAACAAGGAATTCCATTCCAATAGGCAATTGGCCTAAAGTAATGGAATATTATTCCATCTCGGTGATCGGTATTGTATTTAAATGATCCCATGAGCAATCGGCACACAGTTTCGCCTAAACACATACCTCCTAAGAGTGATCCTAAATGTAGCCGGGGTTAGGCCACGGGTGGTGTGTGCGAAAAGTGTAGTGCTAAAGCAATTTAAAGGCAAACACAACAATTTATAACCAAACAGCACTTCTAAAATTTGGTGGAATCGCATTCAATCCCGACACCATCCTGTAAAACAAAGGTAAACACAGACTACACCCCTTATACCTCCCACCCGCATCACCATTTAAAATGTCATTATTGGAACGTACCTGGGATCCTTGCGAGCACAAACACATGCATATCATTCTATTTTAGGCTTAAGTCCACTTAGAAACCCAAGGTTCCCTAGCGAAGTCGCCAAGCTTGTCACGCCACACTCTCACATGCTAGAATAAAGGCATTTTTCTACACGGGTCTCTCCCAGACCATACCTCACATGACAGCAATGTTTATTTGATTTAAATTTAAATTTGGAGTCGCCACTAATCATTTATGGTAGGTTGACTAGAAACCTAATTGAGGTACAAGAGAAATACCACGATCCTACGAACTAGAGATTCTGATTAAGCAACTTGGTTACGTTAACGATCCCAAATTGAGGCCATTAACACCCTTTCGGTACCTAAGAACGATATGGCATGTCTAACGTGTCACACGGATTCTTAAAGTCAATTCACTAATGTCACGCCCCGTACCCCGCGAAGCATGAACATCCGCGTATAGGTTGAAATGTGGTGCGACACTCCCAAGTTACGTCACCAACTCGAAAACCCAAATCAGAGAAAACACGACACAAGCGGAAACGACGTATATATATAATATATATACACCCAGACAATTAACAAAGCAACCATGAATAGCAAGAGTCAACAATTTACAAACGATTAAAACAATATATACATTCATTATAAAACTTATATACAGTATCCTTTTAAAAAAAGAGGTACATCAAAAGGGCCACGAAACAAAAAGGGATAGGTGGTCTAGGGTAACGAACTAACTACAGGAGGGCTACAGTCAAAAAGAGTCGGCCCTCGCTCCTAAAGCTGATATCTAGCCTACGGTACCCAGTCGGGATCCGAACCCGATGACTCTGAAGAACTCTCGGACTGCTCCTGGTCCACTTCGAAACTCATGGCCTCTGACTCGGTCTCTGGCTCCGGGTCCTGCTCCTCACCCTCATCTATATCCATAGGCTCAAGGGCCTTAGCGTCCGCCTGCTCCAGAACGGGATCCACTACCTCGGGCTCAAAAGCTAGTCCACCAAGCTTCTCGTGCTCCTCCTCGATCTCCAAAATCTCGGCTCCAACATCGGAATCAGTATCATCCATACCGATATCTACAACTTCGCCATCTGGACACTGCCTATCCATCTGACCTTCTCCATTAAATGGAACGTCTACCGACCTGATGGGTCGGTATAGTTCTCCATCACTGTCTCTAAAACACTAAGACAAGTACTCGTGGGCCTTATAATGATTCAATCCTACATCTACCCATACTATAGTATAATGCCTAAGGTATCTCTACCCGTTCCCCACGGGGTGAACGATCATGGTACGCTCGATATGGTGGGGAATCCCAAAGCATAACGGCGCGTCATTAAAGTTCATGGTCGAGAATATGAAATGTCAGTTTTACAACAACCGTGAGAAAACTCAGCAAGTAACAACCCCTAATCCTATACTAGGCTAATGTGCACCTCCAAACAGGTAATTCACACATTAAGTAATGAACCAGTATATCAATATAATTTACTTGGGCCCACAGCCCAATTCACTATCTTAGCCCTGCAGCTTAGGCATTTGATATCGATATAAGTCAAGTGTAATTATACCGACCCGAAGGCTCACAGTTGAATATAACGACCCGTAGGCTCGACCCTAAGACCACAATTTGATATAACGACCCGTAGGCCCGACCCGAATGCCACAATTTGAAATAACGACCCGTAGGCTCGACCCGAAGGCCACAATTGAATAAACCTCAGACATGTACGATAAGCACTCAATTTCAATCATGCTAAAACATACTCTTATAAACTGCATGCCCGGGAATTCAAAGTTAATTACCGATGCCAGATCACCAAGCACAATTATGCTCAAATTAGACATATTCCACTCAATCTCGGCATTCCCAATCATTGCCATTCTAGTCCAATCAAGTCCAAGTTCATTCCGCGCATTCATTACACAAATCAATTTAATGCACCTAAGGCCCGCCTTGAACAATTCGATCTCGATAGTCGTTCTTATCATCACGGGGCCACTTAATAGAATTTATATAAGTCCTAACAAATCCCTAAATTTTGCCTAATTCCAAGTCTTTGATCAATGAACTCAATTTATGCACAACTTAGGCAATTTAGGCAAATTCGGTACTGATGAACAGTACCAGGGCAGATTATCAATTAGGCCCTAAACCTTGTTTAAACCAACTCATAAAGCTTTAATCACAATCACTAATCACCCAACAACTAAATACACTTAATTAAGCCTTAATTAAGCCTAAATAGTCCCTAAAATGTCCAATTCAAAGCCCTTAGCAATTGAACCCAATTAGTACAACACTTAGACAAATTACACAATTTCGGTTCTGTGTGAACAGTACCAGAACAGGGCATCATTTGGACATTAAACCACACTTAAACAATCTTATTAAGCCTTAATGACCTACCCTAATCATCCTGCACTCAAATAAACCTAATTAGGTCCTAAATAAGCTTAATTAACCCCTAATTTACCCTTAGAAAGCACAATTAGACTAATTAAGGGTTTAGGGGTTTATACTCGCCTAATAATGACTCGAGACGACGGGAACGGGCGATCGATTACTGACACGCGGTGAGAATCGACGGCGGCGCTCCGGGGGCAAGCCGGCGGTCACAGCAGCACCGGCGATGACGATTTGCTGCTGGTCTTTTCTATTTGGGCTAGAACCGGGGCTGAGAGTGGTGGTTTAGGGGCGAAAGTGGCTGATGGTGGTGTTGAACGGTGGCTGGTCCGGTGGTAACGGCTCCGGCACGGCGGTTCGGCGTGGACGGTCTTCCCGGCGATGATGACGTCAAGAGGAAGAATGGCGAGGAAGAAGGAAAATGGGGGAGGGGTGTCTCGGCTGATCAGAAAAAATGGGAGAGAGAGAGAGAGAGAGAGAAAATTCAGGTCAAATAGGGTCAAAGATGGCTTAGTGGGATCCATATGTCAAAATCTAAGCCAATTGGACAACTTTGCCCTTGATCCAAAGGCCCATATTTGATCTAATCCAATAATTTAGGGGCCCTTTGGTCATTTGTCCTTAACCATGGCTGACCAGACCTGGTTTAACTCCATTTAACCTTGGTTAACCCCCCTAATTTAGTCCAATTTTCGGAATTAGCCAAAATGGCCCTAGGGGCATTTTCGTAATTTTCCGATCCAAGACCGAAATTTCAATTTTTGTCCATACCGGTCCTATATATTCATGGCAAGCATCATATGGTGTCGGATCCTTAAAATTCATCCTTTAAGCCCTTGAAAATCAGTCCAAAAAATTTGAGGGTAAAACCGTAATTTTCTCACTCCGGGGTCGAAATTCCATTTTTCGACCGTACGCACTCCAGATATGCGTGGCCACCCCAAAATGGCATCGTTCTCGAAAAATAATCTCGTTTAGCCTCGAAAATGGATGTTGGAGTCCCTAGGGGCAAAATTATAATTTTCTCAATTTTTGTTGGAATTTCAGTTTTCCGCCGAACTAGTCCCAAACATGTGTGGCCACTTTAAAATGACGTCCGTCTTGCAAAATAGTCGTAATTACCCTTGAAATTTTGATATCGAAGTTCGGGTCCAATATCGCGATCAAATTTGCTCGTTTTGCAGTTTTAGGGTCTCTCATTAACAGGCGGCTATTTAGGTGTTACACGTATCGACTTGGAATTGTCCGAGTCGTGATAGTCTCAAATTTCAGGAGAACGTGAGGAATTATCACTAGTACCAGGGGTCGCGATCGTTCAGATTAATTTCGGGATTCGTTTGTCAGGCGTACTTTCGATCGTGCGGAATCACCCGCGATCTGATCGTACGTTACTGACTATATCAATCCGTCATTCTCCTAAGATCGGCCCATATTGGTTCAAAATATTCCCTCAACATTTCTCGAAATCGGTGTCCCATCGCAATCGGGTCCTCGGTCCACATACCTGTTCCTATTTAGTCTTTCCCATTTGGTTAGTATTCCGTGATTGATCAAGTCCGGACAAGACTTACTAAAATTACATGAGAATTAATATACACTTTATTGGTCCCGGTAACGGGTCAAAATTCAGGATGTTACAACTCTTCCCCCTTATAAAAATTTCGTCCCCGAAATTTGTACTCTAAACTTGTTCCTCGAACAACTGGTGGTGTTGACGTCGCATGGCCTCTTCACTTTCCCATATAGCGCCTTCTGTCCCGTGGTGCTCTCAAACTACTTTAACCATCGGGATTGTCTTATTCCGCAGCACTCGATCTTTCCGATCCTTAATTCTGATTGGCCTCTCTACGTACGACACCCTGTCATCCACGTCTATTTCTTCATATCTCAGAACTTGTATCGGATCTGGCTCGTACTTTCTCAACATCAACACGTGAAAGACGTTGTGTACTTGTGATAAGTTAGGTGGCAGGGCAAGTCTATATGCTATATCGCCAATCTTTTCCAAAATCTCGAAAGGTCCAACAAACTTCGGACTCAGCTTTCCTTTCTTGCCGAATCGAGATAACCCTTTCATAGGCGATACCTTGAGGAAAACATGATCTCTAACTTGGAATTCCAAAGGTCGTTATCTCCGATCGACATAACTTTTCTGACGACTTTGTGCTGTCTTCAGCTTTTCCTGAATGATCTCGACAGCTTCCACTGTCTGCTGTATCAGTTCTGGCCCAGTAATGCTTCGCTCACCTACTTCATCCCAGCACACGGGAGTCCTGTAAGCTCTGCCATATAAGGCTTTAAATGGGGCCATCTGAATGCTCTGCTGATAACTATTATTATACGCAAATTCCACCAAGTGCACATGTTCTTCCCACTTACCTTGGAAGTCCAATACACACGCCCTCAACATATCCTCGAGGGTCTAGATCGTCCTTTCTAATTGTCCATCAATCTACGGATGGTAAGCTGTACTGAATTGAACCTTCGTTCCCAACGCTGTCCGTAGGCTTTTCCAGAAATTCGCCGTAAACATTGGGTCACAATTTGATGTGATCGTTACTGGTATTCCATGCAGTCTAACAATCTGCCTTACGTACAGTTCCGCATACCTTTCTAGTTCAAAATCTTTTCGTACAGCTAAGAAGTGTGCCGACTTCGTGAGTCGATCCACAATCACCCAAATGGAATCATGCCTTCTTTGGCTTCTCTGTAATCCGGTTACGAAGTCCGTGATGATATGTTCCTATTTCCACTCGGGAATTTCCAACGATCGCAGCAGTCCTCTAGGTTTGTAATGTTGCGCCTTTACCTGCTGGCATGTCAAACACTTAGCCATATATCTGGCCACATTCGTCTTCATTCCATTCCACCAGTAATGTTGTCGCAAATTCTGATACATCTTCGTGCTGCCAGGGTGAATACTATAATTGCTGTGATTAGCTTCTCTTAATATTTCTTCCTTAAGCTCAGTATCGTTGGGCACACACCAACGTCCTCTGAATTTCAAAATTCCATCGTCAGATACTTGGAAATCTGGCTTCCTTGTAGCGGCATCCATTTCTATGATGTTTTGAATTTCCTGATCCGTGGATTGCAGCGCCTTGATCTTGGTCTGAATCTCAGGCTCGATTCTCAAAGTAGCCAGCAGATTCGACACATGGCTTAATTCAAATTTAAACTCGGAATCTCGGAATCTCTCCAGTAATGTCCACTCCTTAATCATCATGTGCACCATGCTTGATTTGCGACTTAGCGCATCCGCCACTCGATTTGCCTTCCCACGGTTGTACATGATATTACAATCATAATCTTTCAGAAGTTCCATCCATCTACGCTGCCTCATATTCAGCTCTTTCTGCGAGAACAGGTATTTGAGACTTTGGTGATCCGTATAAATCTGGAACTTTTCCCTGCACAAATAATGTCTCCAGATTTTGAGAGCAAAAACAATGGCGGCCAGTTCTAAATCATGTGTCAGATACTTCAACTCATGTGGCCTTAACTGGCGTGATGCATACGCGACTACTTTTCCATGCTGCATTAATACACAATCAAGTCCTCGAAGTGAAGCATCACTGTAGACCTCAAATCTACCAGGTCCTGACAGAATAGTTAAGACTAGGGCCGTTGTCAGTCTGTGCTTTAGTTCCTGGAAACTTTGTTCGCACTTGTCATCCCATTCAAACTTAATCTCCTTCTTCAGCAATCGTGTTAGTGGCATGGCTATCGACGAGAATCCTTCCACAAAACGTCGATAATAGCCGGCCAATCCCAAGAAACTCCTGATTTCTGTCACTGATGTCTGTCTGGGCCACTTAAGCACTACCTCAATCTTAGCCGGATCCACAGATATTCCTTCTCTCGATACTATATGTCCAAGGAATGCTACTTTGCTAAGCCAGAATTCGCATTTGCTGAATTTCGCGTAAAGTGCGTGTTCCCTTAACGTCTGTAGTACCTTAATTAAATGCATTTCGTGATCTTCCGGACTCTTCGAATATACCAGAATATCGTCGATGAACACAATGACGAACTAGTCCAGAAATTCCTTAAAAACTCTGTTCATCAAATCCATGAAAGCTGCAGGGGCATTCGTCAACCCGAAGGGCATGACTGTAAACTCATAATGTCCGTATCTCGTCCTAAAGGCAGTCTTGGGTATGTCTTCCTTCCGAATTCTCAACTGATGATACCCAGTCCGAAGGTCGATCTTGGAGAACACTGATGCTCCTTGTAATTGATCGAACAAGTCGTCAACCCTTGGCAGTGGATACTTATTTTTTATAGTCACCTGATTCAACTGCCTATAGTCTATACATAGTCTCAACGTCCCGTCCTTTTTCCTCACGAACAGGACTGGCGCTCCCCATGGAGACGCACTAGGACGAATGAATCCTTTATCTAACAGTTCCTACATCTGGACTTTCAACTCCTTTAACTCCGATAGGGACATCCGATATGGGGCTTTAGAAATCGGCTCAGTACCTGGGGCTAATTCTATTACGAACTCTACTTCCCGTTCTGGCAGTAAGCCCGACAATTCCTGAGGAAAAACCTCGGGGAAGTTGCACACTACCAGGATTTCTTCCAACTTAGATTCCACCACTGTCGGATCATTTACATTTACCAAGTACCCTTCACAACCTTCATCGAGCATCTTAGTCGCTTCTACTGATGAGATCTAAGGGATCGAGGTTCCTCCTCGGTTTTCCTGAAATTCAAACCTATGATGTCCAATCGGATTGAATTGGATCATCCTATTGCCGCAATCATAACGGCTTTCTGTTTCGTCAGCCAATCCATACCGATGATCACATCGAAATCATACATGGCTAACACAGCCAAGTCGATCCTTTCCTCTACATTCCCAATCACAATTTTACAATCCAAGAACCCCAATGATACTAACACCCTATCATGCAGTGGGGTCGTCACACATAACATACTTTCAAGTAATATGGGCTCCCTACCAATTAATCTAACAAACTGTTCTGAGATAAGCGAGTGGGTTGCCCCGGGATCAAATAACGCATAGGCAGCATGATCACAGAGAGAAATGGTACCTGTGACCACGCCCGACGCGTCCTCGGCATCTTTGCACGCCATTGCGTATACTCGTCCTTGCGCAGGTGGTCTGCCCTGGATAGCCGGTGGGGGATTCCCGACCTGATTTCCAACTCTGGGCTGCTGATGTTATACAGAGGGTCCCAAAGGGCGTTGCTGGGGACGGTTCTTTATCTGGTGCTCCAAACTCCCGCAGTGAAAATAAGCCCCGAATCTATTCGGTGGTTGGCTGGGTTTCCCTAAATTCCTTCTTGGAGGTGGAACAAATCGTCTATTGCTGGTCATCGGCTTCTTGCCAAAGCGACGATTGTCACATCCTGATTTTTGGGCCTGGGAAGCTGTAGGTAAATTGTAATATCCTCAATTTCAATCCCTGGGAATTGGCTATGAGTTAAGTTTGATGGTTTTCCAATCGGAACTAAATTATTTTCTCTTGTTTTGGAAAATCCAGTTTTGGATCCTTTGTACCCCTTCATTTTGTTATTTTGGGGAGACTTTTGTGGCCCGAATTTCCAAACACTTTCTTCTTGAAAGTTATTCCAAACATCTTGAAGTTTTACATACTTTAATTTCAGAATTTTTAGAATTGATATGAGTGATACGATAGCCTGATTTTCGGACCGTGTGAAACTGCCCAGAATGGATATTTTGGTGATGTTTACATTGTCTTGATTTTCTACAAGTTTTTCTGGGCCGATTTTAGAAAAGTTTCCTTCATGAAAGTTGTTGAGAACTTTCTTTTCTATAACGTGTGTAAATTTGGGAATTTTCTGAGATGATTTGGATTCTGGACAGAGCTTATTTTGAGAAACAAAAATGCTATTCTAGTGAGCTGTTTTTGGTCTGTTTTTGAGTGACTGAAAATGGTATTTACAGAAGAATTAGATTTTGTGTTCTTCACGGAAAATGTTTATTAAGGGCTTGTTTATGACATATCCGAATTTGAGAATTTTCAGAATCCATTTACTATGATTTCAAGTCCAATTTCGTGAACAGTGCAAAACTGTTCGGTTTTGCCAGATTTCAAAGATTCAGCATTTTCTATACGAAAACGTTGGAATTTGGACTTGCTGTCTTCTGGTGATTTAAAGTACGCGTTCTGAGCTTTCAAATGAGATATTTTATGCTTTGATCGGAGGTCGGACCAGGGGAAAACGAAATAGAGAAGTAAGCTTGGAAATGAGTGGCCAAGGATGAAGCTTGTTCAAGAAGCCTAATTAAATGATCTTGACTTTGGAGTCCCTATCATGATGACATGCATTAATTGGCCATTAATGTTCTTGACTTTGAAGGCCACCCTTATTATGACTTGTATTAATTGTTTAGACTTTGGTGGCCCTTCATGATGGCTTGCGAGGTAAGCGATGACCTCATCGCCTCGATGACACGTGCGCTTACCTCATCCAAGCTTAGGCCCCAAGTTTTGTCTCCCTATAAATAGAAAAAAGGCCATTCGGCCAAGGAGAGAGAGAAATAGAGAGAGAAAGAGAAAGAAAGAGAGAAAGAAAGAAAAAGCTTACCGGCGAGGTCCGAGTGTTCGTGTTCAAGCCCGAAATTTCCCAAGCTCACCTGTCTCGACCCCTGTTCTCTGGTTTTGTTTGCCGTTGTGTAAGTAAACTTCCTAATATCGGGAAAGGAAGTTGTGATGCGTTGTGACGCGTTGTGACACGGTTTGCTTGGACCGTTTCTCGGTCATTTGGTTGATTGTGGTTGGTTCATTTCTTGATTTAATCATGTTTCGTGTTTGAAGTTTGTTTTGACGGTAGAATCGAGACTTGAAAGGCAAGGTGCACATATTATAGCCATGCTTGATGTTCTCTTATATGAACTTTGCTATTGATCTGCTATTGATGCGGGTGCGGTAAGGGCCGACTTGTGCTAACGGCGATCCCCTCGTCCTCGCTTGATATTAGTTGGTTTACTTACTGAGTCTCCCCGACTCATCCCCCATTTCCCCCCCTCCAGATTCATAGGATGGTCGAATGGACGGCGGCGATAGGAGGAGTTCGAGCCATGTTAGAGTTCGAAGAAAGCGAGGAGCGAGAAGCCATAGTGGGTATAGGGCAACCCAAGTCGAGTGTTGCTATCCCTAGTGCGTGTAAAAAAATGTGTTATTTGCCATGGCCCGAAGGGCTTGTTAAAACATATTTGCATGCACTGTAATCATAAAGTTTGCTCATGATGTTTGTCTCAATCTCGTTATTTGTTTTTAATATGATTGTCCCGAGAAATGCTTCCGCTTGTGTATAATAAAAGATAATAATGAACGGGACATCACGTTTATGGCCCCAGGGTGGGGGCGTCACAACGATTGTCCCGGTTCTGATTAAATCGTGAACCCGATGCTGCTGCCCTTTCTATTTAATCTCTCTCCATAGTTTGGGCTCGTTCATACAATTCTCTATAATCCCTAATATTCAGCAGGAGCATCTGAGTGCGAAGATCCGGTTTCAGCCCATCCCGAAATCTTCGAGCTTTGTCCAGTGAATTCTCTACCATCCTTGGGGAAAATCTTGACAGTCTTGAAAACTCTGCTTCATACTGAACTACCGTCATTGACCCCTGACGAAGTCTCATAAACTCCGCCATTTTCTTCTCTTGGGCACTCTAAAAAAAGTACTGTCCATAAAAATTCTCCACAAATATTACCTAGGTCTGTTCCATATTCTCTGGGAATACTCTGTCTCTGACTGCCTTCCACCAATCGTTGGCATTATCTTGCAGCTGATAAGTCGCCAACGAAATCTTCTCAGTCTCAGTACATCCCAACAAGTCAAGCGCTTTCTCCAATTCCTCCACCCAACGTGGGACGATTTCTGGGTCACCTCCGCCCGTGAACTTGGACGGTTTCAGCTTGAGAAATTGCTCTACCAACTTGTGCATGGGTCTCACGGCTACCATTAGTTGTGCCTGAGCTTGCTGGGCTTGGGCTTGCTACGCCTGATTCCCGTTAATGGCGGCAGCTGCTGCAGCTTCAGCAACCTCAGCAATGACTGCTGCTCTCTCTTGGGCCTACCTGCCCATGACATTCCCTATTTCTCTCAGGGTTTCTATAAACTGTTCCATTCTGGGATCTCTAGCCTCTTGGCCACCAGTACTGGATTGCACTTGGGGTTCCTTGCCCCTTCTCCTGTTCAAAGTCTGAATAACGTCCTCTACTCTGCGGTCTCGGGCCTCTTGGCCTCCTGAACTCAACTGACCTTGGGGTTCCTTTCCCCTTCTCCTGCTCATTTTTCAAGTCTGAATGCTCAACTACCTGCTGTAATTCCGTTCAGGAATTACAGACCTAAACCAACTAATCGGTCTAAGTCCTAGGCAGGTCTCAAAACAAATACAATTAACACTTAGCATGCGGCTAGCACAACAGCACAAAATATCATCCAAGGACTTGCACTCTTACCTCGGGTCCTGCCGCACCTACATAACACTAGTTCAATCAATCACTAGAACACTCAAGCACAGACAGTCCGGAGGTACACTTAGCATTCAAGGTCACCCTACGGCTACCCATGGTCACTACTCCTTATCACTCCAAGGTTTGACCAGATTGGATCGAGCTAACCTTGCTCTGATACCAATTCGAACGGGGTTGTCACGCCCCGTACCTCGCGAAGCATGAACATCCGCGTATAGGTCGAAATGTGGTGCGACGCTCCCAGGTTACGTCACCGACCCGAAAATCCAAATAAGAGAAAACACGACACAAGCGGAAACGAAGTATATATAATATATATATATATATATATATATATAATATATACACCTAGACAATTAACAAAGCAACCATGAATAGCAAGAGTCAATAATTTACAAACGATTAAAACAATATATACATTCATTATAAAACTTATATACAATATCCGTTTATAAACAAGAGGTACATCAAAGGGCCACGAAACAAAAAGGGATCGGTGGCCTAGGGTAACGAACTAACTACCGAAGGGCTACAGTCAAAAAGGGTCGGCCCTCGCTCCTAAAGTTGATATCTAGCCTACGGTACCCAGTCGGGATCCGAACCCGACGACTCCGAAGAACTCTCGGACTGCTCCTGGTCGTCCTCGGAACTCATGGCCTCTGACTCGGTCTCTGGCTCCGGGTTCTGCTCTTTACCCTCATCTATATCCATAGGCTCAGGGGCCTTAGGGGCCTCAGCGTCCGCCTACTTCGAAACGGGATCCACTACCTCGGGCTCAAAAGCTAGTCCACCAAGCTCCTCGTGCTCCTCCTCGATCTCCAAAATCTCAGCTCCAGCATCGGAATCAGTATCATCCATACAGATATCTACAACGTCGCCATCTGGACACTACCTATCCATCTGACCTTCTCCATTAAATGGAACGTCTGCCGACCTGATGGGTCTGTGTACTTCTCCATCACTGTCTCTAAAACACCAAGACAAGTACTCGTGAGCCTCATAAAGATTCAATCTTACATCTACCCATACTATAGTATAATGCCTAAGGTATCTCTCCCCGTTCCCCATGGGGTGCACAGTCATGGTACGCTCGATATGGTGGGGAATCCCAAAGTGTAACGGCGCGTCTTTAAAGTTCATGGTCGAGGATCTGAAATGTCAGTTTTACAACAACCGTGAGAAAACTCAGCAAGTAACAACCCCTAATCCTATATTAGGCTAATGTGCACATCCAGACAGGTAATTCACACATTAAGTAATGAACCAGTGTATCAATATAATTTACTTGGGCCCACAGCCCAATTCACTATCTCAGCCCTGCAGCTTAGGCATTTGATATCGATATAAGTCAAGTGCAATTATACCGACCCGAAGGCCCACAGTTGAATATAACGACCCGTAGGTCTGACCCAAAGGCCACAATTTGATATAACGACCCGTAGGCCCGACCCGAAGGCCACAATTTAATATAACGACCCGTAGGCCCGACCCGAAGGCCACAATTGAATAAACCTCAGACATGTACGATAAGCACTCAATTTCAATCATGCTAAAACATACTCTTATAAACCGCATGCCCGGGAATTCAAAGTTAATTACCGATGCCAGATCACCAAGCACAATTATGCTCAAATTAGACATATTCCACTCAATCTCGGCATTCCCAATCATTGCCATTCTAGTCCAATCAAGTCCAAGTTCATTCCGCGCATTCATTACACAAATCAATTTAATGCGCCTAAGGCCCACCTTGAACAATTCGATCTCGATAGTCGTTCTTATCATCACGGGACCACTTAATAAAATTTATATAAGTCCTAACAAATCCCTAAATTTTTCCTAATTCCAAGTCTTTGATCAATGAACTCAATTTGTGCACAACTTAGGCAATTTAGGCAAATTCGGTACTGATGAACAGTACCAGGGCAGATTATCAATTAGGCCCTAAACCTTGTTTAAACCATCTCATAAAGCTTTAATCACAATCACTAATCACCCAACAACTAAATACACTTAATTAAGCCTTAATTAAGCCTAAATAGTCCCTAAAATGTCCAATTCAAAGCCCTTAGCAATTGAACCCAATTAGTACAACACTTAGACAAATTGCACAATTTCGGTTCTGTGTGAACAGTACCAGAACAGGGCATCATTTGGACATTGAACCACACTTAAACAATCTTATTAAGCCTTAATGACCTACCCTAATCATCCTACACTCAAATAAACCTAATTAGGTCCTAAATAAGCTTAATTAACCCATAATTTACCCTTAGAAAGCACAATTAGACTAATTAAGAGTTTAGGGGTTTATACTCGCCTAATAATGACTCGAGGCGACGGGAATGGGCGGTCGATTATCGACACGCGGTGAGAATCGATGGCGGCGCTCCGGGGGCAAGCCGGCGGTCACGGCAGCACCAACGATGACGATTTGCTGCTGGTCTTTTCTATTTGGGCTGGAACCGGGGCTGAGAGTGGTGGTTTAGGGGCGAAAGTGGCTGATGGTGGTGTTGGACGGTGGCTGGTCCGGTGGTAGCGGCTCCAACACGGCGGTCCGGCGTGGACGGTCTTCCTAGCGATGATAACGTCAAGAGGAAGAATGGCGAAGAAGAGGGAAAATGGGGGAGGGGTGTCTCGGCTGATCAGAAAAAATGGGAGAGAGAGAGAGAGAGAGAGAAAATTCAGGTCAAATAGGGTCAAAGATGGCTTAGTGGGATCCATATGTCAAAATCTATGCCAATTGGACAACTTTGCCCTTGATCCAAGGGCCCATATTTGATCTAATCCAATAATTTAAGGGCCCTTTGGTCATTTGTCCTTAACCATGGCTGACCAGACCTAGTTTAACTCCATTTAACCTTGGTTAACCCCCCTAATTTAGTCCAATTTTCGGAATTAGCCAAAATGGCCCTAGGGGCATTTTCGTAATTTTTCAATCCCAGATCGAAATTTCAATTTTTGTCCATACCGGTCCTATATATTCATGGCAAGCATAATATGGTGTCGGATCCTTAAAATTCATCCTTTAAGCCCTCGAAAATCAATCCAAAAGTTTTGAAGGGTAAAACCGTAATTTTCTCACCCCGGGGCCGAAATTCTATTTTTCGACCGTACGCACTCTAGATATGCGTGGCCACCCCAAAATGGCACCGGTCTCGAAAAATAATCTCGTTTGGCCTCGAAAACGGATGTCGGAGTCCCCAGGGGCAAAATTGTAATTTTCTCAAGTTCTGTCGGAATTTCAGTTTTCCGCCGAACTAGTCCCAAACATGTGTGGCCACTCTAAAATGACTTCCGTCTTACAAAATAGTCGTAATTACCCTTGAAATTTTGATATCGAAGTTCGAGTCCAATATCGCGATCAAATTTGCTCGTTTTGCAGTTTTAGGGTCTCTCACTAACGGGCGGCTGTTTAGGTGTTACACGTATCGACTTGGGATTGTCCGAGTCGTGATAATCTCGAATTTTGGGAGAACGTAAGGAATTATCATTAGTACCAGGGGTCGCGATCGTTCAGATTAATTTCGGGATTCGTTTGTCAGGCGTACTTTCGGTCGTGCGGAATCATCCGCAATCCGATCATACGTTACTGACTATATTCATCCGTCATTCTCCTAAGATCGGCTCATATTGTTGAGCAAAAGATATGCACCCTTGCTCAACATAACGATGTCATGACCAAGTACTACAACAACTTGCGAAGTTGCTGGGATGAATTGAATAATTTGGATTCATTACCGCAATGCTCCTGTTCAGCTCATTCTATCATCACCAAACAACAAGAGAATCGGCAATTGTTTCAATTTCTCATAGGTCTCAATCCGAGGTACGCTAATGTTATTAGTCAAATTTTACTAATGGATCCATTACCTTGTATTGCACGTGCATATGCACTACTTCTTCAGGATGAGTCGCACCACCATATCTAATTGGATTGCCCACCATCCGATTAGACCAGCACTTTTCTTAGCACTCATAGTAACCATGCTTCGCGGCCATACGCGGACTCCTCATCCCACGGACAACCCGACTCTCTTGGCACTCCCGCTTCATCTGCCAACTTAGCTAAGTGGACAAACATGTCTCGCAACCGGGAAAGATGCGCCCATCGTGGCATCCCGAGACATACATGGGATGTGTAATTTTGACTTCATGGCTTCCCTCCCAACCACAAGCAGCATTGTGGACAGCCATCTACCTCCTCCTGGCCCGTGGACAACAAGTCCAACCATACTTTCGATTTGGGACCTCTTCCGTTCACAAATGATCGATATAAGTCGCTGATGCGCTTGCTACAAGATGTAAACATCCCAAAAGCCAACCTCTCAGGTAATGTTCTTGGTTTATCTTCGAGTTCATTTAATTCTGATGCTTGGGTTATTGACACTGGCGCCATCAACCACATCACATTTGAACCCCGTCACCTTACAAACCCGACTCACTATCCCTCTCCACATGCCGCCATTAGGATTCCAAATGGTGTTGGTGTCCCCATGATATCACACGGTTCGGCCTCTCTTATCCCAAATATCTCCTTTAACAATGTCTTTTGCGCTCCCTCTTTCAAATACAACTTATTATCAATCTCCAAGCTCACTTAAACTTTAAACTGCTCAGTCACCTTTTTTCCTAACCACCGTCTTTTTCAGAAACTCTTGACGAAGAAGATCATTGGTCGGGGCCATGAGAGTGGTGGTCTCTATTACCTGGAGATTCCTACAGAACTTACCGTCCTCTCTACTTCAACTTCTTCACTTCATCTTTGGCACACCTGCTTAGGACATCCATCTGAGTTAGTTTTATCCACTTTGCAACAAACTTTATGTTTTAGTCCAGCAAAACAATTGAGTCCATGTGATGCTTGTTATTTATCCAAGCAAACACGTCTGTCTTTTGCATCTAGCACTATTACTACTTTATGTCCCTTTGAGTTTATTCATGTTGACATTTGGGGACCGTATTCTCATTTTACACATCAAACATGTTGTAATTTTTTATCTATTGTTGATGACTATTCGCACTATACTTGGATTTTTTTGCTTACTTTTAAATCTATTGCAATTGATTCTCTAATTCGTTTCTTTTCTTTTGTTGAGACTCAATTTCAAACCAAAGTCCAAAATGTTCAATTTGATAATGGGATCGAATTCCTTTCCTCTCGATTACAAGAGTTTTTTTACGCCCACGGTGTTCACCACCGGCGCAGTTGCCCTCACACTCCTCAACAAAATGGAGTTGTTTAGTGCAAGTATCGTCACCTACTCAATGTTGCTCGTGCGTTGCATTTTCATTCTAGCATGCCTCTTCATTTTTGGGGTGATTATGTCTTAACTGCTACTCATCTCATTAATTGACTACCTAGTCCTCTCCTACACAATAAAACCCCGTCTGACCTTCTCTACGGCAAAACACCTTCCTATTCTCATTTTCGTGTCTTTGGCTTATTATGTTGCGCTTCTACCGGCCATCTTCACTCCAATAAATTTGGCCCCCGATCTTGCCGATGTGTTCTAATTGGTTTTCCCACAAACCACAAAGGTTATCGTCTCTATGATCTCCAAGACCAAACAACTTTTACCAGTCGCAACGTCGTTTTCTATTAACAAGATTTTCCTTTCTATCAATAAATCCATTACCCATACCCGACCTTGGTGAAACCTCCCCTCCTCCCTCCACCCCTATACTTGCATTGACCTCACCTCCTTAGCCCCCTGCACCCACGGGAGCACCATTACCCACTGAACCCGAAGCCATGCCTCGGCCATCTCGACCACGCCGTCCACTTGAATATCTTCGAGACTACCACTGCGTTATTGTGGTCTCCGACCAATCCTCTTCGAACTTTAAGGTAACTGAATCATGTATTCTTTATCCCTTATCCAACTGTTTATCATACTCGTGCTTTTCACCCACTCACTGCGTTTTTTTAGCCTCCATATCCTTAAAGCAGGAACCTAAAACTTATGACACTACATGTCAATCTCCCAAGTGGCTGGAGGCAATGTCTTATGAGATACAGGCCCTTCAACAGAATGACACGTGGGAAATTTTCCTCTTCCTCTTAACAAATAACCCATTGGATGTAAATGGGTTTACCGAATTAAATATAATTTTGATGGCACCATTGAGCGCTACAAAGTTCGTCTCATTGCAAAGGATTACACTCAAACTAAGGGGATTGATTACCATGACACCTTTGTGCCTGTTGCTAAAATGGTAACCGTTCGCACTTTATTAGCTCTTCTTCAATTCGTCATTACCTCTCTACCAATTAGATGTGAATAATGCTTTTCTACGTGGTGATCTTGACGAAGGGGTATACATGAGGTTTCCACCGAGTTTTCATACTAAGGGGGAGAATTTAGTCTGTTGACTTGTTAAATCATTCTATGGCCTTAAATAGGCATCGAGGCAATGGTTTGCTAAATTCTCTTCTGCATTGGTTGATGCTGGTTTTCAATAGTCCAAGGCGGACTATTCACCTTTTACATTGGTCAGTGGCTCTCTCTTGACCATTGTCCTTGTTTATGTTAGTGATTTGGTTATCACGGGTGATGATGAAGTTATGATTCAACTTCTCAAGCGATTCCTTGACACACAATTTCGCATTAAGGACTTGGGCACTCTCAAATACTTCTTGGGCATTGAAGTTTTTTATTCCAAGTCTGGGATTTTCTTGTCACAAAGGAAATACACTCTTGATATTTTGTTTGACGTTGGTCTTCTTGGAGGATGTCTTGTTGATACTCCGATGGAACCCAACATACAATTTTCGAATTCATACCCAACTCTCAAGGTTCCTGATTCATATCGACGACTTATTGATAGATTATTATATCTTATAGTAACTTGTCCAGATTTACTCTTTGCAGTGCAACATCTTAGTCAATTTATGTACTCTCCTAATGAAGACCATTGGAAAGCCGCACTTTGCTTTGTACGATATCTCAAGCATGATCCCGGCACTGGTTTGTTTTTTCCATCCAATTCTACTCTCCAACTTAATGGTTATACAGATTCTGATTAGGCATCTTGTTATACATCTCAACGATCTATTTCTGGCTACTACATGTTTCTTGGTTCTTGTCCCATCTCTCATGGCATTCCAAGAAACAAATCATTGTTGCCTGTTCGTCAACAGAAGCTAAATACCGTTCTATGGCATCTGCCGCTTGCAAAATCACATGGCTTTGCATGCTTCTCTCGGATCTCCACGTCAACACTACCACTGCTGATCTTTTTTGTGATAATAAAGCAGCCATCCACATTGCCACTAATCTCGTCTTCCACGAAAGCACCAAATACATCAAGATTGATTGTCACTCGGTTCGTGAAAGAATTCAAGATGTCACTTTGCACACTCTTCATATTCCTGGTCACTCCCAACTCGCGGACTTGTTCACGAAACAGGTCACAGGTGATTTATTTTGTACTTTTAAGAACAAATTGTTGACATGTTTACATTCACCAAATTGAGGAGGAGTATTGATAGATTAGGTTTATACTAAAGGCCATAATTCTCATTGTATTGTTTTTAGCCCTAAACCCTATGTATATATATTGTAAATTGTTTCATCAATGAAAAAAAACATTTGCCCAAACTCTACAAATCGGCATATTTACAATAAGTTTAGGAGTAATTGGACAATTTTCCCACAAAAAATCTATTATCAATATACATATATCTTGATTATCCATTAAGAATTTTGATCTATTCTATGAAATTAAATAAAGTAAAAAGTTTCTTTTCGATTAATTTGTTAATTTAAAAGTTATAGTTTAACTTAGCCATTAAGATGATTTATTTTACTTTTTTCCCTGCAATTTAAGCGGATCGAGTTATTTAGATGGATCAATCTAAGTGTACCAATAAGTTACACTTAGAATTGCAGCATATTGGATTTTATATATATGGGAAATATAGGTTTTGTCTCTTTTTTTTTTTCGGCACCTATATCAACACCACCCGGAATTGCTATATATAGAGTCATGGCGGTGAATTCAGATTCCACTGACGGTGGACGGTGTAATAACTCGAAAAGATATTGACAAATAGCTCGAGAATTTGCCTTTATGGACAAGAGTTACATCCAATATATTGGCATGGGATATCTATATTATGGTATCTAAACCTAGTGATGCTCCAACACAATGGCATGTTAATTTTCACAGTTGCAACACCTACTGCACTCGACTAGACAAAACAAGAAAGAAGAAATGGACCCAAACTCCCCAAAAGGAAAAAAAAAAGTTGGAGAAGCAAAATCATGACGACAAGAGGATGATTTTGCCTCGGTCTCTAAACTTAGTCATAGGTCTCTTGTCTCTCTCACAAAAGTATCCAAGCTCGGCCACCCTTCATGTTGAACTTCTTTAATCTTCCGAAAACCATGACGACGATGATGATGATTTTGCCTTGATCGCTCCATTTCCCGGAGAATCCATACCACTTGTCCTGACAGCCTTCAACGGGCCTTAGTTGTCGTTCGCAGCTGTAACCCATCGAGAACCCCACATTCCCGTACGCGCTGCAATTTCAAAAGCCGTGACTTCATTACACGGGTTCGCTCGTGTTATGTGTGCGTGTCCATCACTTTTACAACTCAAATGCATTTACTTATAAAAGAAGTTGAGACTACACTGACATATCAGTACGATTTAAGAGCACACATGTTAGGGGGTGTGCCCATTAACCAAATCTAAAGAAAACAAGTTTTATTTGTAGTTTCATTCACCGTCCTATGCTACATAGGTACCCAATAATTTAGATCTCAAAAATGTTGAAAAATTGGTCATAACCCGTAAAAATCAAGTGAGTAATTTCTTTTTTTTTTGTAGGCCTGACTGATCATGATCAAAGAACCACCAAATTTCAACATTATTTCTGGTTCTTGTGGAAACGTGTTCGCCAAATGTTTGAATCAAGCAAATAATTGAGCACATATGGGAGAATGTGCGATGTCTTGGAGGCGATGGACACGGAACATGTGATATTTATTTTTTTTAATCGCTTATTTATTATCTATTTTCATATGATTAGATGCCCGAAAAGTCTTTATTTTTATGGAATCTTGCATCGATAGAACTTATGAATCATTTCACACCCTTCATACAAAGATGCTTTACCTGATCACTTCGACCACGATGCTCAGCACGTTGAAATTGAGGGGATCTTCCTTCATCTTGTCCCTCTCCGTGATGCAAACCATAATGATGAAGATGGCCAGGTAGGAAAGCTGTGAGAACTTGAGGTTCTCCAGCAGCAGCTTATAACCCCGTTTCGGCTTTCTTCTTTCGCCGTTCCCCTGGAGCCCCTTGCTGCCTTTCACCGGAAGAAACAACGTGTACGGCGGAAGGTACCTGGAAGATTTGGACACGAAAGTATAATTTATTGGACGGAGATCAAGTAAGCATCGTTATAGAGGCGAATCTAGCATGTTAGAGAACTAAACTTTGATTTCCTTCATCCCAAAAAAAAGGGAAGGTTTTTACTTCACCGGTTATTTAGTCCTAATCGAATTATGTTAAGGATTTGTAACTCATCACTCATATTCAAACAGGAATGGAGGAAAACACAGTCCTAATCAAAACATGTCAATGATTTTGTTAGGTAACCAATTAAGGAGACCATCATTTTCCATGAAATAATCATTCCAGTGCCGACAAGTGTCCTAGAAACAGTTGTAAGATGACCCATATGGGGACATCTCAGTTTTAGGAGGATTCATGATTGAAGAATTTTCCCAATTAAGTTGCCTAGGAAGGACCTCCACCAGGAAAACAGAGCATGGTCCCTAGAGAAAGATATGGAAATGAGCTACCAGACGAATCCATAAGGAACACTAGTTCTGGGCAGAGAACTCGTGACTTGGGTGAGAATTTCTTGTTGTTTTGAACACTCAACCTTAAAGAGAAATTCTTAACGTGTGATAGACGACCAATCTGCACTTTTCTAGCACTCCGAATTCAGTCCAACCTTCGACATCACACGTTTACGTTTAATCAAATACCAACGGCGACGCTATGTAACGGAAATGACTTTACCTTTTACGGCAATGAAAATGGAAAACCCCAGGGATCGTTCCAAATACACAGAAGAGACCTCTCGATAATGCTGCGATTTGACTTAATGCGATTATTTTAGCAACCTTTTCGAGTAGTTAATGTTGTGGTAATTTACGAACAAGTCAAATGTATTCTAGGGCTCACTTTTTCCGTAAAAAATAAATAATTTAGAAAATGATTTTTTAAAAATGATAGCTTATATTGCTTATAAAAGTGAATGAAATAAAAATATTTTCGCCATCCACAAAAACGTTTTAGACATGAATTATTGTCGACAATGAAATTTATATTTTTAAGGAAAATATTGTCCAAGATCATTAATTTTTCACGAAATAAATAAAATTCTCGCAAATAATGAAAGACGTGTTTGAGATCATGATTCGGTCGTTTTCAAATACGTCCAAACCCAGTAATTATTTTTTTTATAAGATAATGGGTCACGGTCTCAATAATTACACTGGGTCAAGCAATTGAGAGGATTCTAATCCTTCATAAACGTTGACCAGAAATGCAAAAACACCAACAAGGTTAGTGCACCTAAATGAAACATTTTAGCCTCCCTGATCATCAAAGTCGTAAGTGGTCCTTTATGGCCAACGTTTTCTTTTTGTTAGCCAAAGATAGTTCACACATCTCCAGACGCCCATGTGATATCAGAAGGTCCGGACAGCAGGCGCAGAGAAGTGATCTTTCAGCTAATGTCAATTTGAAAAAAAAGTGAGAAACTATTTTTGCGTACGACTTTATTTGGTAATACAGTTTATTTTATTTTATCTTGGTATATAAATTTATTAAAATATATATATACACACACTTTAGGATAATGGTAGTATATCTTATGAAAACCCTTCGACATGTTAAACAACATTATATGACATGACTTTGATTTGCCTACTAAAGAAGTACAATTTAGTTATCTCACTGTTCGAGTATGGGATATGGAATAATAAAAGATGGCGTAAGGTTGATTATTTAGCTTATAATGAATAAGATTTCATGAGACCACTACTTACTATTCTAAGAGTTTGAATTGTTAGATGAAAACGTGATTTAATATTCAATTAGGTGTAAACAAACTGAAATGTGTTTCTAATTGCCTTTGGCTTTTTTTTCCATTTTCTTTCTCCTACGGAATTTAAGACATGGATATTATTTTATGTAGATTATCCTGATTTTTGAAAAAGATACCGACATCATGGGGAAAAGTAGAAATTTTCTTAATGCTTCAGAATTTGTCTTCTTATCCACAAAATAAGACTTGGTGTAAAGCAACCGTTTTTTCAGTGTATCAAAACATACCAGTTTATTAGTAAGAATATTTTTGAACAAAATTAAGTTACAAAATTAACATAGATATGTTTTTTCCGAAAGGTGGCATTTGGTGCTGAGGTGGCATTTTCTATGCTGTGCGCAGATTTCAAAATCCTACCCTCTCGCTTACGTGTCCCCACTCCCATTCTCCCCCGAAAAGGTATATTATCGAACTCTCCAACCTCCTCCTTTTCACTTGGGAAAGGTAACCCCGGGGCATCCCTAGTGGTAGCATTTTCTATTCAAGAATGGATAGGTAGTAGGTGCTACGATTGCAGAATATTAATTAACAAATTGAGAGAGAGAGAGAGAGAGAGAGAGACTAACATCATGACCACGAGTAACACCAAGATGGCGGGAGCAACTGTGGACAGATCGACGATCGTCTCGCCCGTATGTCTGGTGTTCACGCACTGAAAGAGCACGCCCACGATTTTCTCGTACGTGCACAGTCCATTCAACGATTCAGAATGCCACTGCATCGAGCAAAACATTATGAACTGGACACCAATGAACCCCAACACCATGACCACCAGCAGCGACGAGTAGAGGCTCGGAAGCAAGTGCTTGTAGCCAACTTCGCTTGTCCTGCTCAACAAGTACCTGATTTCATCTTTCTCCCCGAATCTCCCCATGAGCCAAAGCGCGAACCTTAAGCTCGACGGGAACAGTGTGTTCCCGAGAAGGACCTGAGGGATGAGGATCAGGAGGAGGCCGGAGTTTTTGCTGAAGACCATCATGTTTTCGTTGGTCGGGACGAACCCGCAACTGGCGAAGGTCGACACGATGGTGAAGACAGAAAAGGTCACCATGTTGAGACCCTTCTTTTTTAGCACATCTCTCGCGCTAGAAACAAGTGTCATATAGAGCGAGACCGTGGCGACACCGAGAACGTGGATGACCAGAAGGTAAGCTAACACTACATAACACAAAAACCTAACCGAACAACATTTCAGATAGTCAAGATCTAAGGACTCGTCTTGCCGTCTGTACGATTGAGGCTCTACTTGTGAGTTCAGGCAATCTATCTTCGCTACTACACCTAACTCTATGTGGTCAACAATGTCGTTTGTTGGGTTGGAAGGGCAGAGATCGCTATTGATGGAGGCGGCTTTTTCTTCGGTATTGACGCGCCACCGGAGCTTAGATTTCCTAAGATGAAGCCCGGTGAGGGAAATGAAGACCTCTCCTCCGACGAACATCAGGACGGTCATCACCACGAGCTGAGAGTTGGAGAAGACCTCCATCTCTACCGTCGACATGCTCGATACGGTTGTTGCGGAGACAGAGGTGAAGAACAGATCCAAGTCCCTAGGCCTAAAGGAATCAGTCCGCAGCCGCCGGGCCTTGAGGACCCAGAAGCCGAGGAACGAGAGGAAGACGAAGTAAAAAACTTGGACACAAAAGGAGTTGAACCGGAGTAGCAGGAAACGGAAATAGCAAGAAAGGAGAAAGCAAAATGACCTGCAGAGGCAGGCCAGTTTGAGCCATGCAGCACCGCAAAGAAACACAAATTCTTTGCCTAAAGATGAAGAGCTCATCCTTGTACTGGCTGTAATCGGACAGGAACGAAATTGTTCTTCTTGGCGTTGCGAGAATTCGAGGTTGTAGGGGAGGTGTATATAAAGGAGACAGTCAACCTGGATTCATGCAAATTGGCTAAGTTTCCTATTCAAGAATTGTAGATTATTTATTCAAATCATGCCACTTTCATGCAAACTGCGATGGATAAATGTCACATGCAAAGGCCTAACATTTGGCATCCACTGATTTATATGGACCGCAAGGTATTTCATGAGCCTTTAAATAATGGGTTAATATCACGAGAAACCCCAAATTGGTACGCTTATAACAAATTTATCTCAAACTAATTTTTGAATTACAAAAAACCTCAAACTAGGACAATTGTGATAAATTTACCTCAAACTAATTTTTTTTATCACTAAAAACCCTAAATAGACATATTTATGACAAATTTACTCTCTATTAGTTTTTGTTAAATTGGATTAATACTACGAAAAATCATAAATTTTAATACACCTGTGATAAATGGAAGGTAAAATCCCAAATTGATACACCCGTTAACTTCCAAGTGTCATCTAATTCAGTAATTTAAGAATAAAATTTAACAAAAATTAATAGAGAATAAATTTGTCACATGTGTATTTTTAGGATAAATTTATCATAGGTGTATCAATTTAAAGTTTTTCGTTATATTAACCCTAAGTAATTAGCCATACGGTCTTTTAATGCATTACCTGTCCAAGTTCATTAAAAAGGTCCACATGGTACCGATGTCTCCTTGGACGCCTCCTGACATTTCTATTTTGGCCATGGTAACTTTCTATCGTGGCTTCTCCACTACGGGGATGGTCGGCTCGACTTCGAACATCGAACCTCCTGAACCTGGGGGAGGTCGAGGTGCGATCCGTTGGTGCCGCCAACGAGATCTTGACATCTGGACTGTAGTGGGGTCAGAGAGAGAGATGAGATTCGGCCTTTTAATGCATTACCGCCGCCCCTTAGCCGCCCCTTGTCGGTATTTTCGGTTATTTTTTTGTAGAAAAAATGACATAAATGATTTTAAAATTTTGACTTAATATATAATTTGATCTATGAACTTTTAATTTGTTAAATGTAATTTCTAAACTTTAACTTAATGTTCAATGTGGTCTTTGAATTTTTAATTTATTCAACGTGGTCCCTGAACTTTTGATACATATTCAATATAATCCCTAAACTTTATAAAAATGTTCAATGTAATCCTTCCATTAATTCAAGTTTAGGGACTATATTGTATATTTTTATATAGTTCATGGACTAAAATGAACATATACTAAAAGTTTATCGATTACATTGAACAAATTAAAAGTTCAAGGACCATATTAAACATTGGGTTAAAATTCATGGACTACATTGAAAAAATTAAAAATTCATGGATCAAATTGCACATTAAACCAAAGTTCAGGGACTGTTTGTGTCATTATCCCTTTTTTGTATGCTCGCAATCGCTTCCCTCTGCAACGTCCTGCGCGAAATCTCTCCTCGGCATACGCTTGTGTTTGTAGTGGAAAAGACGATTCAATTGTGATCATATTTCAAATTCCATTTCGATCAAACGATACATATAAACCTAAGTTTTGATAAAATCTTGAATATACATATGCAGCATTACCCGAAACCATTTTAGGTTATGTTTGTTAGACGGAAAACAAGATTTGCGGAAAATTATTGTCAAAGAAACTCAATTTGAGGAAAATGATCCTATATTTGGCTGAGTTTTTTGCAAATAATGTGGAAGTAATTTTTATGATGTTTTGTTATAGGAAATTTATAAAGCATACATTTGAGAAAGCATCTCGGGTATAACCCTAGGTCCCAAGTTTGAGTGTTAGCTGCATGGCCTTGGACGCCGGTGTCGTGACCTACCCTTCGAGGGCCGAACTCGATAAGGCGGATTTAGAGATAAGTGTTCATGAAATAGTTCATATGACACATCATGAAAAATATCTGTTATAAATCTTTTGATTATCCATATGGCCCATTGATCATGAATGTGGATTTTTCCTAAATTCATATTTCGCGTGACAGTGGATCGATTTTATCTTTTTTAGGAGTCGCCACTAGCCTAGGTCGGAGGTCGGCTAGAATACCCAACCGAAATGCGAGACTTTCGTTTCGGTTTCTACGAAAATTAGAGATCAAAGGTTCGGGGACTAGCTTACGTTAATATTTCTATTAACGCCCTTTCGGTACTGCTAAACTTAACATGGTTGTTATATAAGTTGTCATACATTTGTTCTTTATTATTTTCATGTTAAAGTCTTAGTCCACTAGGTGATTATGCATCTTGTTTTGTATTTTCGTTTAAAATTCTAAACCAATTCTATCTTAGTCTAGAAAAAGAAAAAAACAATCAATTGTATTGAAAGACATTTCGTAAAGTAAACACTCAAAGCATTAAAAAGACGAGCTAATTCTAAGTGCGAAAAAAGCAAAACCCGCAACTTGTCGGGTGTTTATTACAATACAAATTGAAAACCCGAGACATAATCGGGGATGAATGAATTGAATATGAATTGAAACCGGATTGGACATCAGTCTATCGTCACCATTAAGTGAATACAAATTGAGACCGGATTGGACATCGGTCAATCGCCTTGGCCTTTTTCAATTTTGGATTATCTCCCATGGACTGCCTCTCGGGTGTCGGTGTTTACATTCACAACATTCATTCACAACAAATAATATCCAAAAGAATAACCAAAGAAAAACAACGGTGTAAACAATTTACTAAATAAACACGGGCCTCGGGATCGGCCTTTGTTTTTCATGCATTTCGATTCACCACCCACCTATTCATCTAAAATTATTTGATCAATGGTTAACGATAATGGGCTACCATTTACATTCGCAAAACGGCAACTTCTATCAATTATTAACCCCTAAAGTCGGGCTCTAAATGACCACGATGGACTACCCGCCGAACATGCACTGGGCCTAACATTCATCTAACAAACACATGCATAGCAATGGAATAAGCATGCATTAAGGCCCATGGGCCTTATTTTGAAGCCAATCAAGCAATGAGAAGTGGGCTTCATAAAGAGACTACTTATTCAGTTATTATCTAATTCGGATTGCTTCTGTTCAGATGTGATTAACTAACCTAATGATGTCCAAATGAAGTGATTCAGGTGTCATTAGAAAGCTTATGACATGAGAATCAAAAGTTAAGCAGATCATTTTTTTCTAAATCCTCACCGATTTTCCCAAAAATGACAAATTTGCCCTCGGTGACAGGCTGGACCAGGTTATGTTAAGGATTTCAAAATAATGACGGGAAAAATAAAAAAGCTTATCGAAACCACGTGAAAATTTTTAGCCAGTTAGGATTCTTCGTGTGTAACAACTTTCATGTTTTGAGTTTTTGCTAAAAAGTCTTCCAAATTTTTATAAAATTCGGTTTTCGCGAAGGACTCAACTACAAATCAAATTTTAACCTGTGAAGGTCTTATATGAAATTTTAAGCAAATTGACCCTCCAAAAATTGCTATTGGGCCCTCAAAATTTTCAGTCAACATAATGAGACCCCAATGAACAACTTTGTAATTTTGATTTTTTGCAAGAAAAGGACTTTAACTTTATCAAATTCGGAAAAACATCTTTTGGATTCCAAAGAAATGAAAATCAGATCTGAACACAGATGCTGATTAGATCATGAAAATTTCTTTTGAAAATTCAAATGAATTCCAATTTTGATGAAATTAGTATCAATGGAAATATCTCGATCTCAGTGTGAACTTTTGTGAAGAAAACTTTTTCATATTTTGAACACACGAATTTATGAAAATCGAAGAACACACGAAGGTCAGTCAAAAAGTAGTCTGTCACCCGATTCATGCATAGATGACGTTGCAGATCGTACCATGCTAATATGCTTGGAATTTTATGAAACTTTTATGATGAATAGATTAGGATGTGCTTTATGACTTTCATGAAGAAAGTTTTTCAAAAAACGATCGTAGAAAATTAGAAAAATCATAGAACAGCACAACATCAATCAGGAAATCATCATAACAGACTTGAACATCACATTCCAGATTCTGATCCTAACTTTCGAAAGAGTTTTGACATAGTAAATCAAGTTCGATTGAGGCATGCAATATATCAAATCGAAGCTTAAGAAGTGTTTTACGATTCACTAGTTCATCACTTCGCAAGATTTCGACATTAACAAGATAAAATTAGCATCTCAAACATACAGGTTTCTCTGTACACGAATTTGCAGAACAACATCAAAGTATACTTATCTTGTTTAACGATGCTCCGATCCGCAATCGAGCGATCCGGCCTCCGTATTCAGATTAAGAACAGCACGGAGAAATCTCGGAAAGCTCGACAACCTATGAGAAGAGATTACACAAACTATAGTGAGAATCGATTCGATCTCGCACTAGTGAACTAATAACGGAAAATCAAATCAAAATAAACAATCCGGTGGCTGTTCAATGAGAAGCCGGCCACCACAGCGACATGAAGACGTCGAGAATGCTGCTGGAGGTTCGGGATCGCCGGAAGGAACGTCGATCAACTGGTTCAACTGCTTGAACCGGCTGATCAAATCACCGGCAGCAACACTGGTGATGCTGCCGTGGGAGGAATCACGTCGGAATGAGGAGCTCCGGCCACCAGCGAGGTCGGTTGGCCTTGCGACTGGCTTTGTGGCACCATGGGGGACGACGGTGAGGCGGGGATCCGCCGAAAAATGGCCGGTGAGGAGGCGGGATGACCGGGGGCGAAGAGAAAACGAGAGAGAGAGAGAGAGAGAGAGAGAGAGAGAGAGAGAGAGAGAGAGAGAGTGAGGAGAGAGAATTCATATCAGAAAATGAGTGTCCCCCCTAATTTTGGAGGGAAAAAAAATTATATACTTGCCCCAACTTTGAATCCTAGCCCTTAGATTAATCCAATGGCTTAAAATGCATCCTTAATGATTAAGAATATTCTTTAAAGGCTAAGGATAGATGGACATGATCAATTCTAAATGAATGACCATGATTGATTTGTTTATCCCCTAATTAATTTGATTAATCTTTAATGAAGGGCATTTTGGTAATTTTCACTTAGGGGCATTTTCGTAATTTTCAATTAAGGGCATTTTTGTCATTTTTGGGCTCAAAAGGATGTGGCCGGCCTTGGTTGGTCGGAATGAACTGTCGATTGCCGAACTTTTGACTGGAAAATGGCTAGTTTGACCAGATCGGTTCAATTTAAATCATACCGGGTTGAGCCGGTTAGCCCCGATATTGGTATGATTGAACTGGTTCAATCCTTGATTCCTTTTATTCCAATTTGGTACAATTTGATCTCTATCATGATTAATTGACCCCATTGATATCGAATTCAACAAATTGGATTGAACCGATTTAAAATTCATGCACAAATTGATTCAATTTAACTTGTTTGTTTCAATTGCTCTTGAATTTGGGTAATTGCATAGCCAAACTAGACTAACAAATTTAATTGAAGTCCAATTAATCAAATTGAGTCTCAATTCATTAAATTGAATATTAGTCTAGAAGTTGAATTGCACCAATTGGACCAGTTACTCTTAGACTTCTTAATCTTTGGATCACTAAATTAATCAAATTGACTCAAATTCATGTGAATCTTCCAAAATTGATTTTGAATTTGGATTTCATATAAGAAATTAGGCTCATTCGTGCCTCAATTGCACAATTCATGAAAAATCGATCCAAATCACTAATTAGGGCCAAAATTGGTGGTTTTTGTGTTTGGCTTGGAATTACAAAATTTGTTCCAAAATCGAATATAAGATGACCTCTAGATCAAATGTCGTGAAGAAAACTAACCTAAAAAATGACTAGAAATGAAGTTATTTCATTTTTAGCCGATTTGAACTAAATTTCGCAAATTGGGAAAAAGTTGATTCTAAATTGGTTTTTGTAAAATTTCAAATGCCAAAGGCAAATTGAATGTAAAATAAGATGATTTTTGAATTTTTGTATGTTTCAATTTTTTGGTCAAAGGTTTGACCAAAAGTCAAACCCTGTTGACTTTTCACTAGGAGCTTGATTTTATGATCAAATTTTTGAATTTTCATGAAATTTCCACTTCTAAAGTGAAATTGGATTAGAGAGGAATCTTTTTATGCGAAAGGCCCCAATTTGATCCGGAGTTGACTTTTGGTCAAAGGTTGACCAAAAAGTTAACGTAAAAGTCAACCGTTTGACTTTTCGGGTTTTTGCATGAAATGAATAGAAAATTATTTACAGAAGCTAGTCTAACAAATAGAATTAAAAAACGACACTTTTTGTTCAAGAAACGGATTCCGTCGCGATCGAAAATCATAATCTTGAATTTTCCGTTTTTAATTACGCATCAGCTAAAAATTAGGTGTCAACAGCTGCCCCTCTTTGAGTGGGAGTTCGAAGAGGTTCCGGTCAAAGACCAATTGGCACCTGTAAATTTTTAGTTGACTCAACTTAGGATATGAAAGAAAATAAAGACAAAGACATTTGATCAGAGTCTTACCTGAAGCACTTACCATTGGATTGTTAGGTCATTCACGTGTTCTTCTCTCTCTCATGGGGTGGAATGAAGGGAGAAAAAGAAAGAAAGAGTTTTGCAAGAAATCTATGGTTTAGGATAACCAAAAACAAAAAATGAATGGTATGGTTTAGACTGACCAAAAATCGAAAATGGGGGGTATGGTTTAGGCTGACCAAAAACCGAAAATGGGGGGGTATGGTTTAGGCTGACCAAAAATCGAAAATGGGGGTATGATTTAGGCTGACCAAAAATTAAAAATGGGGGTATGGTTTAGGCTGACCAAAAATCGAAAATGGGGGTTATGGTTTAGGCTGAACAAAAACAGAAAATGAGGGTATGGTTTAGGCTGATCAAAAATCGAAAATGGGGATTATGGTTTAGGTTGACCAAAAATCGAAAATGGGGTTATGGTTTAGGCACACCAAAAATCGAAAATGGGGTATGGTTTAGGCTGACCGAAAATCGAAAATGGGGATTATGATTTAGGATAACCAAAAACCGATCCACTGGGGAACGATATTTTGAAAAAAGTTCCGAGATTGTTTAGCGACAAATCAAACGGAATTTTTCATATTTTGGTAGAAGACATTGACTATCGAAAATCCTTATAAGGAAATTTTAACAAAATAATCTTTGAATAACCATCTAAAAATGTTAGATAAAAAAATGCCAAATTGAAAAATAACCTAATCAAAAAGGTCTTTTACACTGGCTCTCATAAAGGCTTTGATTCCCATCCATTGATGTGGGAAAGCTATTCAATTCTCGCTGGTGATGCCTCACGAACCTATGTTAAAGGTTTTTGGAAACGTTCACATTGAATATAATTTGATTGATCAGAAAGGTCTTTCAACAGGACCGTAATATAAGCTTAGTCATGGGCTTACACAAAAGGTATTTGCTTTGAGGCCAAGAAAAGAAATATACCATCAATATCTTCAGCGGGTTTACAAGTCAAGAACCTTAAAGATAAGACAAGATAGGATTACTTCCACTCTTTCTAGTGGTAGCTTCTTTGTGAAATCTTTACGTCAACTCAAACCATCCCAATCGGAAGAGACTTCGGAGAGGGTTGTAATATCGGTTCAGGTTAAGCTCAAAAGGCTTGAAATTTTGTAGAAGGCGTTTGAAAGAGAAATAATGATTATCTTGGCATCATTACCAAATCATCCAAATTTGACATCATTTGACTTTTGAAAACCAAATTGTTTCGAGAGTCCATTTTTCTTGCAACATAAGAGCTTTGCTCTTTCTAAGCATATTTTGCAATGGGAATTTTGTTTTCATCATAAGCATGTTGCTTTTTGCTTTTGCTTTTGCTTTTGATACATTTTCTTTTCATGGGCATCGGCCTTGCTTTTATCAGGCACACTGCTTTTTCATGCCCCATAATATTTATCTTTTGAGCTCTTTGGACTCTCGAGACACTCTATACATATTCACCAATTTTTCTAAAATTTCCTTAATAAATCATATGCATTGCCCCAATGTAGAGAGATAATCAATATTTTGGGCTTTGAAATGAACATGTTTAAGGCTCAATTTGGCTAAGCAAGAGATAACTGTGTTTGGGTAAAGGAAAAGAATGCTCTTTTTCACTTTGGGATGTTTTGAGCTTTCATAAAGATCCACCTGAAATTACCACAAGAAGGTTGATGCAAGTGAAAGTAAAAAAATCTTTCTTAATCTTTTTGCTCCAAAAATGATCAACCAAAACCTCCTAATTTGCCCCAATGTGGGGTGGTTCTTGACAGGGGTATTTTGAAAATTCTCCCTATTTGGCTCAAAGTGGCTAGCAAAAGATAAAATGAGTGTTTAGGATAGAGAAATGAAATGCCTTTTATCATTTCAATCCGTATATTCAATGTGAACGAACCTTACGTCCTAGGACATGGTTTTTTCACTCAATTCTCTCAAAATGTGTATAGGGACATATTTGATCAAAGGTTTGCCTTTTATCATCTTAAGCATTTCCATTCGGCACTTTCGAGAAATCCTTTTTGCTTTTTCAAAGGATCATTTGGTTAAATCTCCCATTTGTGGAGAATTTTGATAAATCAAAACATTTGAAATGTTAATTTTTTTTTACTCCTTTGGCGATGTTTTTAAAAAAATTTCAAACTTGAAAAACCTTTTGGACAGAAAAGGTCCTCACAAATAGGATCTACTTCCTAAGCTCTAGGGAAAAGATTTTTTTTTGCAACTACTTCCTCGAGCTTGACTCCTTGAGGTTTGGATCCCTGGGGAACAATTGAGTAGCTACAAAATGAACAAATATGCAAAAATGTCATGTATGCATGAGATGCATGATGCAAATGTCCTAAAGTGACTTGGGTTCAATCCAAAAGCAACTCAAAACTTTTTATTCAGGGAAAATATTTCTTGACAGCATCAGCATTTACAGGTTTTTGCAACTCTTGGCCATCCATTTCTATAAGAATCAATGCTCCGCTGGGTAACACTTTCTTGATGACATACGGTCCTTCATAATTGGGGGTAAACTTCCCACGATCTAGAATGATGGGTAGGACTTTCCTCAAAACCAGGTCATTGACCTCAAAATGCCTGGGTCGAACCTTACGGTTGAATGACTTAGCCACTCGCTTTTGGTAGCTTTGTCCATGGTACAGGGCTTTTACCCTTTTTTCATCAATCATGTTAAGCTGTTCAAATCTTCGTTGAATCCATTTTGCTTCAGAAAGCTTTACTTACGAAAGTACCCTTAATGAAGGAATTTTCACTTCCACAAGTAAGACTACTTCCATTCCATATACTAATGAGAATGGTGTTGCCCCAGTTGAATTGCGAATAGAAGTTCAGTAAGCCATTAACACGTACGGCAACCGATCATGCCAATCTCGGTAATTCTCTACCGTCTTGGACAGAATCTTTTTTATGTTCTTGTTTGCCGCCTCCACAGCTCCATTCATTTGTGGACGATAAGGAGAAGAATTCAAGTGGCGGATGTGAAACTTATTGAGTAGCTCATCCACTACTTTGTTATTCAGGTTTGACCCGTTATCAGCGATAATTGCTTCTGGAGCCCCATATCGAGCGATAATGTGTGTTCTACAATGTTGGGGTCGAGATCCGGCATATCAACATAAGACCAAGCAAAGACATCCTGGTACTCCTTCAAAAGTTCGATTAGTCGATCAGTATCTGTTTGAGAGAGACTTGCCCCAATTTTTGTTTCCTTGGGATTTTCTGAATCACACAAATTTATAATGACAGTTTATTCTTCCGTGAGAGGTTTAGATTCTTCATCTCGGATCCATTCTTTTTTAATAACCTGGGAATCTTCTTCATTTTCGAGATCAAAATAATCGGGCTCATAAGAGTTTTTTGGACACGAATCAAAGCCATGCATATGACTATCATGATTATGCAAAGTGTTATGCCTGAGATGCAACAAAAAATGATTAGCATATGAAGATAATAAATGTAATGCATGCAGATGTGATGCAAAAAACTTTTCGAATTCTAGATTTTCGAAAATTTCATGGGGAACTTGTCCTCATATCTTTGGACATCCTCTTTCCAACAAATTATTTTGAAAACTATAGATCGTGCAAAAGCACAGGCCTCAAAGTATCATCATAGGGCTAGTTTGGTATACTTTCGCACGTCTATTAACAAAACATGAGAATGCTTTTAGTGATATGCATTAAATGTCATACAGCATGTAACGTTTTGGATCTAATGTTTGTGATCCAAATTATTACAACATATGAAATGAACAAATGGAAGTCCCTCGCAGGGGAGAATTAGGTGGATTACAACTGGAAGAAAAGTAGAACATAGAAATATCCCTTACACAGTAGGATTGATCATGGCTACCATGTCATCGTTTTCAAATTCGGGCCCCCATCTACTTGGGACGATAGTCTTGGGGTTGATAAAAGCACTTAGAGGAGGAGTGTATTTTACCATGAAATCATATTTACCACTCGGCTGTCCGAGGGTGTCGACAATTTCGCCCTTTTCGATTGCCTTCCTAACGAACTCTTGATCTCAATGGGAGGTATGGCGCTCAAATTCCGAATTAGCATCGGAAAGAACCTCTCTATTATCTTCATCGTTCCATTCAGTTGGAATAATGTCTTTCTCATGGGCCTTCTTCATAAATTCACGACCTCGACCGGCATTCTTGCTCTCACATTCCAAATCACCGTCGGAATATGCGTCACTCCAAGGTTCATCAACATCTGGCTCATATCCATCATCTTTTGGCTTAGAGTGTGAGACTTCGTCTGCGAACTTGTAAGAGAAACTTTCGGACGACAAATCGATTACAGCGGTCTCGATGGACTCTTCGGGTTTCTTTCCTTGACATGGCTGAATTATACCTAAAGCAGCCATCTTGGCTAGGCAATACATTTTCTCCTCTCGAGATACATTTCCTTCTTTCGGTTGACATCTAGCTACGGTCAATAGCTTTTCCAACTTCACCATGTCGAACAAGAAGGGTTTCTCATTCTCATCTCCAAATATCACATTAACGGCTTCGGTATGATTGGGGAGTGGATTTTATTGAACATTTGGCGTAGCATCTTTAAATGACAATATCTTCTTATCCAGTAGGTTCTGAATCTTGACTTTTACAGTGTAACAATTGTCCACATCATGGCCCTTCTCACCTATGTGGTACACGCAAGATTTTGTTAAATCAAACCTAGCAAACTTTAGTGGATTGTCTCTTGGGATTTCTTTTGCTACGAGTCTTTGTTCAATCAACATCGGCAACAATTGAGACATAGGTCTTGGCAACGGAGTGAATTGTTTTTGTGGAGTTTTTCCTTTTCGATTAAAATTTTAGGAAGATCCCCCTGCTTCCATAACAGACCTTTGAACTGGTGTATTTAATGGCTTTTGAGTATTAGGATTTTGAATATAAGCAACCTCCACCATTGGCTCCTTATCCTTCTTTGGGGTAAATCTGCGAGTCGTCATCTCAGATAATCGACCCTCTCGCATGATTACTTTGATACGTTCTCCCAGTTCAACCATTGCGGGAAAATTGATGCAAGTGTTATTAATCTTATCGAAGTATTCTCGAGGTAGAGCTCAAAGAAACAGTTGCATGATCTCTTTCTCAGACAGTGGAGGTTTAACTTGGAAAGCTGTAGTTCTCCACCTTTGGGCATACGCTCTAAAAGTTTCATTTCTCCTTTTATCAACCCGGACCAGCTCTTCACGGGTTGGAGCAAATTTAGTATTAAACTTGTATTGTTGGAGGAATTCATTTGCGAGATCTTCCCAGGTGTAAATTTTCTCCAAATCCAACTCGATGAACCACGTTAAAGCGGAATCAGCCAAGCTATCTTGAAAATTGTTGATCAATAGCGGAATGTTATCGGAGTAACGAGCCATCTTATTCAAATAATATTTCAAGTGGGTCTTAGGGCACCCAATTCCATCGTACTTCCTTGAGAATTCGGGCTCCTTGTAAAAATCAGGGACTTTCACCTTTGTAAAAGGCGACAGCTTACCAAAGCCTTGGAGTTAGTAACCTTGCAACATGCACAAGTGTTCTTCCAATTTTGCAAGATGTCTCGCACTCTCTTCATCCATATGAACAACGGGCGACTCTTTAGGTGGAGCTTTCAAATCAATGACAGTGGGAATAGCATTAACGCGGACCTCTTCAGCATGTCCTTTGTCGACAGGATCTATCACCGGTACATTAGTAGGCGCATTAAGCATAGAAGCTGCAGCAGCAGGAGCTACAGGCATGAAGTTTTTTACTTGATTTGCAAGATCAGTTAAGAGCGCCATCATTTGCGCCATCTAATTCTCAATGGTAATAACGCGGCTATGAGTGTCTTCGTTTTCCATCCTTACTTGGCGACGGGTGCGTATAATAAAACATGTCTCAGTCGTATTTTAGTACCTTTTTGAAAAAACAGAAATCGAGTTAGTATATAGAAAATGAATTGAGATGAAAATATAAAACCCTTCAATTTTATATTTTCTTTGGATGAAATAGAGATAAGAAATATCCTCATGATCCCAATATCATGTGAATAATCTCTTATCACAATTTCTTCACAAGAAATTATACAATTAAAGGGATAACACGCGATGATTAATCAAGATGCCCCATTTATATTCCATTGGAATCTCAAAAAAGAAAGTACAAAAAAGGGAAATTTCACTATTAACAATAAAATTCGTGAAATACAATCCCTATAGATCAATCTAAAAATAAGAAGAGAAACCTATTACATCATTACTAAAATGCATAAAAAGGAAACCCTATACATCCAATCTATAAAATGAAAATTACATGAAAGGAGATTTCCTCATGAAATATAGCAAAAATTTTAATGGATATTCTTTAGATGCGAGGCGAATTCGTTTGTTTTCTTGGGTCAAACGTTTAACCTCGACTAAAGCCTCATCCTTTTCCCTAAGAGCTCTTGCGGCTATAGCTTGTTATTGAGTTGGCTTCTCGAGGACATTAGGGAGATCCACTTTAAGCTCGGGCTCGAGATGACGGTGTATGTACTTCGGCAATGCGTGATGTATCTTCATTTCCCCTTCCAATGATGATTCATCGGTAATGAGAATCGGCTCCGGGTGGCATTTGTTCTACATATCAATGATAGACTTAATCATTTCTTTTAAATCCGCCATTTGGTCCTTTTCGATGACATCCTTGCGATAGTCAAAATAATATAACCCCAGCTTGAGGAATGATGGAATCTTTTGAAGCGCGCGATATTGACGGATCATCCTAAAAGGGTATTATGACGTAGACCCCGTGGACCCAAGAGTGGGATTGGATTGTCGAATCCGTTATTAAGGCGCACCTTGGGATTTCCAAGCCAACGAGCATGCCATTGGATTTGATTTGGAACAAGGTTCTTGAAAAAATTAAACCAAGTTGAGAATGACCAATAGGGAAAGATTTCTTCCTTTTCTCGGAAGAGCGAGATAGGATGACAATCTTTGGACAAACCTATGATTTTCAAGCTCAAACCAAAATCTTTGAGGTGAGAGACCAACCAAATTTGGAGTAAACCTATTGGGGCTCTAAAAATACCATTTCTGTTTTGCTTGAACTTATTGAGTGATACAAAAGTCTCAACTAAGATCATATTGGGGAATCTTTTGAACATATACACTTGATTGACAATGTGAACTACCAAAGGATCCATGGTCTTTTTGATTAATGGAAAAACCACAAAACCAAAGAATGCTAAGAGAAAGACTCGAGGAATTTGATTACCCGATTCTTTTGGCAAGCTAGAAAAATGTCGTTCTAAGAATGTGAAGGAGAGTGCATTGGAATTTCCTCTAAGAATGCATTTGATTTGGATAATGTCAACTCCTAAAAATTGGCTCAAAAGAATTATAGGATCTATATTTATGGGAGGGCTAACTAGACCAAAAGACCCGACTCTACTAATGGCAATATCGTACTCCTCAATTATAAGGGTCAATTCATTTCGATCAAACACAAAAGTGGATGTTTTTGAGTTCCAAAAATGAGACAATGCCTTGATCATAGCAACACGAGGCTCAACGTATAAAAGAGCAGGAAGATATCCAATCCTCTTTTCCACATAGTCCTTGTGCTTTGACTTGAGACTTTCTCACATGATCACAAGAGCTCTTGGTAAGGGGATGATTCAAATCTCTGACATATCCATTTTGACTAACCCTAATTTGGGGTATTGAGATTAATCACCACGCATTATAGAAAGAAATATAACGTGGAATTGAAATGGCATAATTGAAATTGTAGAACGATACAATCAACCTTACCGTGAAGAAAATGGCAAACACATCGACACATCACATGAGGACATGTGAGGTTTGACATCTAAGGGTAGGATTCTAAAGGTTTAAGGTCCCCATCTTAATTAGATAAGAAGAGTTTACCAACCGCTACTAACGTCGGTCGGTGCACTTCTTACTAATCAAGATGAGCGGTATTGAAGAATGGATTATCACATGCATTCACATGCGGATTCTACTCTTAATACCTCCTAAAGGTGCCCTAAAGCGATCCGGAGTTTTAGACCGCAGGACGTGGGTGCATTGTGTCGTGCTAAAGCAAGTAAACACGCATTTAAATCTAAAGCAAACAATACTTCAACATAATCTTATACATTCGACATTCATCCGAACATCACCTACAAAACAAAGGGTTTGCATTCACTCCACCCCTTATGTCTTCCACCTACAAAATCATTTAACACATGGTTAATGGACTAACCTCATTTTCCACGCGACTTCGACATGCAGTCGATGCTACAAAATGTAGACAAGTGAAATAACAACCAACAAGTTTATTACGGCTTTAATCCACTTAAGTTTGTAACCTAGTCCCCAGCGGAGTTGCCAAGCCTGTCTCGACCTACCCTACGATGGTCGAACTCGATAAGACGGGTTTAGAGATAAGTATTTATGAAACGGTTCATATAGCACACCATAAAAATGTCTTTTATAAATCTTTTGGTTATCCATATGGCCCATTGATCATGAACGTGGATTTTCTCTAAATCCATATCTCGCGTGACAGCAGATCGATTTTATCTTTTTTAGGAGTCGCCACTAGCCTAGGTCGGGGGTCAACTAGAATACCCAACCAAAATGCGAGAGTTTCGTTTCGGTTTCTACGAAAACTAGAGATCAAAGATTCGGGGACTAGCTTACATTAATATTTCTATTAACGCCCTTTCGGTACCGCTAAACTTAACATGGTTATTATCTAAGTTGTCATACATTTGTTCTTTACCATTTTCATGTTAAAGTCTTAGTCTACTAGGTGATCATGCATCTTGTTTTGTATTTTCATTTAAAATTCTAAACTAATTCTATCTTAGTCTAGAAAAAGAAAGAAACAATTAATTGTATTGAAAGACATTTCGTAAAGTAAACACTAAAAGCATTGAAAAGACGAGCTAATTCTAAGTGCGAAAAAAGCAAAACCCGCAACTCGTCGGGTGTTTATTACAACACAAATTGAAAACCCGAGACATAATCGGGGATGAATAAATTGAATATGAATTGAAACTGGATTGGACATCAGTCTATCGTCACCATTAAGTGAATACAAATTGAGACCGGATTGAACATCGGTCAATCGCCTTGGCCTTTTTCAATTTTGGATTATCTCCCATGGACCGCCTCTCGGGTGTCGGTGTTTACATTCACAACATTCATTCACAACAAATAATATCCAAAAGAATAACCAAAGAAAAACAATGGTGTAAACAATTCATTAATCAAACACGGGTCTCGGGATCGGCCTTTGTTTTTCATGCATTCGGTTCACCATCCACCTATTCATCTAATATTATTTGATCAATGGTTAACGATAATGGGCTATCATTTGCATTCCCAAAACGGCAACTTATATCAATTAATAACCCCTAATGTCGGGCTCTAAATGACCACGATGGACTACCCGCCGAACATGCACCGGGCCTAACATTCATCTAACAAACACATGCATAGCAATGGAATAAGCATGCATTAAGGCCCATGGATCTTATTTTGAAGCCAATCAAGCAATGAGAAGTGGGCTTCATAAAGAGACTACTTATTCAGTTATTATCTAATTCGGATTGCTTCTGTTCATATGTGATTAACTAACCTAATGATGTCCAAATGAAGTGATTCAGGTGTCATTAGAAAGCTTATGACATGAGGATCAAAAGTTAAACAAACCATTTTTTCTAAATCCTCACCGATTTTCCCAAAAATGATAAATTTGTCCTCGGTGATAGGCTAGACCCGGTTATGTTAAGAATTTCAAAATAATGGCGGGAAAAATAACAAACCTTATCAAAACCACGTGAAAATTTTTAGGCAATTAGGATTCTTTATGTGTAACAACTTTCATGTTTTGAGTTTTTGCTAAAAAGTCCTCCAAATGTTTATAAAATTCGGTTTTCGTGAAGGACTCAACTGCAAATCAAATTTTAACCTGTGAAGGCCTTATATGAAATTTTAAGCAAATTGACCCTCCAAAAATTGCTACTAGGCCCTCAAAATTTTCAGTCAACATAATGAGACCCCAATGAACAACTTTTTAATTTTGATTTTTTGCGAAAAAAGGAATCTAACTTTATCAAATTCTGAAAAACATCTTTTGGATTCCAAAGGAATGAAAATCAGATCTGAACACATATGCTGATTAGATCATGAAAATACCTTTTGAAAATTCAAATGAATTCCGATTTTGATGAAATTAGTATCAATGGAAATATCTCGATCTCAGTGTGAACTTTTGTGAAGAAAACTTTTTCATATTTTGAATACATGAATTTATGAAAATCGAAGAACACACGAAGGTCAGTCAAAAACCAGTCTGTCACTCGATTCATACATAGATAACGTTGCAGATCGTACCATGCTAACATGCTTGGAATTTTATGAAACTTTTATGATGAACAGATTAGGATGTGCTTTATGACTTTCATGAAGAAAGTTTTGTCAAAAAACGATCGTAGAAAATCAGAAAAATCATAGAACAGCACAACGTCAATCAGGAAATCATCATAACAGACTTGAACATCACATTCCAGATTCCGATCCTAACTTTCGAAAGAGTTTGGACATAGCAAATCAAGTTCGATTGAGGCATGCAATATATCAAATCGAAGCTTAAGAAGTGTTTTACGATTCACTAGTTCATCACTTCGCAAGATTTCGACATTACCGAGCTGAAATCAGCATCTCAAACATGCAGGTTTCTCTGTACACGAATTTGCAGAACAACATCAAAGTGTACTTACCTTGTTTAACGATGCTCCGACGTGCAATCGAGTGATCCAGCCTCCGTATTCAGATTAAGAATAGCACGGAGAAATCTCGGAAAGCTTGACAACCTATGAGAAGAGATTGCACAAACTATAGTGAGAATCGATTCGATCTCGCACTAGTGAACTAATAACGGAAAATCAAGTCAAAATAAACAATCTAGTGGTTGTTCAACGAGAAGCCAGCCACCACAGTGACATGAAGACGTCGAGAATGCTGCTGGAGGTTTGGGATCGCCGGAAGGAACGCCAATCAGTCGGTTTAGTCGCTTGAACCGGCTGATCAAATCATTGGCAGCAACACCAGTGATTCTGCCGTGGGAGGAATCTTGCCGGAATGAGGAGCTCCGACCACCAGCGAGGTCGGCTAGCCTTACGACTGGCTTCGTGGCACCCGTGGGGGACGACGGTGAGGCGGGGATCCACCGGAAAATGGCCGGCAAGGAGGCGAGATAATCGGGGGCCAAGAGAAAACGAGAGAGAGAGAGAGAGAGAGAGAGAGAGAGAGAGAGAGAGAGAGAGAGAGAGAGAGAGAGAGAGAGAGTGTGTGTGTGTGTGTGTGTGTGTGAGGAGAGAGAATTCAGATCGGAAAATGAGTGTCCCCCCTAATTTTGGAGGGAAAAAAAATTATATACTTCCCCCAACTTTGAATCCTAGCCCTTAGATTAATCCAATGGCCTAAAATGCATCCTTAATGATTAAGAATATTCTTTAAGGGCTAAGGATTGGTGACATGGCATAATGGATGGACATGATCAATTCTAAATGAATGGCCATGATTGATTTGCTTATCCCCTAATTAATTTGCTTAATCCTTAATGAAGGGCATTTTGGTAATTTTCACTTAGGGGCATTTTCGTAATTTTCAATTAAGGGTATTTTTGTCATTTTTAGGCTCAAAAGGATGTGGCCGGCCTTGGTTGGTCAGAATGAACTGTCGTTGCCGAACTTTTGACTCGAAAATGACTAGTTTGACCAGATCTGTTCAATTTGAATCATACCAGGTTGAGCCGGTTAGCTCCGATATTGGCCTAATTGAACTGGTTCAATCCTTGATTCCTTTTATTCCAATTTGATACAATTTGATCTCTATCATGATTAATTGACCCCATTGATATCGAATTCAACAAATTGGATTGAACCGATTTGAAATTCATGCACAAATTGATTCAATTTAACTTGTTTGTTTCAATTGCTCTTGAATTTGGGTAATTGCATGGCCAAACTAGACTAACAAATTTAATTGAAGTCCAATTAACCAAATTGAGTCTTAATTCATCAAATTGAATATTAGTCTAGAGTGGGTCAAGTTGAATTGCACTAATTGGACCAATTACCCTTAGACTTCTTAATCTTTGGATCACTAAATTGATCAAATTGACTCAAATTCATGTGAATCTTCCAAAATTGATTTTGAATTTGGATTTCATATAAGAAATTAGGCTCATTCGTGCCTCAATTGCGCAATTCATAAAGAATCGATCCAAATCACTAATTAGGGCCAAAATTGGTGGTTTTTGTATTTGGCTTGGAATTACAAAATTTGTTCCAAAATCGAATATAAGATGACCTCTAGATCAAATGTCGTGAAGAAAACTAACCTAAAAAATGACTAGAAATGAAGTTATTTCATTTTTGGCCGATTTGAATCAAATTCCGTAAATTGGGAAAAAATTGATTCTAAATCGATTTTTGTAAAATTTCAAATGCCAAAGGCAAATTGAATGTAAAATAAGATGATTTTTGAATTTTTGTATTTTTCAATTTTTTGGTCAAAGGTTTGACCAAAACTCAAACCCTAGTTGACTTTTCACTAGGAGCTTGATTTTATGATCAAATCTTTGAATTTTCATGAAATTTTCACTTCTAAAGTGAAATTGGATTAGGAAGGAATCTTTTTATGCGAAAAGCCCCAATTTGACCTGGAGTTGACTTTTAGTTAAAGATTGACCAAAAAGTTAACGTGAAAGTCAACCGTTTGACTTTTCGGGTTTTTGTATGAAATGAATAGAAAATTATTTACAGAAGCTAGGCCAACAAATAGAATTAAAAAACGACACTTTTTGTTCAAGAAACGGGTTCCGTCGCGATCGGAAACTATAATCTTGAATTTTCCGTTTTTAATGACGCGTCGGCTAAAAATTAGATGTCAACAGCCGGTAATCGAGCCTTACTGTCAAGGACCCGATCAAAGGATCGAGGCTCGGCCTCAGGTGACTTGAGCTCGGCTAACGAGGATTGGGACCACATCTGTTGGGGTCTTGGGCCGTGCATGGGAGTCAGGAACCTAGATCTAGTTGAGGGCCAACCCTTGCTTGTAGTCGGCGAGGGCTTCATGGCCTTCGTGATGGCTATTTCGGGAAGATGGACAATGGAAAGAAGAGGAAAAAAAAAGAAAAGAAAAAATATAAAGATATTATAAAAGATTCATAAAATTCTAAAAAAAAAATGCAAATATTGTTCATGAAGGCGCTTACCGTCATTAAGCCGTGCCACATAAGACAATTAGCATTCACTTCAGTAATTATGATCAAAATTGGCCGTAATTACTACATTGAAAAGTTGTTGACATATGTAAAATTAATTGACCAAATTAAAAAGTTTATGACTGAATTCATTGGCATATAATAGGTTTAAGAATTTTTGGACAATTACCTCCTACTGGTCAAAATTTTTATAATGTCAAATTCTTTATAAAATGGCAAAAGTAGACCACTAACATTTTCCTAATTTTTTTTAAAAAAGAAAAAAAACCAAAAAAATAAGGAAACAGAACTTTCGAGAGAGAGATCGATTGTTGAGAAGACCACTAATAATCATCCATATTGATCAAATCTTTTATAATGGCAAAAGTAGACCACTAACATCATCTTTTGTTGATAATGTATGTTCTATTTATCATAATAGGAGATGTGCTGGTTCTGGCTTATTAACCAATAATCTTTATACCATTACAATGTCCGGTAATGCGATTACCAATGCCAATAAGCAACAAAATAATGATATAAATGCAATAACTAATAAACGCCCTAAAGAAAGTCCACATCCAAAGTATGTTTGGCATCTTCGATTAGGTCATATTGGAGAAGATAGAATCAACAAGTTGAGTAATGATGGGTATATTGATCTATCAATGTTTGAGCCATACTCGGCTTGTGAGGCATGTCTTCTAGGAAAAATGACCAAAGCGCCCTTTGTGGGACATAGTGCGCGAGCTGCTGATATACTGGGATTGATATATACAGATGTATATAGACCAATAAATGAAAATGCTAGAGGTGATTATTCTTACTTCATTACATTCACCGATGATCAGTCACGGTATGGTTATTTGTACTTAATGAAGTATAAATCCGAATCTTTTGAAAAGTTCAAGGAATTCAGGGCTGAAGTTGAGAAACAAATAGGAAAATGTATTAAGACTCTTCGATCTGATCGAGGAGGTGAATACCTTAGTACTGAATTCCTGGACTATCTTAAGGATAATGGCACTGTATCACAGTGGACACCTCCTGGAACTCCAAAACACAATGGTGTATCTGAAAAAAGAAATCACACTTTATTAGATATGGTGCGATCTATGATGAGTTACACTGATTTGCCTATATCCCTTTAGGGATATGCCCTCGAGACAGCCGCTTATGTACTGAATAGAGTGCCATCCAAATCTATTCCAACTACGCCTTATGAGATATGACATAGTAGGAAACCAAGTCTTAATCATATTAAGATTTGGGGTTGTCTAGCTTTCGTCAAGAAGCTACAAATGGAAAAATTGGAGGCTAGGTCTGAACAAGGTTGCTTCATTGGATATCCAAAGAAGTCTCTTGGATACTATTTCTATTTTCACGCTGACCTAAGAATTTCGGTCAGCAGGCATGCTTCTTTTCTAGAGAATCAGTTCGTCCAGGAAGGTGGTGCTGGGCAGAAAATAATCTTACAAGAAGAGAACAATGAAGTACCAAATAATCAAGTTTAAACACCGATCTCTGATTCAGTAGGAGCTTCTGATACATAACCTCTCAGGAGGAGTGCGAGAACATCTCGTCCACCTGCTCGTTATAGACACTTGGCTGAACATATTGAACCATTATTCATTGTGAATGATGGTGATCAACTTGGTGATCCAAACACCTATGAGGAGGCGATGTCAGACATCGATTCTGGTAAATGGCTAGAAGCCATGAAATCCGAAATGGATTCAATGTATTCCATCGAAGTTTGGACCTTAGTTGACCTGCCTAATGGTATTGTACCAATTGGCTGTAAATGGATCTTCAAGAGGAAGATGAATGCTGAGGGTCAAATTGGAACTTACAAAGCACGGCTCATGGCGAAAGGATATCGTCAAAAAGAAGGAATCGATTATGACGAAACTTTCTCACCTGTAGCCATGCTAAAATCCATTCGGATTATGTTGGCTATAGCTATACACCTAGATTATGAGATATTCCAAATGGATGTTAAAACGGCTTTTCTAAATGGTTTTCTTGAGGAGGACATCTATATGGAACAACCATGGTGTTTTGAATCCAATGGTGAACGTCGAAAGGTGTGTAAGCTTAAGAGATCCATTTATGGACTCAAACAAGCCTCCAGAAGTTGGAACATCCGTTTGATGAAGTAGTCAAATCATTTGGTTTCATCAAAAACCCGGATGAACCTTGTGTATATAAGGTCAGTGGGAGTGCAATTGCATTTCTAGTTTTGTACGTCGATGATATACTTTTGATCGGGAACGATGTGCCAATGATATCATCAATCAAACTATTCTTGTCACAGAAATTCTCCATGAAAGATTTAAAAGAGGCAACCTATAATTTAGGTATCAAAATCTATAGAGATAGATCGAGATGATTGATTGGCCTCTCACAGTCTACGTACATAGACAAAGTGTTAACACGTTTTAACATGCAATGTTCCAAAAGAGGATTATTGCCTTTTAGGCATGGAATCCATCTTTCCAAGGAGATGTGTCCCAACACTCCTGAAGAAAGAGAGCAGATGGCAAAGATACCTTACAGATCTGCTATTGGAAGCATAATGTATGCTATGCTATGTACGAGACCTGATATTGCACATGCTGTAAGCATTACTAGTAGATATCAGTCTGATCCAGGGGAAGACCACTGGATGGCAGTCAAGAATATCCTTAAGTACTTGCGAAGGACTAAGGATTTATTCTTGGTTTATAGAGAAAGAAAGTTTAAAGTTGAAGTTTATACTGATTTCGATTTTCAATCGAATCCTAATGATTATAAGCCTACATCTGGGTTTGTCTTTACACTTAATGGTGGCGCAGTTAGTTGGAAGAGTTCTAAATAGAGCATAACTACTGATTCCACTATTGAGGCAGAGTATGTAGCTGCTTCAGAAGCAGCAAAGGAAGCCGCTTGGATGAAGAAGTTCATTTTTGAACTTGGAGTCGTTCCTTCCATTGAACAACCAATAACATTATTTTGTGATAACAATGGGGCAATAGCTCAAGCGAAGGAACCAAGGTCTCACAAGAAGTCCAAGCACATTGAGAGACGCTTTCATTGTAACATCCTGAATTTTGACCCGTTATCGGGACCAGTAAAGTGTATATTCATTCTCGTGTAATTTTAGTGAGTCTCTCCTGAACCTGATCAGTCTCGGGACACTAACCATATGAGAAAGGCTAAATAGGAACAGGTACGTGGACCGAGAACCCAATCGCGACTGAACGCTGATTTCGAAGAATGTTGAGGAAATATTTTGAGCCAATATAGGCCGATCTTAGGAAAATGACTGGTTGATTTTGTCAGTGACGTACGATCGGATCGCGAGTGATTTCGCACGACCGAAAGTACACCTGGCGAATGAAACCTGATTGTAATCCAAACGATCGCGACCCTGGTGCTAGTGATAATTCCTCTCGTTCTCTCGAAATTTAGACCATCACGATTCGGAAAATCTTAGGTCGATACGCGTAACGCCTAAACAGCCGCTCGTTAGTGAGAGACCCTAAAACTGCGAAACGAGCATATTGAGATTGCAATATTGGACCCGAATTTCGATATCAAAATCTCAAGGGTAATTACGACTATTTTGCAAGACAGACGTCATTTTGTAATGGCCATTCATGTTTGGGATTAAAACAGTTGAAAACTGAAAATTCGACAGAAAGTGAGAAAAAGACCATTTTGCCCCTGAGAACGCCGAGGCCGAATTCGGAGGCCGTTTGAGGTTATTTTTCGCGGCCAACGTCATTTTGGGGTATCCAAGTGTGTTTGGAGTGATTCTGGACAAAAAGTGGATTTTCGACAAAAATTGGAAAATAATATTATTTTATTCCCGGAATCTTCGCAGACGATTTTCGAGGGCTTAGAAAGTGAATTTCGCGATTCCGACTCTGGATTAGGTATCACATGAATGTTTAGGACCGGTAGGAGCGAAAATTGAAATTTCAGTCCGGGACGGAAAAATGACGGAATTGCCCCTAGGCCATTTTTGATTTATTTCGAATTTTGAATTAATTTTGGAGATTAACCAAGGTTGGTTAAGGTTAACTAGAGTTGATTAACCATGGTTAGGGGCAATTGACCATTTTGCCCTTGAATTATTGAGTTTGAGGCATTTCTAGCCATTGGATTAGGGGCATTTTGGGTATAGTGGCTAAGATTTTGACATGTGGCATCCACCCAAGGATAATGTTGACCTCTTTGACCCTCTCTCTCTCCTCAGCTCACTCTCTCTCTTCCCGCGTCTCTCTCTCCTCCCGATTCTCCCTCTCGGCCGCTTCCGTTCCAGCCGATCAGCACCGCCGGCCGCTGTTCACGCCGGAACAGCAGCCCTCGCCGGAGCTGCTGGCCACCAGCCGCCGTGTCCCGTCCCTTGGCGCCGTCCCTGGCCTAGTCGCAACCCTTTCCCCCACTCCCGTCGCCCGTGACCGCCCGTGGCAGCCGCTCCAGCCGAGGCGAGCAAGGACGCCGTCGCCGGCGCCGAGCGTGTCCTGCCAGGCCGCGCCGCCGTGCGCCTCCCCTCCGACTGACCTCATCCTTGCCGTCTCTCTCTCCCTTGACCCCAGCCTAGCCTTGCCGGTGCTTCCTCTGTTTTGGCCGGATTGTGGCCGTGAGATTGCCGGACCGCCGTAGGCCGCCGGCTTGCCTTGGAGCGCCGCCGCCGATTGTGCCGCTCGCCGGTCATCGGCCGCCCGTTCCCGTTGTCCCGCGTCGCTAATAGGCGAGTAAATTCACTAATCCCTAAATTAGTCCTAAGTGTGCTAGATTAGAGGCTTAATTATGTTAATTAGGGCCTAATTGAATGTGTTTTGTGTAATGGATGATTAGTGGACTTAATTAGGACTAATTACAATGGTTTAGTGGTAATTAGTGAAGAAATGTGGGCTGAATCGGGGTGGGCCTCATGGGCTCCGAATTTTGTGTTAATGGGCCCAAATTGGAGAATTTTAAATGGGCCTTAGAATTAGAAATGAAATGGGCCCATGAAGTTGGAATTAAATTGAAATTGTTGAAGCCCAATTGGAAAATGGAATGGGCCTTGATGTGAATGGACTTGAATTGTGGAAGCCCATTAGGAATTAAATTGGGCCTTTGATTGTGGAATTGTTTGAAATTGTTTGAAGCCCATTGGGAATTAAATGGGCCTTTGATTGTGAAATTCCACGTTGGTTTTGATATGATTTATGAGTGTAATTGTGACCGACGGGTCAGGCCTTCGGGTCGATATATAACTGTGACCGACGGGTCAGGCCTACGGGTCGAGTGTAATTGTGACCGACGGGTCAGGCCTTCGGGTCGATAAATAACTGTGACCGACGGGTCAGGCCTACGGGTCGAGTGTAATTGTGACCGACGGGTCAGGCCTACGGGTCGATTTATAACTGTGACCGACGGGTCGGGCCTTCGGGTCGAATGATTGATGACCATTGGGTCATGGCCTTCGGGTCGAGTTAAATTGTGATGACCATTGGGTCATGGCCTTCGGGTCGATTTAATTGTCTATGAGTTATATTGATATAGAAAGCCTAACCTGCAGGGCTGGAATATTGGAATCGGGCCGTGAGCCCATGTGAACTTATAATAATTTATTTACTGGTTCAGTGAATTATGTGGTTTATTTATTTCTGGAGGTGCACGTTAGCCTAGTTTAGGATTAGAGATTTTACTTGCTGAGTTTATCTCACGGTTGTGGTAAAACCGATTTTCAGACCCCCGTCCATAGCATGCCGAGGGACGGCCCTCTTTTTGGATACCCGCACCGCATTCAGAGATCGTCCAGTGTACACCCGTGTGGGGATGGAACAGCTTACGTTAGGTTTCATTCTGTGGTATTAGTAGACGTGGGAGAGGATTTTAATCATACCCAAGATTATGTGGCTTGGTGTCGTAGGGGTGCAGACGGCGTAATAGGACCCCCGATGAGGACTTTCGATGTTCCAATAGATGTAAACGGCGTCATGATTCCCCAGATGGTGAGTGGAGAAGTTTCTGATCCTTCAGCCTCTCTTAGCGTGAGTAGCGTGGGTGATACCGTGGATGGACCGATACCCATAGATGAGGTGCAAGGTGGTGAGCAAGTTATAGCCGACGATATAATCGAGGAGAAAGACGAAGAACTAAATGTGGAAGTGGTAGGAGAGAACGCTGAAGCCGCTGGAGAAGTAGCAGAAGTTGGATCGGACGAGGAAATACTATCGAAAGGAGGATTCTTCTGAGGAATCTGCAGCACCATTCGATCCAAACCGGGAGCCGTAGAGCTGGTTTCAGTGTTAGGCGTTAGACTAACCCTCTTTTGATGTACCCTCTCCCAGTTAGTCAGCTGATAACCCTAGGCCACCGATCCTTTTTGTTTAGTGGCCTCTTGATGTATTTTCTTTTTAGTTGTAAATAACTAGTTTGTATAAGTTTATAAAAAGGGTGCATATATGTGAGTATTTCTTTAGTATATTAATGCCTATTACTATTCATGGTTATAATTGCATGTCTGGGTGTATATATATATATATATATATATATATATATATACATGTGTGTGTGTGGTTTCCGCATGTGACGTGCATTTTTCTCTGATTTGGGTTTTGGGTCGGTGATGCAATCCTGGGAGCGTCACATTTTATTTCGACCTACGCGGATGATCATGCTTCGTGGGGTACGGGGCGTGACATCCATCTCATTAGAGAAATTGTTGGGAGAGGTGATATCGCCTTGCAGAAAATTGCCTTAGCGGAAAACGTGGCAGATCCCTTCACTAAGGCCTTGCCTCAGTCTTCTTTTGAAAGACACATTGACAAAATGGGTTTGAGGTACCAAACAAATTGGCTTTAGTGCAAGTGGGAGATTGTTAAATGTATGCTCTAAAGTTACCATGTAACAGTTACATGTTAGGGATTTAAGTTGTACTTTCAATTACATTATTTATTTAATGGCAAGGACGTATTCTTTCATTTGTCCAATTATTTAAATATATGAATGATTCCATAAGATCAGTTGTGACTGGACCTATTCTTGGATGTTAAGAATATATGTGACAGGTTCACAGTTAGACTGAATCTTTAAATTGTTCCCGGTTGATAGATCATTGAGTGGATATCAATAATCCTGTTGAGATCGGTGTGTTCTTAACTTCATCATTAAGTATTGGATATTTAAGGGAATGACGAGTCACGAGTCATTGGGTATTGTAATGCCCGAGCTAGAACACAGGTGTTTGTATCAGACAAGTTCACTGCACGTGACACGCATATAACGATTAGCAACATGGAAGCTTTTAGCGTGGTCAATGCCTAATCGTTCATGCTCTAGTCTTGTGTAAATAATCCTTAGACGTGAGGCACAGTGTTGACTTGTGTGTTGGATGGCTATGGTTCACAGGTGCACATATTGCTGGTTTGTTGATCCGTCTCTGTACTTGATGGCCATAGTTCGTTCACATACGAAGTTACACGTGTGCTCAAAATGAAATCTGTCTCCTTGTTATACACACGGTATAATAATGGTGTCCTATGTAATCTAATCTTGACATTGCATTAAAACCCTCAGCCGGGGTTGTAACCGAGAATGAATTGTTCGTGTCTCATATAAAATGCATGTTAATTGGATTTTTTGCATATGATCGAATTGGTGACTTGACAAATATTCCATGGTCTTTGTTCGATCGGGACATAGTAAGGCAGAGGGATTGAATTACACTGTACCCAAAGCTAACGGGTTCATTATGTTCTTAAAATATTCACACTGTCTGGGTAGCCATGACATATTACTAGATGTCAATCATGACTTGTAGGATCTAGAGGTTGATCGGGACAATCAATTTTCTTGAGAGTACTAATGTGTTAATGCAAGTCCTACTACCAGTTTAGTGATGAACCTAGGAATGTCACACATCATAACCAATTTAGGATGACGTTGTACGGAAGATGCAATATTACAAATATGTTTGCAATTATAGCAATCAATTAGTTAGATTCAGATTAAATTAAATGTGATTTAATTTAATTTTATTTCAGTCATGAGTGTGCGCATATATGATGCACATGCAAATCTAAAGTAGGCACATGTTAATGTGCCACATGATCTTGCATTCTTAATTTTATAAAATTAAATTAATTAAAAGTGTACACGGTCAACAATGTTGACCGTGTGCAGCACACGATCAGCTTCTTGCTGATCGTGTGTGTTTTATTTTAAAATTAAAAAAAAATGAAAATGATGACGATGGTGGTGCATGCACGCGATCAGCAGTTGACCGTGCGCGCGTCGCCCACGGTCAGCAACTGTTGCTGACTGTGGGCATCATCCATGACCAGCAACTGTTGTTGGTCGTGTGCTATATGTACACACGATTGGCGACGGTTGCTGATTGTGTGGTGAGTATCCATGCGATCAGTAACTGTTGCTGATCGCACAAATAGAATGTGATCAGCAATAGTTGTTGAGATATACAGAAAAGAAACAGTGCAAGTAAGAGTGATATATGTGTGCGTGAGAGTTAAAAATAGTTTTTCTTTCTTCCGACGTCGTGACTGAAATATCGAGAGTGCGGAGAATTGTCGCCACAAGATTGCTAGCACAATTCTATTGGTGATTACCCGCAAGTTCTCCCTTCCGTTCGTCGTACGATTGGTGGTGTGTCTGAACTAGAGGTCTAACGGTTGTAGGGCTCGAACTAAAGAACATCCGAACCGAAATTATTTTGGGCACGCTACGAAAGGTAATCCGTTTAACCCCCATGATTTTCCCATTTTTGATTAAAATGCATGAACAACACCTTTGGAGATACATATATGGTTATATCTTTCCGCTGCGTTTATATTTACTTTTAACTATGCATGTTCCATAGAAAACCAACACATCCTCTTCCTCACGATGGGTTTCTCTTTTCTATTTTTTGGCATTTATTATGGTTTTTCTTTTTTAATATTTTTGCGATTTATCTTACAGGGCCCGACTTGGCCCTGCATCAATGCCCGCTTATCATCAAATATAATATAAAAAATTGCAACTTTAGCATTTATTTTTGTCGCTCAAATTGAAACAGAGTTAACGAAAATACTTAATTGCATTAATTGGACAAAATTTAGAAAGTAATTGCACCTTTTTGAAAGTTTTGGGATTATTTTATAATTTCACAACAAGTTTTTACGTTTGTTTTCTGGTGCACTTATCGGTTATCACTTCATGCGATTCAACAATTTAACCTAAATATGTGTTCTTTGCATTATTGGTCTGTTGATGATGACTATTACCTTCACTATGTTTTATATCTAGTAATTATAAACAGTAATGAATATATATATATATATATATATATATATATAGTTTTACAAAATTGATAGGGTTCAGTTACAGTGTTTTTCGAAAAAATGGCTCATTGTCAGGAAGTTACTGTAGCGAGTACTGTTCTTTCATGTTTGCACTGTAGCAATACTGTAGCAATGTAAAAACGCCGGTCAGTGTGTAAAGAAGCTTGTCAATAAATTGTTGGAGCGTTGTCTCTCAATAATGGGTCCGTCAGTTATCTAAGTTAGTAATCGTCCGAGTCAATAATCCTAAAAGTCTACATATAATGAGTCAGTGGACAAAAAAAAAAAAAGGCAGCAGCGCAAGCTGCGTAAGGAGTAAGCTCTCACCTTATCTCCTCAAGCGCGGGAAGTTACTATAACTGCACAGCCGAAGCCAATGTGGAATCTATCTTCTCCATCTAAGGTCCTCCTCAGTTTCCTCTCATTCTTTTTCTTCCCGGAAAAAAGGAAATGTGGAGAGAACTTACGACAAGATCCCTCTATCATATTGAGAAGTTCCTTCTCCTATTTCCCCCTTAAGTTTTTTAAGGAGTTGCCCAGATCTACAACCCCTTTCTAGTAGGAAAAAAACAAGTAACTATTTTATAGGAATTCCCTTCTTACATATTTAACATTAAAAAGGAACATAAACTCGAAAAATCTATTGTTTTCCCGTAGCTCTTCATTATAAAAAGTCAAAGAGGGAAACTAGCCACGTGGAACTCTTTTTCGACCGATATAAATGTCCAAGTGCGGTGTATACCGATCCGCTGACTTGAGAAAGGTGTTCACAGTTGATGACACGTGAAGAAATTTTACGGTTACATTAGTCAAATTTTCAGAATCGGTTTGGTTTGCGAAAAACCATAAGATCTCGGAAAATATTTACCAAATTTCTAACCATTTGAAGTGTCTTAAGAAATTGAATGAGTAAAATATATTGGGTAAAACCCACAAAAAAAATCTTAACTATGTCCACTGTGATACATTTACCTCAAACTTTTTTTGTGACACCCAAAATGTTAAATTTGTACTTATGTGACACGTTTACCCCAAACTTGTATAATGTTACACATTTTCCCAAACCTTCTTCTTGTAACATAAAAATAGCCCAAATTTGTATCCGTGTGACACATTTATCCCAAAAATTCGGTATCACAAAAAAAAGTTGGGGTAAATGTATTACGCGGGTATAAGTTTTAGATTTTTGGTGTTCCTAAAAAAAAGTTTAGGTTAAATATGTCCTACAGGTACTAGTTTGAGATTTTTGGTGTCACAAAAAATAGTTTAGGGTAAATGTGTCACGATGGGTAAATTTGGAGTTTTTTTTATGGTTTTTTCCCTAATATATTTTAACAATTAACAATGATTTGTGCTCAAATTCCCAAGACCAATTTTATGCTTCCTAAAAATTGAAATTCATTTTTCATAATTTTAATATGACCGCTTCCACCGCAACCACATAACCGGAATTCACTTGAGTGCCCGGACCCGAGACCTCGGGGCCAAACCAAGGACTTTGGTGGTAGGCTTGAGACCCTAGCAGCTGGCGCCCGCTAGACATGGGACCTTGGCCCAAGACCCAGGACTATAGCGCTCGGTGGCTACGACCCTACCGAAAAAACTCGGTGCCTTAGTATATACTTCTCGCTACTTAGGTTATCTCGACTCTTGATATACTTGCTTGTACTAAACCATATCTATGGACTAAAAGCGGTCTATGCAATTTAGGACGAAACTATATTTTAGAAGAGCCTGGTTTGGTCCCACCCGATTAGAATCAAATCTCTGGCCAGTGACTACCATGAGGCTTTTGACTCGTGAGAAGACATAACCACCAAGCAAATTAGAATTGGAAAAAAAAAATAGGGAACATTCATTTGATGGAGCGACTACATGGGAGCGGCTAGCCTGACCGTCCACTTGCAGAATGACAGCGTGACGATCAAATGCCAGCCACAATAAGTTTTTGAGGAAACCGGTTGACTTCCTTAACCCGTTTCAATTTTTGCCTCAATGTTTTTTTTTATTTTAATTTCTGAGTTTCCCTATTGCAAGCTCAAATCGAGAGACAAAATTATCAGAGGGCCCACAACATCCTGAATATGAAGAAAGAAAAAATAAATTAGATATCGAAATATAAAAATTTACAAGTAGAAAAACATTATTACTTACTAAAAAGAAATAATTAATGTCATTATATAAATCTATTAAATTTAAAAGATGAAATTTTTTTTGGAACTTTGACTTTGCAACTAATAATGAAATATGGCTTCTCATTCCTTTCGACGGCAATGAATACCTCCTTGCAATCAAAGAAGCAGAAATTAACGAACCTTTCTCCACGATTATGACTTATTCGATTACAACATCCTACAATAATAGAAAGTTGAAAGTATACAAGATAATTACATTCCTTTTTTTTTTTTAGCTGTTAAGTTTTTTTATTTATTTGGGAACAATATCCATGTAATCTTTTTCTTTGCTTGGAGTATAATATCTACTATTTTAAAAGTTACAACCGAGTTCTTCATATATTTTTTATTTTTGGAATATTATCACTTTCGTTTGTTTATTTAAATAAGATAAGAAAATTAAAAAATTCTTTTTTATATATAAAAATAGGAAACCCGTTAATTAAGTCTCCCATTTAAAGATGAAAAATGCTTTGCTGAGATTTTACCGTATCTTTTTCAAGCTAACGACCCCGTTAGCTAAGCATTATTCGCGACTATATACAAGGTCTTTGATTTGTCCCACTTTTAGTAATTTCCATGTGACAATTATAGTAAAGAATCTTAAAATTTGTATCGATCTGGCGCTTAGATTGCCGAGACTTCCAATTCGTGAATTTGAGTTTTAAAAGTTACAGCTGTTGTTCACGTTAGTCCTTTTGTTAGCTTTGTCAATTTTTCATTTACGAAAAATCTACGTGGCGTTCATTTATTTTTCTTTTATATTTCGGAGAAGTGACACTGACGTGGTGTCAAATAATTATAACGTTAGAAAAAGCTTAAAATAAAAAATGACGAACATTCAAATAAAAAAGAAAAAGAAAGTTAAAAAATAGGGGGAAAATTTTTTTCATTTATTTATTTATTTCTCCATCCCCCCTTCCCTTTCTCCTTCCTTTCGCTTCCCTCCTTTTTCTTTAAGTAAATTTGTTTTTTTCGATTTTCATTTTACTTCTAGCAAATAACGATGTCGTTTTGTATTAAACGACCATTCTGGGTTTTAACAAGTTGCATGGGCTTAATATTGCCATGTGGATGAAAAATTAGTTAAAAAAGTCAACTCGAACTTTTCCATTTGCTGAGGATGAAGGGAGTTAACAAAATGACTAATGTGGAGGACGGTGACAAATTTTACAACTTAAATGCATAAAAAATATTTTTTGAGATTTAGTACTAAATCAATACAAATTTTAGCATGCACGCTATTATTATCTATATTCTCATGAGCAATGTCCCATCACAAAAATAATCATTCACTACTTGGTTAGTTGGTTTTACTTTTCAATATGTTCGCGCTGAGTGCTTGCATGAGTCTAGTAGCACTAAGGGTAAAAAACTAAAACGGTCGTGCGTGTTTCTGTTGGATAGATTGATACATTCACAATGTAAGAAGAATTGCAAAAATTGCACGTTTTCAATTTACCATTTTCAAGAGATTTGCTTCATCATCACATAGTAATGGAATTTCCAGGTTCACCTACCCACCATTATTATAACAGATCGATTCTCTGTCTCTCATATTAACATCCGATTCCACTTAAGATTTCGTTTGTTTCACGGAAAATTACTTTCAGAAAAACGTTTTTTAGATTTTTTGGTATTCGGTTCACGGAATATAAACTAGTCAAGAAAAAACATTTTCCACCAATGGATAAAATACCTTCAAAAGTGGGGAAAATGTTTTACACTTTTTCTTTCTTTCACTTTCTTTCCCCTCTAGACCAAGATTTTTCTTTCGCTAAACACCTTTTCCTTTTATTTTAATTTCTTTTCTTTGCTTTTTTTCTTTATAAATTTTCTTTTCTTTATTAAAAAATGATTTTTTTAAATTATTTCCTTCTTTCTTTTCCTTGTTCTTTGGCCGGTCACTGGCCATTTTTTTTTCCTTCTTCGGTCAGTTGCTGACCATGGCAATCGGTCATGGTTGGCGACCGGCCAAAAGCTAGCTTGAGGCTCATCAGATTCTGGGGAGCTCGTCCGTCGCCTCTGGCTGGTCACCGGCTGTCGCCATGGCTAGTGACCGGTCGATGAAGAAGGAAAAGATAAAGAAAAAAAGTAAACGAAAAGAAAAGAATAAGAATAATTAAAATTTGATTTTTTTAAAAAATAAAAAATAAAAAATAAAATATTATTGGTTATCAAAAAAAAATATTATTAAAAGGAGTGTATAGAGGAATATGATCCATACCAAATGGAGAAAAATATTTTCTAGTTCATTTTCAGGTTTTAGCCAAATATTAGAAAATTTTCCAGAAACGTTACATTTTCCGTCAGGCGAATGGATTCGAAAGCTCAAATTGTTATGTACTTATTTAGGAAAACAGTAATATGCTAAATCAGAAACGAATTTAGGTTCAATGCATACTTATCAATCGAAGTGATTATGTCACCTATCAAGATGTAAATCTTTTCTTAGAATATGTATTCATCATTTATTTTAAAATGCGAGTAACTCTTATGCTTAGAATTCATAATATGTACTCAAAATTAAGATATCTTTCTGAAATGTCATGGTTCCTATGAAGAAAAAATATATTAATTTTGTAATGTTCCTTAATTTATACTTACACAAAATGCTAATTAAAGGTATTTTTTCGAAATTTATGATCCAATTTTTATTCTCAATCCACGATTCATAAATTGATGATTGGATTCATGATTCGCATCTCGATTTAACTGTCGTACACATGTAACAAGAAACGTTATTTTTCTCTCCTTTTATCTTTACCTAAATCATTCTTTTCGTATAAGGCAAAGGCCATAATGAATGAAATATGTCGTTTGTTTCCCTACAATAAGAGCACATTTGCACGTCCATCGCGGAAAAGTTATGATGGGGAAGTAGCAAGAACATTGTCTGATTAGTTGGAATACTAGTAACAATTTTTGTATCACGGTTGATAATGCTAGTTCTAATGACCTTGGGATTTAGTACTTGAGAAAGAGGTTGTACTCTTGGAATACTCTTGTTTCGAAGGGTGAATACCTTCACATGTGAGGAATTGTGCTCATATTTATTGCATTAGTTGTTGGAGATGGGTTGAAAGATGTGGATTGATGCAATTGTTATGATCCAAGGTGCGGGTCAATATGTGACGCATGGTGAGTTTGTGAGACATTGTTGAATGCGTTTAAGGGAATGAAAGTATTTGGTGTGCTTGAGGGAAATAATTTTGGGATAGAAGAGTTTACCACCGAGACATAAAGGAATGTTTCATCAGTCAAGGATAAAGAATTTTAAGATTCACCACCAATGACTTGGATAAAAAACTAAAGGAGTTTAATGTTTTTTTTTTGGTAAGGGAAGGAGTTTAATGTTCACCACCAATAAGTTGAATAAAGAACCGAGAGAATTACTCACTTGAGAGAAATTCCATATATTATCAACTCAAAATCTACATCCATACAAGTGACAATGCACCTCTATATATAGCAGTATGAGACTAGGAAACATGAATAGATTGAGACTAGGAAACGTTAAATTAAAAAAAATATTGAAGTAGGATACGAACTCAAATTATGGAACCAACTTGAACTAGGGATTCTACTCACATTAGAAGACTTATTCAAACTAGAAATTCTACTTAAGGCTACCTTTGTTTCGTAGAAAATGAATCATTTGGTGAACATTTTCCCGAAAATGATTGTTTATATTGCTTACAAAATAAATGAACAAAATTTATTTTTATTATCCACAAAAATATTTACACATAAATTATTGTTGATAATGAAAATATTTTTCATTAACTAATTATTTCAAGTGATATAATCAATCATTTTTTGAAAAATATTTTTCAAATTATTCATTTTCTATGAAACAAACGGAGCCTACGTTAGAAAACCTTCTCAAATTACGAATCTTACTAAAGTTAGGAAAACTACTTAAATTAGGAGCTTTTCCCAGCCAATTCAACTTCTAGAAACTCCATCTTGGATACCTTTTCCCTTTTGAACCCATTCGGTCATGTCGTGGTTGAAATCTCTTTTTACTTGCATAAATAACAAATGAGCTCGGTTAATTGATGAGGCTTGAGTAGGACTTGTGAGTCGTTTGTCTTCAATGGAACTTGCAAGCTCTGATGAATTTCGAAACTCTCATGCTCCCGCATCAATTTGCAAGGTCTTCTTCTCCAAAAAAAGCAAGGTTTTAGAGTCGAGTGGAACAAGAAACCAATTGGTTCCAAGAGAAGTGCGTGCTTGGATGTTGAGACTAGGTGGAATTCCACGTACTTAACGTTCGATGTCGCTTTGAAATTTTGAAATGTGCTGTGGACGATTCTTACGGAAAAGAGATGGCAGTGGATTTTTTTTTTTTCGGAAGAAGATGGCAGTGGATTTGAACGGTAAGATAAATGCTACTTCATTGATTGATTGCTGCAATACACTGTTGGGAGAGCCCAGAAGCATAGAGATGAGAGAGGTGAATCTTGAGTCCAAAAGTGAAACGACTAAGAAAAGACAGGTGAATGCCACTTATTCTACTAATGCGTCTTTGGATTCGGACATGAAGGGGCAAAAGTCACGAGAGAGCACGCGTGAAAATAACCGAGCACGACAGATAATTGGCAGAAGAACGCGAACCTGTCATCGACGATTTCGATATGTTGAATTGGTGGAAGGAGAATTCTTCGAGATATATGATTGTCTCTCGCATATAGCTTGAGACGCATTGGCTAAACTTATTTCCATCGTGACATCTGAGTCAGCCTTTAGCACGGGAAGCATTTGCTTGTTGGGAAAATTACTAAAAAAAAATTTTAAATCTATTATAATGGTGTCCGTTCAGTTTTAAATCTTTTTTTTTACAATTGAGTCTGTCCGGCCAATTTTGATCGGAAATCATTGATGTGGAAGCTTGCCGTCCGACGTGGCCCGACTAGCATTGACGTGAACATTATTAAATATTTTTCAGAATTATTTATTTATTTTCTTTCTCTTTCCTTTTTTTTTCTTCTTCTCTTCCTTCTTTCTCCAATCGATTGTCCGTTCTCAACGACTAGCTAGAGGCAAGGCCCGGCAAGGTTGACCTTGCCATTGCTGGGCAAGGCTAACCTTGCAGTGGCTGGGCAAGGTCGAGCCTCGCCATCTGTAGTGAGGGCTAGGCTCACCCAGCCATGGCGAGGCCGACCTCCTCATCGTTGGGTGAGGGCAAGGGTGAGCCTTGCCCAAGACATTGAGGTCGGCCTTGCTAATGGCCGGGGAGGTTGACCTTGCCGGCCCTCGCCTCTAGCCAGTCATCGAGAGCCTCGCCTAGAGACATTGAGGTCGGCTTTGCTAGTGGCCGGGGAGGTCGACCTTGCAAGCCCGCTCCTATAGCCAGTCATTGAGATTTGGCAATCAACAGGAGGAAGAAGGAAGGGAAGAAGAAAAAAAAGTAAGAAAGAGAAAGTAAAGAAACAACGGAAAAAGAAAATAAAAAATAAGTAAAAAAAATTGAAAAAATATTATTAAAAATATTCATGTTAGCGCCGGTTATACCAAGTAGGACGGCCGGTGTCCATATCAGCGATTCCCAGCCAAAATTAGCTAGATATACTAAATTGGCATAAATGAAAAATATTTAGAACTTAATTGGCCGAAAAAAAAAGGTGTAGGACATTTTTTTGGTAATTTCCTGTGTTTGATGTGTCTCGTAGCTCTTTGCCTGCAAAGATAGTAAAGACTTTCGTTTGTGCTCTGGATTGGTTGCGGTCTTCGCAAACTCCCTTTTCTGTCGAGGAAAATTTGGAAGATTTTGAAAATTTTGGATTGGCTAATATTTTGCTTTATATTATAATGATAAAAATGATAGATCATTTCTTTTAATTTATGACTAACTCGTTTTTTTTATTCATTGTAGAGATAGCAGTGAAGACGGTCTGAGCCTATGCTCCTATCGGATGATTGATTGGTTAATTAAAGGTATGCTGTTTCATAAGATTCTATGATTTTACAACTTTAAACGAATTCTAATGCTTTGGTTTATTTATTTTTAGGTTGAAGGAGAGATGGAGTACTTATGGACAATTGAAGAAAGACATTGTGCCAATGTTGCTATTTTGTTCTTGTTCCTCGACTCATAATGGTGTGGAAACTTTATGATTGTTGTTATGTTGTGAACTTGGACGAATAATGGTGTCCTCAAGCTAGCGATTTGACTAATATGTGTTGCATTTAAGGAGGATTGTTTTGTCGCGTTTAATTTGAGTTTGAGATTGTGTTTCGAAGAGTTTGTGTGATTAATAAGTGTTGGATTAAAGATCGTTATCATTTAGAATTGTTGATTTGATTAGCAAGCGTCGGATGTGAGATTGTTATTTGGATTAGAAAAAGAGAAGACTGTTCTCAGTTGTGAATATTTATATTATGTTGTTTCGGGTGGGGCAAAAATCGATATTGAACCGACCCAGGGAAAAATATGCAGGGCCGATTCTATTTGTTCTGGCCGAGCCAGCTAACCGGGCTTGGAAATTCTAGGTCCGAATGTTTGGCCGGGGCAGTTTTCTGATGGAAGCCGGGACCGACCAGCCCATTTACACCACTAGAAGGTACGGAAACGAATGGATCCTTAGAAGTAGGTTGAGCTCACATTGACATTAAATCCGCTCTAGTATTAAGTAGAATGAAGTTTAGTTCCATTTGCTTACAAGGTGCATGTTCTCTGAATTATACCACTCAACTCAAAGATGACGGGACTTATTTCATGTAATACAAGGTCAACAAGTACCAATGTAACTTGGCTAAATTCCTGCATTCTTAACTATATACATGGTGAATGTTGTAATCATCGCTATCTACAAAGGATGGAAGTGAACTACCTTGTGTCGTTTCACACGAGCAGCACGACAGCGGTGACCCGCAAGACGCCATCTTGAAGAAGATCGGGAAGCTCGTCAGATAAGAGAGCTGCTTGCCAATCCCATCCTGTCGAGCTTTTGGCAATAGTGCCCCTCCATTTGAAAACCTCCAAAGACCATGACTTTTCTTTTTGATTGATAGATCAGCTGAATTGCAAGGGCATAGGAACAGAGGAATCGACAAGCTATTCGTTGACCACGTATTCTATTCAAATGATATCTGACCTTTTCAGTAGCAACTTTTGAATTGAAAGCCTACCTTATAACCAGCAATACTTTTCTCGCGAGTGTTACCACACATATGAACGTGCCAGAGAGAAGTTGCAGAGGCAAAACGAGTTTGAATTGAGAATATAGCGATGCAGACAGTAGGTAACTACGCAGTAATTTCCCTTCCGTTCAACTGAACTTCAGAGAGAGGAAAACATGCATATGAAACCCACGTCAAGCTAATGTAAAGAATCATCTGTCCACACTGAAGCATAAGTGAAATGCTCTCGTGCTCAAACCAAGCAAGAAAACAAAAAAAATAAAAAAAACCGATTTTTCTAATGGAATCGGGGATTTCAGCCTTTTGCTGATGATGAGAACCGGTAGATTCAGCAAATTGTGTCCTAGGGTTTATGCCTGATTCTAAAAATTTTGATCTTACAAGTGCGGCTTGACAAAGAAAATAAAATACCAAGAGTTTCTGCATCCTTGTCATTAAAAGCTTGGACACTCACCTATATACTCGATAGTTATAGAATACCATTTTGCATCAGAATATTTTAAAAAAAACAGTATGTTTGAACTCAGAACGGATGACTATGATCTACCTTCCTTAATCCACCTGCATAAAATGTTTCCGCCGAGTGCTTGACTCGGCCATCACTGAGCCCGTGCACATCCTGACACAACAAAATCAGACCCAACACATGGATGAGATAAAACTTCGGTTTACTGTTCTTTTTAGGAATCAAAACACACATACTGCAGAAATTATAAAGCAATGAGGACCAACAGAAGATAAAGCCAAACAATAGTTTGCAAATACCAACTTCCTCGAATAACTCTCTGAAATAAGTAAATGTTACATGAATTCTTCTGCAATCAACTGCTAAGCCTGCCCCATGTAAACCGCAGGAAAGAAGCAAAACTTTGACAAGCTTCTCCCAGGAGACCAGAAAAGATGAAACGACAGACTAAATGAAATTCAACTCTTATTCATGTAAAATTGGAATTAACCAATAGTTCCAGCTAAATAGCCTTGCTAAAGAAATTCTAAAACCATAAGAAAAAAAGTCTTCGCATTCTCTTTGGAAAAAGACACTAGAAGTGCCATAACTTTTGTATGATGCTCACTTTGGTGTCAAAACTTTTGGTTGGATAACTTAAATGCCACTGTCTAATAAAATGAAGTGCCAACTCCGATTTGAGTTGCTAGAAATTTGACGTGTCAATTTTTTATCAATTCCCTTGATCGACGTGGCTCGTTGGCGTGCCTAGTCAACATTAATAGCGCTAAACGATGTCATCTACATCTTTACCCCAAATATAAATCCTCATTGTGATTTGTCCAAATTAGGGTTTTTGTCCACATTTGACATTAATTTTTTTTTCCAATTTGCGGACAATCAAAGAAGAAGAAAAGGTGGAAGATGATGAGGGGTTGATGAAGATGAGGAAGGTAATGAAGGCCATTGCCTTAGTCGAAGCTGGATATAGGCTAGGCAACCTCTTAGATCGGGGCTCATTCCCAATTTCACCCCATTGATTCTCAACTACACAGCCATGAAGATCTCCATCTCAACATCATGAGGAAGTTACTAGCCCATCTCTAGATTTGCAGCCATGGTGACGGAGGGTGGATAGCCAGCAAGCGACTGAGGATGGCGGGTGGCGACAGACGGCGTTGGGCGATGTTGAAAGGCGGCGGATGGTGGGCGGCGGTCGGCAAGTGGCGATAGACTGTGACGGACATCAACCAGAGGAGGATGGTGACGGACGTCGATCAACGGAGGACTTTGATTAGTGGAGGACAGTGGCAGGAGGTAGAGGACAACGGTGATAGGTAGCCAGTGGCGGACAGCAATGAGAGGTAGCCAGCGGTGGACAGTGAGAGGTGGGAGGGCGGGCGGCTAGTAGCAATGGCAAGCGATAAGAAGAGTTTTTATTTTTCATTTTTGTTTTAGAAATAGAAAAGTAGAAAATTTTTACTTTTGATTTCTGTTCCAAACCCATTTTTGGAGTTTAAATTTTTTTTATAAATAGAAAAATGAAATTGCATTATCAAACGAATTTCTGTTCCAAACACGTTTCCGGGAACAGACAAATAAAAAAACCAAAGAAATATAATGATTATCATACGCGCCCTTAATTTCCTCATTCATAGCACAACCAACAGCAATGGAATTTGGCAGATAGCAATAGAATGAAAAAAAAATCACAAGATGAAACATAAAGTATAAGATAGATCAAGAAGGAATTGATGTCATATTTAGAATTTATTGAACTCCATAGAGAAAATGTGAACTATGGTGCACTGGGAAAGGTTCTTCTCTGTTGTTGCTGAACAAGAAAGTGAAGGAGATTGAACGACCATAGGGCATTATTTATGGAAAGTCAAACCACCTCATAGTTAGGGATGAGCATGGTCTGGGTGGGCGGTTTCCATCCAAGAATCAGAAACCACCCGTTGGTTCCATGGACCCACCCGAGAAATGGATCACTGGTCCGGTTCTCGGGTGGATCCATGGAATTGGTCCCACTAGTCAAGGACGGAGACGGAGAGTTGGAGACAGTAAGGTGAGTATCAACCGAAAAGAGTGAGAGAGAGTAAGAGTAAGCATGAGGCGAAAGCAGAAAAAGGTGTTTCTCAGCTCAGTATGAGGTTGTGACCGTCAAGCAAGTTAAATTTATTTTAGGGATTCAAGATTTTTTTTAAATTAAAAATTAAATAAATATATTATATTATTATATTACCGGTCTTGTTCAGTTCGGGTGGTCGGTTCCACACTTGAAACCGAGAACCGGACCAGTACCTACTAGTTCCCAAAAATTGAAACTGGGAATCGGGCCAGTTTCCTTAGGAACCACCGGTTCCGGGAGGTCCTGGGCGGTCCGAGCGGTTTCCGATTCTTTTGTACTCCTCTACTCATAATGCACGCTGGACTTGTTTTTTGATAAAAAAAAAAGACACGTATGAATTATTATTAATTAAAAAAAGCTACGTAATACTTTTGGTCAGAATTTGTCATCGGAGACACTTAAATGATGTCTTTTCTCCTATTTGACACTTAAGTGATTCGACAAAAAGTTTTGGTACTAAAGTAAGCGTCGTCCGAAACTTATAGTGCTATTTTCCTGCATTCTCTCCATCTGTCTTTCAAACAATTAGTTCAATAAAGAAGTAATAGCCTACCCATAACGGAAAGAAGGAAAATGACTAAGACTATCCCATTCAATTCCAACGTCGTCACTGGTATATGATCAAGCATCTGCATGGGAAGGCATTTCCACTTGGTCCCACAATTGAAGTTCGAGACAATCTGCTCTGAAGTTCTGTCTCGTAACCTCTCACAATTACACCTCTGTGCCTATTAAGCCGCGTTACTTCCTCCCTGGCTCAGCCCAACCAGAGCCGTCAATTCAACTCCCAACAAATCACCACCCTCGTCACCTCTGGCTTCTGAATCGTCATTAGCAAGAGCTTGCGGGCAATTTCTGCTGCCAACATCAAAAGGCACACGAGAAAAGACAAAGTGTGTTGGTGGCCATGCAGCTGCTGACACAAATGCATTTCCATGTCCATACCTGCCAACGTATCAACAGCTCCCCTGACATGTACTCGTACTGACCTAAATTAACCATTTCCATCACCTTGAGCCAGGTTCGGAAATATACACTGCCTATGTTGTTTGAATTGTTCTGATCTTGCTCTTGGATGTAGTAACCAGTTGGTGATGCCCCATGAGAACACCTGAAGGACTGTCGACAGCACACGAAATATTCAAAAGACAGCAGTTCTTGCATGTGTCAGCACTGATTTCTTGTACCCATGGGCTTAGAAGCATCTAGATGATAGCCATTTAATCAGTTATTTCTTGTACACTTCAACGATGAAGTGTATGCTTTATACGGCCATACAAAGAGGTGCCGTAATTCCCCCTCAAAGCATGTTTGCCATTGGGGATGGAAAAAGGTTAAAGTTCATTCTTGACATTGATCACCAGTCAAAACAAACCAAAACTTCCAGAACTTACACTGCAGGGTGAAGCTAAGTAACTACATAAACATGGCATTCTGAAATTACTGAAACTTGAAATGAAACCTAAAAGTTTGTTATCAACTTTGAATCACAAACTGCAGCAACATATGAGAGGGAGGAGATCCAAGCAAAGAACCTGCAACCAAAGACGTATCATTCACAGCTTTGCACGGAAAATCCAGTTCTTCAAGGTGCTTTCTCGCGTTGATGGGAGCTTCGAAAGACAAGTTGCCATATAAAAGAAAACCACCTTCAAATATATCGATGAATGTATCACAATCTTCTCCACCAATTCCACAGTTCTCCGTAGCACAACTTTTAATCCGCTGTCTTCCCACAACCGTGCCTCCCATGAAAGAGTAGGCATGCCAGATTTTCCCCAATCATTTGGCAAGATTTTATAACAATAAGAGCTCATCATAGCAGAAATATGCCTTGATTCGTCCTATCTGTTACATTCCAAATCATGTAGTATGACCGCACACTCAATTTGGATGTCATATGGATGTCTCCCATTAATCAAATTGAAGAAGAGGAGTGGTTGATGAATAAAATATCCTAAATTAATCTCTCGCTAAACGCAAGAAGCAAGGACAAAAGATATATAGAATGTGGCAAACCTGAACCGGAATACTACAATGGATATATTCTCTCAGCTATCTTTTCTATTCTCAAAGTTTGTTGCTATGATTTACAAATAACACAATTCTGAATTATTGGCTTAACCATAAACACAAATTACCAAGTCACAAAAAATGTAACTTTCGGGCAGATTTGAATCTGGAGGAGGTTTGACATTCTTTCAAAGGTATAACTGTATCTGAGCATAAAATCCAAGTGCCTGGATTAACGGAGGATATTGCAGCTTCAGCAAAAAGTACTGCAGCATCATCATTTTGATGAAAATGCACACGAACTCTTCTTTTAACCAAAGGTGCACAACAATCGCACAAATTGACCATCTGCAGGAATAAATGCATACCATTTCGCAGCCAATATCAAGAACCTGAAAATACAGAGAACGGTCCACCCAAATCAACTAAAGTAATGATCAAATTCAAGTCACAGATTATTTTAAAACTAGAGATCATCTTCACCAATATTTTTATTGCAGGCTTGCAGCCCTAATTATTCATTTTACAATGGAAAACTTCACCTACTCTTGCGATGCACAGTATTTTTTCAGATTTTGGAAAAGAAAACAAGGTAAACTGCAGGACAACAAAAGGTTGCCTCCTCCCAAGAACCTTGACGCAACTATACCAAGAAAAATTGTAGCATCCCATGTTCTGCATCTGGCCATAGAGTAGCTGATACATAAGTAAAGATTCACCCCTGCCGTACACCAGCCCCCCACCCCCCGGCCAAACTATTACCACCTGAATACTCCTTTTGTGCACTTGCCTGGTATGTGTCAAGTCTGATCATTACAAACGGTATAAAAATCATACACCAGCTGAAAGACTAGGAACTAACAGTCGCCCAGGACAAAAAGCTACACATGAGAGCCACCTATCAAACTCATTCAAGACAAGGTGATACATGATACAGACAACTGTCAAACCTGTTGGGCCATCTTTAGAATCCTGCTTACCAAATATGATCCAGACCAGATGGGCCGACATTACAAGAAAGTTAATGATGCTTCAAGAGAGGAAGTCCATGAGGTTTTAAGTCCCATATTTGGTCTGAGAGAGCTTATGATTTGACAAAAAAGTCGAGACTAGAAAAATGTCACCGCCTAAATGCTCCATTTAAAACTTGGCCTGCTGAATTGGGCAAGTCATTAGAAAAATATATTGCATCTCCAACTCAATGTGCATGCCTCTTTCGATTCACCCTATTATAACAATAACAAGTGTGTCACTGATATGATTCGTCAAGGGTGCACCTTTTAAACCAATGATGCTGAAATGAAGAATCTAGAGGGACAGCATTTTCTCAATGGAGGCTGGAAAGAGGCTCAGTAAGTGAATGGCCTAGTGATTGCTCCAACACAATGAGATCCCTGGGGCTCAAGTGGCTATTTCTAGCAAACCAGAGAACCTCCTCCCTCTGCAATAGGATGAACTTATTACACGTTACCAGTGTTTAGAAGCATGCTGAGACTTTGCTATTTCTCTCAAAACAGCACCGACGATTGCTGCCTGCTCAAGACACTCAGCCTTATGTAATGCATCTAAAAGAACCACACATGTTTTTGTATGAATCTTATGACCTTTCAACCTAGTTTCCTCAAATAATGAGTATGCATCCATTGCCCTATTTGCACTGCTTAACCCTTCTATTATGGCATTAAAAGTGGCAGAATCAGGAATGCCGCCGCTAGCCTTAAATTTCTCAAATAGCCCATTAGCATCCATAACATTCCCAGCTTTTGCAAGTCCAGATATCATCGTCGTGTAGGTCATCGTATTTGGCTTCAGACCTTTCTTCTGCATCTCCTGCCAAAGCACAAAGGCTTTATTGAATTTTCTAACTTTGCAAAGGCCGTTTATGATGATGCTGTAAGTGAAATGGTTGAGATCGCAGTTTTGGTCTTTCATGGATTGAAAGCAGACAAGGGCTTCATCTATTTCCTCTGCTTTCACCAATGCATCGAGTAAACAATTCCAAGTGTAAACATTGGGAGTCAAACCATTTTGCAACAGCTCTTCCATGATTAAGTATGCTTCATCGATTCTACCCACTTTGCCAAAGCCATCAATAAGACTGCTATAAATTACAACATTTAACTCCACTCCTTGCGCTTTAGCCTCTTCGAAAAGCATGTATGCCTCATCAAGCCTGTCAATCTTAGCAAGCCCATCAATGACAGATCCATAGGTAACAACAGTGGGCTGGTGACCCTTGGACTTCATTTCCTCCAGTAGCTGATAAGCTTTGTTAACTTTACCTGACTTGCAGAATCCATCAATCACAGTGTTGTAAGCACGGGTATCTAGAACACAACCTTGCTCCTTCATTGCATAGAACAGCTGATAGGTTTCATTTGCAAAACCTGCTTTCACAAGGCCATGTATCAAAACAGAATAACTTGTTGCATCTGGAGTAAATCCCTGAGATTTTATTTCCTCAAATAAAGACCTTCCTTTCTCTGTCTCACCAGCTTTAAACACACAATCCGTGTAGGTATTAAGAAGTGTCAGGTCAGGAGAACAGCCCCTCCGGACCATTTCCTTGTATATCTTGTGTCCATCCTCCTTCCTGCCAGACTTGAAGAAGTTCTTAATGAGGGAGGTAAAAACGACTGCGTCTGGAACATGACCTGAATCGAGCATCTTCTCATAAAGCCTATACGCATCATCAACTCTGCCATGTCTTCCCAAGCCATCAATTAGCGAGCAAAATGTAACAGCATTCGGGATACAGACCATATGATCCATTTCATCAAATATAGAACAAGCCTCATCAAGCTTTTCAGCCTTACAGAGGCGATCAATCATTATGTTAATAGTTATTACATTAGGAAACAACCCGGCTTCCTTCATGGCATCCCTAACTTCAGATGCAGCTTCAAGTTTCCCTGCCTTGCAAAGCATGTCTATCAGGATATTATATGTTATAAGATTAGGAGCTGCATCTTTTTTCATCTCATGAAAAATCCTCAACGCCTCTTCCACTCTACACTTCCTCCCTAGACAAGTAAGAATGCCATTATATGCTATCACACCTGGAATGCACCCTTTTGCCTTCTGTCTCTCAAGTAAACTGTATGCTTCCTCAAACTTCCCAGCTGATCCATAACCCATGATCAATGTATTATAGGCATAAACACAGGGGACTTCCCTGATGCGATCCATCTGTTTGAATAACTCCACTGCTTCATCCAATCTATTCGCTTTGCAGAGAACCGCTATCATACTGGTGTATGTCACGTCATCAGGCAATATACCATGAACTTTCATTTCATGAAAGAATTTCCATGCCATATCCACCTTACCAGCCTTACCAAAGCAGTCAATGCAGACATTGTACAGAACTATGTCAGCTTGAAAAGAGTTGCTTTTCATTTCATCCAACAGAGAAAGGGCAGCATCAACTCGGTCCTCCCTTGCAAATGCACGGATAATGGTTGTAAACAAATGTAAGCTCACTTCATAACCCAGCTCTTGCATTTGGTGAAGGAGGGTGAGCATGAGATCAGATTCCTGAACTGCAGAAAGAGCACCAATCAAGGTGGTATAAGCTGAAAACGCAGGACGAAATTTGAACTTCCTCATCATCTGAATCAGCTGAAAAGCTTCTCTGGGCTTGCGTGACCTCACGCAGACCGAGATTAACTCAACACATGCCCTGTTAGATGGACCGAATCCAGCAAGACTCATTTCTTCTAACATCTCTTCAATTCTATCAAACTTTCTTGTCCTCGCTATTACCACGAGAAGCGTGTTGTACGCCTCCGGGCAATGAGCTTGGTCGGTTTTTGTCTCAACCCAGCGAAAAAAATGGAGAGCTAGATCGAAGTCCTCCATTCTCCTTAACACCCCAATAACCAATTCTGGTTTCGGCATTTCGTCGAGCACCGAAAGGGCACTCTCTACGGAAGGTCCCCAAGGACCCCTTTTTAAGATACTGCAGATGCTGTCGACCGATCGTCGCAAGTCGTTAAGTTTTCTCGAATCTTCATGCTTAGCCTCGCTGAAAGAGGAGATACCGGTACTTGCACCGTGCCACGGAGGTGGCTGATTCAACGACAAGAACTTCTTGGAAGCATTATAAACTCTACCGCATCGAGACCTGAAGCACGAAACTGTTCCTGCAGCATCAGAAGATTCTCAGTCTCGCAGCTTAATCAGAAGGAAAAAAATTAGTACAATTGAATGATATGTCAAGAAAATTGTAATGACGATTCGTCGCGACAAGATCATGGGTGAGCAATCGAGTGTTCACCTCGTTTCCTCGGTAGCATGTCGCCTGCAATGGTGCGTGCTGTTCAAGTACACTAAAAGCGAAGAAGAGAGGTCGAAACAGAGATGTGGGTCTGTCGGTTGTGATTTCTGTTCCTTGGAAAGTGAGGAAAGGGAGGGGAGAACAGCAGAGGAGCGTGTTCTTCCTAAGCAGCCACGCTCCTTCGATTATTAGGTTGTCCCTACAAATTTCTAGGTAGCAGTACGAAAAAAGTGAAAATTTTCAAATAAGGGCATAAAGTGGTGCAGTTTTCTCAAATAAGGATTAAAGTGGATATTATTCTTAGGGTTAATAATAAAAAAAAACTCAAAATTGATATGTTTGTGATAAATTTACTTCAACCCTAAATTGATACACCTATGATAAATTTACCTTTCGTTAGTTTCCGTTAAATTTTACCGTCAATTTATTGAGATGGATGACAAGTGGCATTTGATGGGGGTACTAGTTTGAGGTTTTACCCTTCGTTTGTGACATATGTAACAATTTGTGATTTTTCGTGATATTAATCCAATTTAATGGAAATTATAAAGGGTAAATTTGTTACAGATATATTAGTTTGGGGCTTTTGATAGTCAAAAATTAATTTAGGATTAATTTGTCAAAGTTGTACCAGTTTAGGATTTTTTGTGATAAAAAAATTAGTTTAAAGTAAATTTGTCACATATATACCGATTTGGGGTTTTTGTGCTATAAACCCTTATTCTTACGTCTAAATGTTCTCCATTTGGCGACTAGGTGATTTTTTGGGCGGGCACTTATGAAAAAGGAATTCTTTGAATAAAAATTTACAACCTCTAAAAGTATAAACTCTAGATTACTTTTTTTTTGTGTTATGACTAATGCGAAAACTACAATGAAATTAAAACGGAGACGGATTAAAGAACACAAAGACTTATGTGGAAAACTCTTCCGAGAAAATTCACGGGAAGAAGAGAAACAAAATCCACTATTCAAATTCAAGGATTTACAAAAATGGGACAAATAACCTTAAGACTCTTTCTATCTCTACTTTTAAACCTAATAACACGGGAATAATAGTAGTTATACTGCTCTAGGAATGATCTACAAGTTTGAGGGCCCTATGCTACCAACACTAAATCTCCATTTATTTTTCTCAAGTCAAGTTGCCACAATTTTCAATATGGCTATCAAAACTTAAATTGGGTCGAAACCTGAAATAGAGTTCAAGACTTACTCAAACACTTTGTTTCTTCTTTCTTGCAGTCGTTGTTCTCCATCTTCAACAAGTAATGCGGGAGTATCGGACTCTATTGATCAACTCTGAAGCTCAACTTCAAACTTGTAGATTGATCCGACTCAATCCTTATTCTTGCATGAAAGACCAATTTTGGGCACAACTTGATTCAATGGTACCTAGCTTGAAGATGTCTGTCTATAAAGGAGTTGTCAATTCAGTGGACAAGTTGTCAATTTCACAATTGTCAATTGACTACTTAGATGTTGATTTACAAGACTTGTTTCGATTTCGAGACTCTCAATTGACAACCTAATGACTGGAGGTTGTTTTGGTTGATTTCTATCATTGTTTGATGACCTTCTATAATGGTTGTTCGGGTTTTAAGATTGGTGCACGAATTTTATGAAGTTTCTATGCATCCGATGCTAGTTAAATGCAATTATTCCTCGTTATTGAGTCTTTTAATTCACAGTTTTTTATGAGTCTTCATTATGGTGCTACTTTCAAGAGTCATAATTAGGTGAATTCTTCAAGAGTTTGTTTGGGGCGCGCATGGAATCCATTCTGGAGCAGAATTTCTGCTCCAGAATGCATTCCGGAACAAAAATACGTTTGTTAAAAAATTTCCGGAATGCATTCTGGAGTAATTTTTACATTCTGAAATAAAAATGCGTTTGATAAAAACACATTCTTTTTTTGTTCCAGAATCAAATTTTAATTCCAGAATGAGTTTTCCACCAAAAAAGAGAAGCTACTTTTTATAGCTTCTCTCTTCCCGAAACTCATTCTGGCCCTTTCTTTTTCTTTCTCTTCCATTTCGTTCTCTCTTTTGGAATTCATTCTGCCCTAATTTCTTTCTTTCCCTTCCATCTCGTCTCGTGCCCTCCCCTTCCCTCCTCGCAACTGCACCGAAACCGCCACTGTGCGCAGCGGCGATCGATTTGGCCCTCCTTGTATCTCCGCCTCTTGAGTTTCGTGCGTTCCATCCCTCCTCACGACTACACCGGAACCGCCACCTCACACGGCGGCGATCAATTTGGCTCTCCCTACCTCCGCTGCTTTCGTTTTTTCATGCGTAGCCGGTAAGTCTTCGATTCCTCCAACTATTTCACCTCCTCTCGTTAGCTTTTTCCTTCGGTGCAATCCGTGGTGCGCGACACGGGTGCTTGTTTAGGGCACTCGGCCCGCGCGAATCTCGCTCGATCGGGGTAACGAGACGCCGCGGAGCAGTACTGGCGCGACCCACGCGAATCTCGCTCGATCGACTTGGATCGAGGGAACGAGACGCCGCGGAGTAGTATTGGTGCGGCCCGCGCGAATCTCGCTCGATCGAGTCGAATCGAGAGAACGAGACGCTGCGGAGTAGTACTGGCGAGAACTTGGTTAGCATGTTGGGATTGAGGTTGAGGTTGAAGTTCAGCCGCAAGATTTCGATTTTGAAAGGGCTATGATGTGTGGGTTGTGTGGCTAAATCGGTTTGTTTCGTCATTCGTGTCTGGCTCTGTGGTTCACGGCAAATTGTCGCAAGTAGTTGACGCTTTTGTCTCACTTTTATCTGGGTTATCATTTCTGGGCGGCATCTCGAGCACTGGCTTTGGTTTTAGCATAGACACTAGATGATGGGTTTACCCTGGCAAGGTTAAATTTCATGGATTGGGAGGACGGCCTACAAGTGAAAGATTCTGGTTATCGACCTGAGATAGTGAGGGGAAATCATGCCATTTCATTCAATTTATCTCTTTCGAAGGCTATCCTCGACTAATACTATAATCTTTCTGTTTTCCTATGCTATACTATTTGTTAGCTCTTTGGTAGAGTTTCTCTATTGTAGGTTAAGATAAATAATATTTTGCAATTGAGTTCGGACTATCTTTGTTGCAGAAATAGAATTGACGTACCGTTATCAAATGTATTTTTGGCTTACTTTGAGTGAAATTTAAATTTGTGGGGGCCCATAAATTTAAATTTTACTCAAAGTGGATGGCCATATATTTTCTAAACCATTTTGTGAAGTTTTGAAATTTTTTATTTTTTGATTTTTTTGGGATCTTAAAAAATTTAATTTCACTAAAAATAGGTGGCCACATATATTCTAAGGCATTCAGTGAAGTTTTGAATTTTTTGATTTTTTTGAATTTTTTTGGGCATCTTAAAAAAATTAAATTTCACTAAACATGGGTGATCATAGATATTCTAAACCATTCTGTAAAGTTTTAAAATTTTTTATATTTTGATTTGTTAATTTTTTTCGACAAAATTCAATAAATTTCCTATTTTCCCGAAATCTGACTGTTTTCCACTATTGTATTATACTTCCATTATTATTATTCGAGAATTATTTGCTTTTTTTTGCCTTCTGTAATGTAATGCTGTATGGTAGGATTCGTACTATGTGTAATTGAGGATTTGGTACCAGGTCTTCTTGTAATGACATTTTATTTTGGAATTTCTGTTCTTTTTATTTGAGGATTTAAAAAAAATGTACTAGATTTTGCCTCGAATATTATGCATTGTAGGTTAAGATAAATAATATTTTGCAATTGAGTTTGAACTATCTTTGTTGCTGAAATAGAACTGACGTGACATTATCAAATTTGTTTCTCATCAGAAATAGAAATTTTCTCTTATTTTACCAAACAGATTTCTCTTCCAGAAATCAATTTTTGGAGCAGAATTAATCATGTTTTATCAAACAGATTTCTCCTCCAGAAATCAATTTCTGGCAAAAATTTGATTTCTGGAGCAGAATGGTTACCATTCGCACCCTTAGTTGCCAGGAATTCAAGGAGTCTTTTGGTTAATTTCGCAATATCTCTATAAATAGAGGTGGTCTCATTAGTAAAAAAAATGAATATATGATAATTTCCTCTATGTGAGCAAATATCTTTCCCAGTTCTTTATCCGTAGAAGGTGGATTTTTCCTTGATGGTGAGCTAAGAAGCCTTTTATCCCTGGTTGGTGGTTTTCCTTTAGACCTTGGTGGTTAGCTTCTTCTATCTTGGTTCCTTTATCCTTGAAAAGTGGATTATTCCTTTGTGGTGGATCAAGATGTGCTTTTTCCTTAGCTGGTGGTTTTCCTTTAAGCATTAGTGGTGAGTTTTTTTATCCCAAAATCCTTTAACCTTGGTAGGTGGTTTGTCCTTTAAACTTTGGTGATGAATTTTGTAAATCTTGATCTTTATCCTTTGCTGGTAGTGCGTCCTTTAGGCCTTAGTGGTAATCGTAATCTATACATTTACATTTATCTATCGACATCCATGACATATACTTTGATATATTTGTACTTCCTTCGTCACTCAAAACATCAATCGCCTGCCATTGCAACAGCATCAAATTGGTATTAGAGCTCAAGGTTGAGCTCGTTTTGAGTTATCTTCTATCTTATCTCATACTTTCATAAAAAAATATATATAGGTAATCTGGTTCCAAGAGAATTGACTTTGGAATGAGCACATAATGAAAGGTGTGACCATGCCATAACGGAGCTTTAACCACAAATGAAGTGAGTCCTCAACCTCCTGGAGAATCAAATGAGGTAAGAGCCACCACTAATATGGCCTATTAATTGATCATCGTGTGACGATCCAAATCCTCGCCAAAGCTCTAGTGATGAATCCAACAACACTGGAAGCAACTCTAGTGATTCGAATTACAGAGCCTGGAGAAGAAAAAGGCATGAAGAGAATGATTGTTGTTGAGAAAAATCCTTAATTAGTTTTGAAAAATGACAAAACAATCTTTTACTGACCAGAAATACACTTAAGTTATTTGATGCAGGTAAATACTAAGCCATAAAACTTAGTCGATGATAGGACTTTGTCATTAGATTCAAAATTACTCGTTAGAATCAATAAGTGTTATTTTTTGCAAGTTTATACAAGACAATCAAATTTATATTTCAGGATATCCTAATTGGCAATCATAAGATCGTTTCTTAAACATGAAGAACTACACTTATGGAAACCTTGATTTGATTGTATGGGCGATCAAATCACCTAGAGATAATGGTTCTTCTTCTAACGGCTATGCATCTTCTTTTGTGAAGATTCTCCAACGGGTTGTTTTGGAGATCAATCCTCTGAAGACTATCCAACAGATAGTTGGGACATAGAGGAGTATAAATTAGTGCAAACGTCATATAATGTGGATAACTAAAATCGAGAATTCCAAAGTCTGAATAGAGTTTCGATCTTACACACTTGTGATTACTGTATTTCACGTTATGACTTTAGAAAGAATATTACTTGAGTGAAGAGTGTATGTGATAGCGTAATTTATCATCTGAGAGGCATTGTTCCTATGATCTTTTTGTGATTCAATAGTGAAACACAGTCAATATGTTGCTAGTGTGGAGAGTGGACGTAGACTTGATAAAGCCGAACCACTATAAAGATCTGTGTACAGTATTCTTTATCCCTAAACTTTCATTTATTATTATTGACATTATACTCGATACATATATGTTAAACGAGTTCATCAAAACATCATCTTATTCATCAGACGCAATCATATGATGACAACTTATATATAAGTTTGTAATATGCATCCATCTTATATTGATCATACGAGTTGTTGACATCGACTATATTTATTTTGCATGTTTAAATTATACAATTTCATAAAATTACCTATTTACCCCCTCTAGATGATAGCACTAGCTATAACAATTGTTAAGGAGGAGCCTGAATTTGAGGGAAACCACAACCCAAACGAATTTGTTGATTGACTTCCACACATACTCAGAAGGAAGCATTGCAAGGTTGTCATTCTCAAGTTGAAGATATATGCTTCGCCTTAGTATGAAAACTTGAAGAACCAAAGAGTTTGATAAGGAAAGAGTCGAATCAAATCTTGAGAAAAACTCAAAACACTTATGAAGAAGAGGTTCTTTCCCAATAACTATAGGCACTACCCATTACTCAAAATGAGAACCCTCTAGCAGCGCGGAATGAGCATTGAAGGATACATTATGGAGTTTGAACAACTCCTTATGAGGTGCGATATCCTAGAATTGCTAGAGCAGACCATCACTCGTTTCCTTGGTGGTTTAAATAGAGAGATTACCAGTTTGGTTGAACTTCAACTATATTGGTCTTTCGAAGATGTTTGCAAACTGGCCATGAAGGTGGAGAAAAAAATTAAAAAATGGCAAGGGTTTGTCGACCAAAACATCGACAAGGAAGACAACCTTCTTTAAGGGTATTTTGTAACATCCTGAATTTGACCCACTTCCGGGATCAATGAAATTGATGTTATTTCTCATTTCATTTTAGTAAGTCTCGCCTAGAATTGATCACTCTCGGGATATTAACCAAAAGGAAATGGCTAACTAGGGAAATGGTACGTGGACTAGGAACTCGATCGCGAACTAAGCTTAGATTCCGAGAAACGACGAGAAAATATTTTGGGCCAGTGTGAGCTGATCCTAAGAAGGTGACGGATTTGGTTTGGCCAACGACGTACGATCGGATCGCGGGTGATTCCTCACGACCGAGAGTGCCCATAGAATTCTAAAAGCACGATTGCGGGTGATTCGCGGGTGATACCGAAAGGGGATCATTCTAAAAAAATGATTCTAACAACTAGCCCTTACTAACCCCTGCGAGACCTAGAAGGTGTCCACTCGGGGTCAGTCCCTATAGAATCGGTGTCAGGCTCCCCCTTCAAACTCTTCTTCAGGCTCCTTGTACTCTCCTTCACGGTCTTCAAATTCTTCAGTCAGCTCATGCTCAACCTCCAGCTCCATAGGGACTGCCATCTAGTATGACTCCTCGGGCTCCAGGTCGGGCTCAACCTCCATAGGCTCGGGGTCCATGGGTACAGGTGCAGGTACAGGTGTAGGTGCAAGGCCTGACTTCACAGGACCCGTCTTAGCACTAGTTAGCTTACCATCAAGAGGAAGAACGACTGATGGATCCTAATCACCGACTCTATCATGCGGGACATCAAAACTCCGAACGGGTTCAAATTCATAAAAACCATCTCGAAAACACCATGCTGTGAACTTATTGAGTTGCAACTGGGGTTCACTTACATCTACCACAACCACTGTAGTATGCTTAATCCAAGCCTGGTTCTCACTTATCGGGTGCTCGACTACTGAGTCCTCAGAGTGTATCGGTATCCCAAAATGTTGCGGGGGAGTGTTCATGGTCCAGGTCGAGGGTCTGAAATGGTTTGATTAAACAATCATGAGAGTACTTCTTAATAAGCGAACACCCTAAATCCCACCTAGGCTAACACGTACCTCCAGACTAATTCAAGCACTAAAATCATTCAATCAACAAGCTATAACAACCACGGCATGCTTACCTTGCCTCGGCTCATGCACAAATCCTGCATGTTAGTCCAATCATAACAAAATGCCAATCATCACAAGCATACAATCAATCCCAAGACACAGTCAATACATGCTCATGCACTTATGATAATCCGGACATTTTCAATCTCAAGCTCAGCATCTCGCATTTATCAATGCACTCAAGCACACGTGTCCAAATTATTAACGACCCACGTAAACACTTCTTAGGTCCAATTTTCATTCCACGACTCGTGTCAAAATGCCTCAAGCTTATCAACACTTCTACAGCCCGCGTAAAATGCCTCGGGCTTTACATCTCTTACTCGCGTAAAACATCTCAGGCTCAACATCTCCTCCTACGGCACAACCTGCGTAAAACGCATCAGGTTGATGGTCTTTCGGTATAACCATACATCGTCCCGCATAACACATCTCAGGATGGGTTCAATTCTCCGCATAAAATGCATCAGGGATTAAGTGATCACACGAGTACAGTAGCAAACCATATTTTATCTTGACCCCGCATAAAACGCCATAGGGCTTTTTAGTAATCACGCGCATATCGCGTACATATCAATTCCTCACGCATATCGCATGTTCAAACGTCATACAACATGCTCAATCTCCAGCTAATTCAAATCAGCCCACACTCCCGCTAATAGGATCCAAATGTCAACCATTCACATCACCTTTCACCAAGCATACTAAGCTACAACTAAGCCAACGATCATAGCCCACAACTCAACATATTACACTCATTTTTCAAGCAATAAAGTCAACCACGAAGGTAGCATAAATCAACCACGACACCGGCACAATATTCCAACACGTGTAGTTCACAAATCAAACCATGTACTCGCCACATTCAATCATATTTTCCAGCATATAAATCCACCATAATCAACCCCTATTTAGTCTCTAAATAACTACCAAGTTATCTATAAATCCATCCATAATCCGTCCAATAAGTTAGCACTCAAACAATCCCTAATCTCCATAAAATCGCACCTAAACTAGTTCGTTAATATCCGCCATCTTAAGTAAGGTTTAGAATGTCACTTACTCAAGGTCCTAAGCAAGATCAAGCAAGAAAGAGGGGCAGCAAGCCAGTGGTCGCACGGTGGCCTCGGGCGAACGGCGAATGGACGGCGACAGTGGCGGCTCGAGTTGGCCAATCACAGCCGCATGTGTGCATGGCAAGGAGAAGAGGAGGAGCTGGTCGATCGAGAGAGAGAGAGAGAGAGAGAGAGAGAGAGAGAGAGAGAGAGAGAGAGAGAGAGGGAGGGATAGGGTGGTGGCGATGACGAGGCCGCGGCAGCGAGGACGACCGGATGGGAGATGACGGGTGGCGGTTTCTAGTGCCGGCGTGGCGTGATGGCCGAGCGTGCAAGAAGAGGAGGAGGAGAGGAGAAGGTCGGCGAAAGGGGGAGAGGGGAAAATGGCGTCAGAGAGAGTGAGGGAGAAATAAAAGAAAAGAATAGACTAGGGGGAGTAGGTTAGATTGATCATGATGGCTAAAAAGGCCCATTACAGCCTAAAAAGCTCTTCATTACCTAGAAAGGAGCCATTATAACCTAAAAAGGCTTAGTGGATCAACTCTTCAAAGAAAGACCATCTTACCCCTTCTACTATCTCGCTAAATCTAAAGGCCCACATTCAAACACACATTACATCCATTTCATCCAACGGCTAAGATTAAACCATCCACAAAATATCTAGAGGCAAAGAAGGAAATGAGCAAGGAGGATGGAGGCATTTTTGTCCATGAAATTTGTCCATCAAGGGGGTAGCCAAAAGACCAAATTGCCCTTCCACTTTTCTTAAGAGCTTCACACAATCCCAAGGGAAATATGGTATTTTTTTTACTCTCGATCCAATTTCAATCTTTCTCGACAAATCCAACAAATTCTAAGATTAATTACGCTAATGACGACGTCGTCCAATTAATTGTCATGACATTCGAGGAATTCGAAATCTAAAGTTGGATTCTAATTATGGCTAAATTGAATCAATGCGACTTAAGCGTATCTCTGACTAACGGCTAGCTCTTGGGCGTTATGCAAATTTGACTTGTGATCGACACTAAGTCGAGTCACGTCTAAGTTCACTTGAACCATGGTGACCTTTGTTGTCATGTAATTGCGGGGATCAATCAGTAGTTCCGAAGGGCACGATCATCCGGAATAGATTTAAGGTCGTTCACAAATTCATCTCATAATCGAGCGGAATCATCCGCGATCCACTCGTATGACATTGGCGAATCGATCCGTGATCATCCTTGGATCGGCCTACATTGGCCCAAAATATCACCTCGACAATACTTATGGTCGAAAGTCAGCCTACGAACGAGTTTCTTTGATTGCGCGAACTTAAATACCTAATTAGCCATTCCCTAATAGTTAGTATCCCAGGAGTGATCAGTTTTGGGCGAGATCTAACTACAAGCGCGTTAATAAAATCATTCACTTCATAAATCCTAAGTGGGTCGAATTTCAGAATATCACAAATATTATTCCCTTGTCACCTTCCACCAGTGACTGGCATTAACCTGCAGCTGGTATATTACCAATGTCACCTTAGCTTCCTAAGAGCACCTTAGAATTGCAAATATCTTTTGTAGCTCGTTACCTCTTCGAGATCTCTTGTCACGGCAAATCTTGGGGGTTGTAACTTCAGAAACTATTCTACCAGTCCATACATCGAACGCTCACCAATTCCATTTCCATTTCCTAATGCATTTCTAGTAGCATGGGTTGCTTGTTGTAGAGCCTGCTATTCCATTAAATCTCCAATGTTATAAGAACTTGCAGAATTCCATCCAGTCGGGGTTCTTGCTTTGACTTTCCTTTTGAGGTCGTGATCTGGTCCTAAGCACTCATGTTGCCACTATAGGATTTCTAGGGAAGCTTATTCTACAAATCACATAAAAGGTCAGTGGTCAAGAACTATCGTCAGAAGAAATCAATCAAGCAATCACATGCACGGACGTTTTCCCTAGCTAACTATCCCAAAATTCCTAGCACACCTTATCACTCCAGGTAATAACCCTGCTCTGATACCAAAACTCGACAGGGATGTCACAACCAGATTCAAGACTATGACACATAGCCACGTCCCAATTCAAGATCATGATCATCCTCACTTTGAGGTTATTGTTGAGACATCCCAGGCGCATTGCCGTCTTGCTTCTTTTATCTTTGGTTACGAACAAGCGGAAGCGTATGCAATTAACACATGATCAACAAAAAAAAAGAGAGTAGGAAAAGCATTTTACAGGTACACTACTATTTTACATGATACGTGCTTAGTACAAGCCCTTCCACTATGGGCCTACTGTTCTGCTATACATCCAATTTCTTACACAACTATCCACGCGGTCGGGGTACCCCTAACTTCTCTACCGCAGCTCCCTTCATAAAAAACAAAAGTTGGTCTTCATGCTAGGTTAGTTTCTTATGGCCCACCAATGGTCCCCTCGGGCATGGAATCATCAGCTGCCCCGGGAGGAGGGGGTCCAAGCAGGTTTTCGTCGAACCAAATGTATCATGCTATGTACTTGTGGGGAACAAGGTTGTCGAGACCCTTATCAACCCAAACTTTGGTCAAAACCTTACGATCGGCTTGGTCATTGGGCACGTCAATTATGTCGATGACTACAACCTCCAAGTTTATGGGCATGCTGAAGCAAATAGGAGGCAGATCCATACCTACAAATCTGAAAATAACAAGGAATGAGTTATAGACTTAGTAAGTAAATTCACTAAACTTCGGTTAGGAGGATGCCTCATCTTTGAACAAGTGATCAACTACTACCGTCTCATTTGTCAATGGCAAATCAATAGTAAAAACGGTGTCTTACCTTTGCTATGAGCATGGGAAACATCCGTCACATATCTTATGCAAACATGAACAAGAACATCATCAAGCACACGGGTTCTCATTTGCTAACTTAACCAAAATTCATCGGTTCTTCCAAAATCCATCGGGCATCCGGAATCCACCGAGCATCCAAAATCCATTGGACAACGTTCTGAAATCCATCGGTGACGGCTTTAGTCCCTCGTGTGACCGTCTAACAAACATCATGCAATCCGGTTTCTTATCTTTATATAATTAATCCATGCATTCAAGGCTCGAAGTCGTGCCGTACTTGTGTGTCAATGACCTATGATACACCGTAAATATCTAACATGTCGAGCACGGTCTAGGGCTCGTGGCTTGATCTACCGTGCCAAATGCCGACCTAGAACCGAGCATGGCTCATATCGATACGCCTCACTATCAACCAGCAACCAAGCAAGACCCGGTCCATCATGCCATAAAGCATGGCTCATATCGATACACCTCACTATCGATATGCCTCACTATCAACCAACCAACCAACCAAGCATGGCTCATATCGTACAAGACCATACGACACCCCTTTTTGTGGGCCGGTTGTGCTCCGACTCATAGCTAAACTACAAGAACGACAAGACACTCATACAAGCACAAGCAAGGTTACAATTCAAGTCCAAACCACTCAACGCAATGCCATAGCCAAAGGATTAGGGAATCCACTTACTACTAAACTGAGGGAGGGTTATTATGGTGGCGTTCAGTGAAGGAATAGAGTGTGGTCGAGAGGGAGAAGTTGGAGTGCAAGTGAGTGTGCAAGGGTGAGGAAAAAGAGAATGAGATGGTGACCATCCTTTTGTAGGTCAAGTCCTAATGCTAATCTCTCTAAATGGCCCAATAATTGGCTTTAAAGTGGCGCCTAAAGGATGAGGGTTGATCTTACAAGATCACTAGGTCTTTAATGGATGGCTAAGGCTGCGCATGACAACCATTCTGTATCCGGGAACATATTCTGGTCAGAAATGATTCTTTTTTATTTTGTGCCCGGAAACTGATTCTGAGTATTTAAAGACGTTTGGTAACGGTTCAAAATTTTGTGCCCGGGAACAGAAATGCGTTTGGTAACGGCATAAAATTTCTTTTTATTAATAATATTTCAATAACATTTTAAATATTTTAATATTTCTTTCTTTTCTTTTTTTCTTTTCCTCCTTCTTGGCGATGGCCGGTAAAATATTTTTTAATTAATAATACTTTTATTAAAAAATAAATTTTTTATTTTTTTGGCCATGGTCGGTAAAAAATTTTCTTATAAAATTTTTATTAATAATTTTTTTAAAAAATATTTTGCTAAAAAATATTTTTATTGAAATTATTTTTTTATTTTTTTTGCCATGGTCTGGTCACTTCCCGTGGCCGGTAAAAAAATATTTTTTATAAATTTTTTTATTAATAATATTTTAATAAAAAATATTTTTATTGAAAATATTTTTTTTATTTTTTTTTGCCATGGCCCGATCGCTGGCCATGGCTGGTAAAATATTTTTTTATAAATAATATTTTTTATTAAAATATTATTAATAAAAAAATATTTATTGAAATTATTTTTTTTATTTTTTTCGTCATGGCCTGGTCGTTGGCCATGGCCAGCAAATTTTTTTTATTAATAATATATTTTTTATTTTTTTCGCCATGGTCAGTAAAATTTTTTTATTAATAATATTTTTTTTAGTTTTTTTCCATGGCCGGTAAAATTTTTTTATTGATAATATTTTTTTATTAAAATATTTTGATATTGCCAGATACGGTGAGGGTGGCCCTTGCGCCGGACATTAGAAGGTATATTAAAAACTAAGAAAAAGGAGAAGAAAAAAAAACTGATTCTCATTTTTGTTCCCAAAATTAAGAAACTATTTTTTTTTATTCTTGATTCTGCTCCAAAACTGATTCTGGGCACAAATTTGCAAGAATTTGTGCCCAGAATCAAAAAATTAAACAAATGGATTTCTATTCCCAAATTGATTCTGGGAATAAAAGAACAGAATCAAACACTATTTGGCAAGTTGCCATGCGCAGCCTAACTTGCCCTCCAATTCTCTCATTAGGGCCATCATGCCCTAGGTTTAGAGCACATGAGTCATCTTCTTCATTTATGGCCAATTGGGACACATATGCTTAGAAGATAACCTTGCATTAAATCCCTAGCTTCCAAATATTGAGTTAGACTTTGACCTGGTCTATTTTGCTTCTTTCTTCCCTGGTTTTGGGTGTGTGGCCCTTGCTTTTGCTCTTTAAGACAATAAATAATTAGCTAAGGATACCTAAACTCATGACTCACCTTCTTCGTTAAGCACAAGCTTTCAAACATCATTATGGCAATAATAAGAGGTGAGCTAAGGCAAATGAGAGTTTTTCGTGTCCATCGATGGTCGATTGCCTTGTTCATACCACGATTCATGGCTAAAAGGTGATTGAACGTGGTTGGGCATAGCTGAGCTTATCCGATGTGGCTGGGTCTAATGACCGGGTTTGGATGTGCACAAGGCCTAGTTGGTTAGAACTAACTAGGCACAGGGCCTGATTAGTGCCTGATCGGGCGAGGTCTAAGGTCGGGATTGATCAGTGCCTGATCGGGCCCGTGGCTAGAATTGACTGGACACCAGAATTGGCAATATGGTTGGGTGTAGGAATTGGCACACGGCCAAGGGCAGGGCCTGACTCGTGGCAAAACCTAATCGGCGCTGGAACCGGTATACGGCCGAGCATAGAGCCTGGCTAGTAGCCGGTATTAATTGGTCATATGAACTGGGCACACAGCCGGGCGCAGGCTTGGCTCGTGGCCAAGCAACAGGGTCCTTAGCCTAGTCCATGGCCGATCCATGACCGATCCCCGATCCACTGCACTATCCATGACTGATTCACAATCGGTCCATATTCGAGTGTTAACGATCCATGATTGATCCTCGGTTGTCAAGTGGTCGAGTGGAATCAATTCGTGACTGACGTATGATCGCACGGTACCGGTCCGTGATCGCCCACGACTAGTGTACGATCGAGCAGAATCACTTGTGACCAGCGCACGTCCGCGCGACATCTGCCCATGGCCGTCCGTGGGTCGAGTCGTGACAGTGCGTGATTATCCCACGACCGACCTTTATGGTTGAGCAATCGAACGGTCAATCCATGGTCGAACTACTCCGATCGACTTGTGTGATTAGTAGATCGATCCACTATCGATTCTTGGTTGACTTATGGCCGATCCTTGGATCAGGCCACGGTTGGTCCTTAGTTGCCTATTTTGACCAGGCTGATCGTCCTATGACCGACCCTCGGATCGGTCAAAGTAACAATTCCCTGGCCATTTCCCATGGTCGATTCAGGGACCGAACCGTGGATGTCACGGCTAGCATTAGATCCGCATGAAAGAAGGTGACGAATGAAAGACAACCTTCAAGATGAAGAGAGATCTTTTATAAGTGGCTAGTTGGTGTGGTTTGTCAAATTCTCCCAGCATTATAATGAGACTCATGAATGAAGTTTGTCATTCCTTTATTGGTCAATTTGTTGTTGTTTATTTTGGCGATATTCTTGTTTATAGCAGGAATGAGGAGAATCATTTATTTCATTTAAAATAAGTCTTCGAAGCCTTGAGGAAGCAAAAGCCATAAACGAAGATGGAGATATGTCAATTCTTCTCGAGCATCATACTCTTGGGATACGTGGTATTAAAGGATGGAATCTCTATCGATTAGTCCAAGGTGGAGATTGGCCTGAGCCAAAATCGATTTCTGATGTAAGAAGTTTCCATGGACTTGCATCTTCCTATTGATGGTTTGTGAAGAATTTTAGCACCATCATGGCTCCCACTGTGGAATGCATGAAGAAAGGAACCTTTGAATGGACTAAGTGTGACATCCCAAAATTCCATTCGCTAGTTTAACAATCGTACGTAACGGAACATTACGTAGGAATTTAAATAATCGACGATAAGCTACGGAAGTGTCAATTTTGGAAGACGCAGATGTTATTATGAAATTACCGTACCATTGCCTTGTCAACCACAACAAGACCATCTTGACTTCTCAATGTCTTCCGTGCACATTATCCATTTTAGTCACATTTTCCTCTCGAGTCAAATTTCATTCACACCAATTCCATGTGCCATGTTGTTGTTATCTTTGTTTGAATGCCACGTTGGAAGCGTTTCCCCAATCCACACCATCAGTACACTTATTCATTCGGTCACCTCCCTCATCACCGCCACTCACCCTTTTCTTCGTGCCACACTTGACCCCCTTACACCATCACCGCCAGCTGCTCCCTTGCATCATCCCAACCAGCTGTCCATTTGTTTTCTTGAGTCAACAATTATTCTACCATTCTAAGTCTCCACGCCACTTGCTTTCTATCACTAACAGAATCATCATCACCACCGCCCAGCTGTCCCATATTTTTCTCCAGTCAACAAAATTCTGCTCTTCCTCAGTCAACCGGCGAAGGAGATTAGTCTAGCAAAGCCCCCAAGTCTTTGATAGTAGTCTTCTTCATCTTATTATTCCTCTGCCCTTCTCATTCTCTACCACCAAAAAAAAAAAAAAACAGAACAACCCCTCTATTTATCATTTTCTGTTCTGATCGTTTCTTTTCCCCTAACACCATCACGTACCGTTTTGTCCTCCACGAGCTGCCCAAGACCTTCACGCTGATGGAACCTTCGAACTGTGAACCGAGGAGCACGACCAGAGAGCTGAAAAGCTCAACGACATCCCCATCTTCCGCGATAGCCATCCTTGAGAGCTGACATCAAGGCAAGTGAAATTCTACCTCCCTATAATAGATCGGAATGGGTTGCATGTTGGCGTGGGTTTAGGATATTGATGGAAATGGATGGTGGTAATGGAAATTAGTTGCTGGTTTGGGTGTTTTTGAACACCAAATTCATGTAGATCAAGTCATGAGTTATTCTCGAACTTGAGTTGTGGTTTCCAGATTCGGTTTCTACTGTACCTTTACTACGTTCCAATTTTGTAGAGATTTCTGTGGTTAGAATTTTGCAAAACTTCCTTCATGAAAGTTGTTCAAAACATCTGGAAGTATAACATATTCTAATTTCATAATTTTTGGAGTTGTTTTGAGTAGCACGAATGCCAAATCTCTAACCCGTGCTTGACTGCCCAGGTGCACTGTTTCAGTGACCTTTCCACATTCTTGAAGTTTTATAAAATTTTCTAGAATGATTCTGAACAAAATTCATTCACCAAAGTTTTTGAGGATGTCTTTCTCTACAACAAATTTAAATTTTAGAATTTATGGAGAGGATTTGGATACTGAAATGAACTCATTTTGAGATGCAGGGATTCTGTCCCAATGAACAGTTTTTAGTTTGACTTTAAGCTCCCGAACGAGGCATTTAAAGAAATAATTAGACTTTGAATCCTCATGAAAAATGTTTATCAAGATGTCTTCGGTGACATATCCAAAATTTAGAATTTTTAAAGTTCATTCACTATTTATTTAAGTCTGATTTTAAAATTGGTGCAAGGCTGCCCAGTTTTATCAATTTATAAAGACTTACTATTTTCCATATGAAATTGCTGGAATCTTAATTTGATGTCTTTTGAAGATGAAATGTATAAACTCTGATCTTTCCAACGAGTCATGCTAGACCTTGATGTGGTTAGCCATGTGTCATGGGATGTGTTGTTGACGATTAGTCAAGGCGGTGCTCTAGTGAACGAGACCGCGAATGCGACTTACGATATGTCCTACTAAAGTGGTAAACTGTGAATTATGTGATATTGAGAAATGATGATTGTTGTTGACGAACTGTGTACTGCACGAAATGATTAGTTTGTGTGGGCTTGCTGGGTTATTAAATGCCGTCGATCAGTGAATCGACGATGTCCCGAGGAGCAGTAGGGAATGTGGGATGCTGTGGTTAGTGGGCTATGATGCTGTCATGCTCCGAGCCCCACCGGGCTCGCGACACCCCTTCGACGGTCGTATTGAGTGCGACTTTTCAGGACGCGTCGCCGACTCAAACGAAATACCCAAAGTCATACATAAGCGGAAGCGAAATAGAAATAACCCAGAAAATAAATAATGATCAAAGGATAATATTTGCACAAATCAATATACGCATAACAAGCTTGGCAATTACCTACAGCATTGACAATACACAACATCAACCCTTGGCTACTAACTTCAAAACCACGATCATCAAAAGGGGGCGGTGGTTGGATAGCCTAACTTCACTATTAACAAGGGACATCCAAACAGGGGTGAAGCATCAATGTCCAATACCACCGCCGGCCTCCAAACCGCATGTGACGACTATTCGTCACTCAAAACCTGAAAATGAATGAGATAAATCTCAATAAGCAGACCCCTAAACCTCACATAGGCCAATGCATACCCAGACAAGTCTCAACATGCGACCTAACCATCGACATACTATAATATACACGAACGTACTTACCTCGCTTCTAATCATGCGTCAACTCTGCATATTAGTCAAATCACCATAAGTAATAATAGTCCATGAACACATCACAATCATTCGAGCGCCATACACACGTGCGTTCATCCAATTTAACCAAAACACATTTCACATGTGCATCCATCTAACTTTCTCACGACCCGAGTCAACACTCTTTAGGTCCTTTCTTACAGCCCGCATCAACACGCTTCAGGCCCATTCTCACAGCCCGCGTAAACATGCCTCAGGCTCATTCTCACAGCCCGCGTAAACACACCGCAGGCCCAACTTTCTTTCCAATGACCCGCGTAAACATGCCTCAAGTCCAACCTTCCTTCCATAGCCCGCGTAAACATGCCTCAGGCTCAACATCCTCCAATGACCTGCGTAAACACGCCTCAGGTCCAACTTTCCTTCCACAGCCCCCGTAAACACGCCTCAGGCCATTCAGACAAGCGCATATGCCACATTTCATTGAGCACATACAATCACCACTAGGCAAATCACAATCATCCGCCAACTCAACTCATATAATACTCAATCGCACGCCAAAGCCAATCCACCAAATTCACATTCAAGCAATAAGTCACACATGGACCATCACAAGTTAACCCACCATTCATACACTCTCGGCTTCTCATTCAATCACACCAAGCCGGTCCTCAGACTGCCACAATTCAAACTACATTTTCTCATTAGCTCGGCCCAAACAAGCCAACACAAACAATCACCAATCGAACATTGAATCACAAGCGAACAACTAATACTCATAACATAATTTCTTGCCTCAAACAAACCACAAATTCAGCCACGTGAATAGCAACCTAGCACACCATTCCGACATAACATAACCCACGTGTCACTCTATAGGTTACCTAGTACCGGCCCATCGATTCGACCACTAATCAAGTATGAATCAAGCAAGCATCTCGCAATGACCAGCCACTAAATACCCAAAATTCAGCCCGCACGTCACTCCACTCGACTCACGAAGCAATACACCACGATTGCCACTCGAAGGTTACCGAACCAGCCATCAACCTCCCCAAATTAGCCACAATTTCTCCATAATTCCACACCAAACAACCCCTAATCAAGTCTAGCAATACCCAATGTCCTAAGAGAGGTTTAGGAAGTCGCTTATCTCAACTTGAGCAAGAAAATGAGGCTGGGCAGCGGGGGAAATCATTGGGACAGCCGCAGCGGTGGCGATCAGCGAGGCTTCCGGCCACGGCCGGGCGACGGCGGCGGCAAAGGAGCTTCGGCTAAGGTGGTAGCAGCTCGGCGACAGTGGGGGCGAGTAGGGGCCTCGTCGGAACAGCAGCAACTTCGGCGACGGTTGGCAGCAACGAGAATGAACAAAGGAGCGGGTAGCTGGCCGGAACAGGGGAAGGGAAACAGTTGGGCTAGGGCGTCAGAAGTAACGAACGACTGCTCCGGGCTGGGGCATGGGGCGATCGGACGAACGGTGGCGGCGCACAGTAGGCGAGTGGGCGACAGGAACAGAATAAGGCGGGAACGGAACAGGGGAGGGGGCGGTAGAGAGAGGTCTCGCCGGAACAGCAGTGGCCCCGATGGCTGAAGGGGGAAGCTGGGTGGCGGCGACGAGCTAGGGAGGGCGGCGGTGGCTAGCAAGGACGGTGGTGATCAATCGGTCGGGCACGACGATGGCTAGCGAGCGAAACAGGGGAAGGAAAGCCAGAACAGGGGAAGGGGAGGTCGGGGTGAACCGGGGAAGGAGAAAGGGGACTACGGCGGCAGTCGGGGGCCAGCAGCGGTCGGTGACGATACGGCAGCGCCGCAGGCGACTGGACGGAGCAGGGCTGCCCGGCCGACGGCTCGGCAATGCCGAATAGCGGCGACAAGCAAGTTGCTGCTCGCACAGAGAGGATGGTGGCCATCAGCGATGGCAAGCGGCTCACTGGACGACTGGGCGGCGAGCGTGACGAGGAGGGGGAACGCGCGGCGGCTGGATGAACAGCGCACGGCGGCTGGACGGTGAGCGGCAGGCAAGCGTGCAGTGGAGGGGAAGAAGGACGATCGGGCCGAAGAGAGAGGGGAGAGAGAATATATGATGGGAGGGGGGAGAGAGAGAGAGAGAGGAGAGAGAGAGAAAAAGTCAAACAATAAGTGTGATCCAATAGTCGAAATTCAAGTTTGAAAACGATCCTACGGTCCAAATTAATCCTAGAATATAATAAGGGATAAAGGCCAAATTAATTAAATTAAACTACCCCGAGGGAGGTCTACTAGTCCAAATCTGCATTCGGTCAAAAATTCACTTTTCCATTATTCCTGACAACATCAACGCTGGCCACAATAATATCGACATCGTCCAATTAAATTTGTCTCGGAACTCCTAGAAATTTGACATCAAAGTTTAGACTATAAATAACGGCCAAATTCGATCGAGTGCGATTCTAGCGAAATCTCTAATTTAAAAATAATAACCTTAGAGTGATCAATTCCGAGCGAGATTTTATTATAAGCGCACTGACGAAATACCCGTTTTATAAATCCCAAAAATGGATCGAAATTCGAAATATCACAGATGCCTAGGATGAGAATGCCCTAGATGCCCCGGGAGTTTGATTGGGATGCCGTGGTCAGTGGATCATGAAGCCTGCGCAGGCCGTTGAAAATTCTAGTGTACATCGCAGCCGATCGGAGTGTGCACCGAATCTCACTAGATGGGAGTTTTCCTCCTTGCATGTCTAACGAGCGCACCGGGCATGTGACTTGGAGTGAGATAATGATATCCAAGCAAGAGTGAAATTATGTGTGTGTGTGTGTTAATCGTGCTATTGATTGTGATTGTGGAGTAAAGAATCTCGCTTGGGATGGTTACTAACATAGACACAACAAAATGTGTTTGTTGTGATTAGTAAATCCAGCTAGAAAATTGTTATACTTCTGCTTGTTGATATGCATTCTATTCTTGTTAATATAGGTTGATAGATATTTTACTTGCTGAGCCTAGCTTACTGTTGTTGTTGACAACTTTTATAGATTTTTAGCTATGCCTAACCTACCAGCCTCCTCCTCAGTTAGCTATAGGGCCCCGATCGACTTCTCGAGACACCTATCAGAGTTCGAGATTCCTAATGTCCCCGGAATAGTGTTTGTGCGATGTATCTCAGCATTCACTGTAGATGTTGGGCCCCCTGACGGATCTATATTGTTAGTTTTTTTGGCGGTGTATGCTTGTATTGGTGGGCAACTAATAGGGCCCCTACCGTACGTGTCCGACGACGGGGATGACGATGCTTCTAGTGGGGTGGGGTGAGCTGTAGTTGGGGGACAGGGAGGATCATTTTTGGGACATGTGACCGACACTTTTTGGGATAGGGTCACGTGATAGGTGATACGTTTTTTATAGATGAAATGGTAAGTCTCATGTCGATAGGAGAGTAATGGGAGTAGCACTGTACATAGCCTCCCTAGTAAGACAGTAATGGGAGTAGCACTGTACATAGCCTCCCTAGTATGAAGTCACCCTTGTATCATCCATATATATAAATAAAGAAATGTTGAAGTTCAATGCTAGTGATATCTTTATATTTTTTATTAGTTATTAATTCAGGATTTAAATGCTATTTAAAAAAAAACGTTTCCGCGTGCGAACTCTTATAATCATGTGAGGTTAGAATTGTAACACCCCGACCTCGGGATCATAAACGTGACGTCCCGTTCATTATTATCTTTCTTTCAATTCAAGCGGAAGCATTTCTCGGGACAATCACATTAAAAACAATAGCGGGATTAAGACAAAACAGTATCATGAGCAAATCTTATATTTATAGGACACGCAAACATGTTTTACAAGCCAACTTAGTCGATTTTAGCCATTTACACATGATAACAAATGGCTCGGGTGTCCTAAGCCCACTACTGCTTCTCGCTCCTCGCTTTCCCCGAACTCTAACATGGCTCAAACTCCTCCTGTTGCCGCCGCCCGTTCGACCATCCTATGGACCTGAAGGGAGGGAAATGGGGGATGAGTCGGGGAGACTTAGCAAGTGAAAACACTAATATCAAGCGAGAATATATCGATCGCCGTTAACATGAGTCGGCCCTTACCGCACCGGCGTCGATGGCAAATCAATAGCAAAGTTCATGCCGACAAATACTAGAGAACTCTAAGCATGGCTATAACACGTGAACATCACTAGCCAAATTCTGATTTCTATCTCGAGATACGAACATCAAATACAAAACATAAACAAGCCAAAGAGATAACCAATCAAGACCGAACACGGTCCAAGCAAACCACGTCACAACGCATCTCAACATCCTTTCCCGATATTAAGGAATTCACTTACCCAATGATATCAAACAAGAACTAGAGAAAACGAGGCGTGTGAAGGACACGCGAGTCTCGATGATTCTCGGACGATTCACGAACACTCGGGCCTTGGACGTGGCTTTCTCACTTGATCGAACAACAAGAAAAAGGATGAGTTGGGGAAGCTCTCTCTCTCTCTATCTCTCTCTCGGCTTCTCTTTCTCTCTCTATTTCTCTCTTTTCTCGGTCATGAACAAGAAGCAAGAAAGCAAGAACCAAGATGGTGGTGGCGTGAGGATGAGGAGAGAGTGGCGTGAATGTTGACACATAATTTTTAGCCGATGCGTCTTTAAAAATAGAAAATTCGAGATTATGGTTTCCGATCGCGATGGAGCCTGTTTCTTGAATAAAAAGTGTCGTTTTTTAATTCCGTCTGTTGGTTTAGCTTTTATAAGCGATTTTCTATTCGTTTCACGCAAAAACCTGAAAAGTCAAATGGTTGACTTTGGCGTTGACTTTTTGGTCAACCATTTGACCAAAAGTCAACCCCAGGTCAAATTGGGGCTTTTTGCATAAAAAGATTCCTTTCAAGTCCAATTTCACTTTAGAAGTAGAAATTTCAGAAAAATTCAAAGATTTGATCATAAAATCAAGCTCCTAGTGAAAAGTCAACTAGGGTTTGACTTTTGGTCAAACCTTTGACCAAAAAGTTGAAAAATATAAAAATCCAAAAATCATTTTATTTTACATTCAATTTACCTTTAGCATTAAAAATTTTATAAAAATCGATTTAGAATCAACTTTTTCCCAAATTGCGGAATTAGATTCAAATCGGCCAAAAATGAAATTACTTCATTTCTAGTCATTTTTTAGGTTAGTGTTCTTCACGACATTTGATCTAGAGGTCATTTTATATCCAATTTTTGAACCAATTTTGTGATTCCAAGCCAAACACAAAAACCCCCAATTTTGGCCCTAATCAATGATTTTGATCGATTCTTCATGATGAGCGCAATTGAGGCACGAATGAGCCTAATTTCTTATATGAAATCCAAATTCAAAATCAATTTTAAAAGATTCACATGAATTTGAGTCAATTTGATCAATTTAGTGATCCCATGATTAGGAAGTCTAAGAATAATTGGTCTAAATAGTGCAATTCAACTTGACCCACTCTAGACTAATATTCAATTTGATGAATTGAGACTCAATTTGGTTAATTAGACCTCAATTAAACTTGTTAGTCTAGCTCGGTCATGCGATTACCCAAATTCAGAGCTAATTGACTCAAATCGGTTTAATTCAAATTGAACTAATCCGATCGGACTAGTCATTTTCCGGTCGAAAATTTTGATAATCGATAATCCAGTCGGACCAACCAAGGTCGGTCACATCCTCTTGAGTGCAAAAATGACAAAAATGCCCTTAATCAAAAATGACAAAAATGCCCTTAATTGAGAATGACAAAAATGCCCTTCTTCAAGGATTAAGCAAATTAATTAGGGAATTAGCAAATCAATCATGGCCATTCATCTAGAATTGATCATGTCCATCCATGATGCCATGTCACCAATCCTTAGCTATTAAGGAATATTCTTAATCATTAAGGATGCATTTTGGACCATTTGATCAATCTAAGGGCTAGAATTCAAAGTTGAAGGGGGTATATAGTGTTTTTCCCTCCAAAAATCATTGGGGGGGTTCATTTTTCAGATCTGGTTTCTCTCTCTTCTCTCTCTCTCTCTCTCTCCCTCCCTCTCACGATCACCTCTCTCTCTAGCCCTCTCTCTCGGCGACAGCTCTTCCGGCCTCTTGCCGGCTGCTTTCCGGCGAGCCACCGCCCCTCCGACGTCCCCCATGGCGGCCTGAGGCTGGTCGCAAGACCAGCTATCCTCACTGGTGGCCGGAGCTCACTGTTCCGGCTTGATCTCCCTCTCGGCGGCATTACCGGCTTTACCGCCGGTGACTTGTCCAGCCGGTTCAGCCGGCTGAACCGGCTCTCCGGCGTCCTTCTCTGGCGATCCAGAGCAACCGAATATCATTCTCGGCCTTCTCACGTCGCTGTGGTGGCCTGCTTCGCATCGAACGGCCACCGGATCACATCCTTACCTTTATTTTTGCTGATTCGTCTATTTGTGAGAAAACGAATTAATTCTCACATTATTTCGTGTAATCCATTGTCGTAGGTTGGCCGAGCTTTCCGAGGCCTCTCCGTGCTATTCCAGATCAGAATACGGAGGCCGGATCGCTCGCTTGAGCGTTGGATCATTGTGAGATAAGGTAAGAACACTTGAACTCAATTCTGTAAATTCGTGTTCAGTGCAACCTGTTGGCTTGAGATGCTGATTTGAGCTTGTTAACGTCGAAATATGATGAAGTGATAAACTAGAGAGTTGTAAAGATCGTCTTAAGCTTCGATTCGATATATCATATGCCTTGATCGGACTTCATTTGCTATGTCAAAACATTTTTAGAAGTTAGGATCAGAATCTGGAATATGTTTCTTAAGTCTGTTCTGATGATTCCCTGACTGGTATTGTGCTGTTTGATGATTTTTATGATTTTCTACGATCATTTTTTGGAAAAACTTCCTTCATGAAAGTTGTAGAACACATCTTGATCTGTTCACTGTAAAATTTTCATAAAATTCTGAGCATGTTAGCCTAGTACGATTTGCCACGTCATATGCATATAAATCTGGTGACATGTTGGTTTCAGTCGACCTTCATGTGTTCTTCGATTTTCATAAATTCGTGTGTTCAAGATATGAAAAAATTTTATTCACGAAAGTTCTTCCTGAGATCAAGATCTTTCAATTGATACTAATTTCATCAAAATCGGAGATCATTTGAATTTTCAAAAGGAATTCTCACAATTTGATCAGAATCTGTGTCCAGATCTGATTTTCATTCCTTTGGAGTTCAAAAGATGTTTCTCCGAATTTGATAAAGTTAGAGTCCTTTTTTGTAAAAAATCAAAACTACAAAGTTGCTCATTGGGGTCTCATTATGTCAACTGGAAATTTTGAGGACCTAATTGCAATTTTTGGGGGGTCAATTTGCTTGAAAAGTCTTTTCGGGTTAAAATTCCATTTGCAATTGAGTCCCTCGCGAAAACCGAATTTTATAAAAATTTGAAGGGCTTTTTAGCAAAAACTCAAAACATAAAAGTTGTTGCACACAGGGAATCCTAACCGCACAAAAATTTTCGCACGTTTTTGATAAGGTTTGTTATTTTTCCCGCTATTAATTTGAAATTCATAACTGAACCGAGTCCAGCCTGCCACTGAGATTTAATTCGATGTTTTCGGGAAAATTGGCTAGGATTTTGAAAAAATGGTCTTCTTGACTTTTGATCCTCATGTCATAAGCTTTCTAATGACACCTGAACCACTTCATTTGGACGTCATTAGGGTAGTTAATCATACTTGAACAGAAGCAATCCGAATTAGACATTAATTGAATAAGTGGTCTTTTTTATAAAGCCCACTTCTCATTGTTTGATTGGCTTCGAAACAAGGCCCATGGGCTTGAATGCATGTTCATTTTATGATTATGCATGTGTTTATTAGATGAATGTTAGGCCCGGTGCATGTTCGGCGGGTAGCCCATTCATGGCCATTAGAACCCAACTTTAGGGGTTAATTGATATGAGTTGCCGTTTTGTGAATGCAAATGGTAACCCATTATCATTAACCATTAATCAAACAATGTTATGTGATTAGATGGGTGATGAATCGAATCGCATGAAAGACAAAGGCCGATCCCGAGGCCCGTGTTTAATTAGTGAATTGATTGCATCATTGTTATGTTGTCTTTTCATGAATGAATGTATGAATGTAAACACCGACACCCGAGAGGCGGTCCAAAGAAGAATAATCCGAAATAGAAGACCAAGGTGATTGACCGATGTCCAATCCGGTCTCGATTTGTATTCATTTTGATGGTATCAAACCGATGTCCAATCCGGTTTCAATTTGTACTTAATTCATTCATCCCCGATCATGTCTCGGGTTTTCAATTTGTGTTGTAATAAACACCCGACGAGTTGCGGGTTTTTACTTTCTCGCACTTAGAATTAGCTCGTCTTTTCAATACTTCGAATGTTTACTTTAAGAAATGTCTTTCAATACAATTGATTGTTTCTTTCTTTTTTCTAGACTAAGATAGGATTAGTTTAGAATCTCAAATGAAAATACAAAAACAAGATGCATGATCACCTAGTGGACTAAGACTTTGGCATGAAAATGGTAAAAAACAAATGCATGACGACTTAGATAACAACCATGTTAAGTTTAGCGGTACCGAAAGGGCGTTAATAGAAAGATTAACGTAAGCTAGTCCCCGAACCTTTGATCTCTGGTTTTCGTAGAAACCGAAACGAAATTCCCGCGTTTCGGTTGGGCATTCTAGCCGACCCCCGACATAGGCTAGTGGCGACTCCGTAAAAGAATAAAATCAATCCGCTGTCACGCGAGATATGGATTTAGGGAAAATCCACGTTCATGATCAACGAGTCATATGGCTAAACGAAAGGTTTACACATCAGTACAAATCATTTTTATGAGGTGCCATATGAACCGTCTCATGAACACTTATCTCTAAACCCGCCTCATCCGAGTTCGGCCCTCGAGGGGTAGGTCGCGACAGTGAAAGAGCTTGAGGGTGGCCAAGCCTATTTATAGGCAAGCCAAACTTGCTCCCCAAGTTGCTCTCCAACTTACTCAAGAAGATACGTAGCCATCATTATCAAATCTTCTTAAAATCTTAGCATTAATGAATATAAGCCAAAAGTCATGATAAAATGCCATTAATAAAAGATTCTGAAAATCTTGGCATTAATGAATAAGAGCCAAAATATCATGATGCAATCCTTCCAAAGTCAAATGTCATGATTGTAAAGATTCTGAAAATCTTGGCATTAATGAATAAGAGCCAAAATATCATGATGCAATCCTTCCAAAGTCAAATGTCATGATTATAAAGATTCTGAAAATCTTGGCATTAATGAATAAGAGCCAAAATATTATCATGAAATGTCATTAATAACTTGATCTTGGAAATCTTTGCATTAATGGACAATGGACAAAATATCATGATGAGATGCCCCTAAAGTCTTATGGCCATTAATGCATGTCATGATGGTGGTGCCTTCAAAGTCCAACTAATTAATGCAAGTCATGATAAAAGGGCCTCAAAGTCTTCGTTCATTAATGCATGTCATGATGAACCTTAATAAATGAAATTTGAAGGAGAAGCTTTGACCGTTTCTAGACTCTTCCAAGTCTAACTTGTTCCCCAAGTTCTTGACCAACTTGCTCACCAAGCTTAGACTAACTTGCTCACCACTCCAAACCATCAATGCACGTCATCATGGAGGGGCCCTAAAGTCTAACTTAATTAATACTAGTCATGATGAGGATGGCCTCCAAGTCAAGAACAATAATGGCTAATTAATGCATGTCACTCCAAAGTCAAGATCATTTAATTAGGCTTCTTGAACAAGCCTCATTCATTTCCAACTTGGGCTTCAAGTTTTGATTTTTCTAGAATCATCCAATTCCAAACTTGCTTCTCTCTCTCGGTTTCCCCCTGGGCTAACCTCCAATAAAAGCATAAAATATCTCATTTGAAAGCTCAGAACGTGTACTTTAAATTATCATAAAACATCAAGTCGAAATTCCAACATTCTTGGATAGAAATTGATAAACCTTTGAAATCTGATAAAACCGAACAGTTTTGCACTGTTCACGAAATCGGACTTGAAAACATAGAAAACGGACTCCGAAAATTCTCAAATTCGGATATGTCATAAACAAGGCTTTAACAAACATTTCTCGTGAGGAACACAAAATCTAATTCTCTCTGTAAATACCATTTTTTCAGTCACTCAAAAACAGACTAAAAACAGTTCACTGGAACAGCATTCTTGTTTCTCAAATTAAGCTCTGTCCAGAATCCAAATCATCTCAGAAAATTCCCAAATTTGTATATGTTATAGAAAAAGAAGTTCTCAACAACTTTTATGAAGGAAACGTTTCCAAAATCATCCCAGAAAAACTTGTAGAAAATAAAGACGGTGTGAACATCACCGAAATACCCATTTTGGGTAGTTTCACACGGTCCGAAAATCAGGCCATCGTACCACTCATATCAACTCCAAAAATTCTTAAATTAAAGTATGTAAAACTTCAAGATATTTGGAACAATTTTCAAGAAGAAACTATTTGGAAATTCGGACCACAAAATTCTCCCCAAAAAAACAAAACGAAGGGGTACAAAGGATCCAAAACTGGGTTTTCCAAAACAAAAGAAAACAATTTAGTTCTGATTGGAAAACCACCAAATTTAACCCATAGCCATTTCCCAGGGATTGAAATTGAGGATATTGTAATTTACCTGCGGCTTCCCAAGCCCAAAAATCGGGATGTGACAAGAATGACATATAGGAAGGGGCGTGCCTCGGATGCCACACTAAGGCTACCCACAATCCTTTGAAATCATAAAACAAAGGCTTTGTGAGCCTCTTATCCTTTCCCTTCCTATTTTGACCAAGTGTTCGAGGTTGAATGTGATGCTATTGTGGTTGGCATCATTAATTTTACAAAAATCGGTTTAAAATAAACTTTTCTCTAATTCACGGATTTTGGTTCAAATCGGCCAAAAATGAAATTACTTCATTTCTAGTCATTTTTTAGGATAGTTTCTTTTACAACATTTGATCTAGAGGTGTCTCACATTTAATTTTCAAGCTAATTCTAGAATTCCAAGCCAATGGTGAAAACCCCTAATTTGATCCCTAATTAGGGGTTCCGTTAGGTTCTTCATGATTTGCAGATAACTCCGATTTCTTATATGTAACTTAAATCTAAAATCAATTTTGACAAATTCACATAAGTTTAAGTCAATTTGATCAATTTAGCTACCCAATAACTTTTTCAAACCAAGTTAAATTGATCCAGCTGATACAATTCATTGATCCACTCCTATCTTAGTTTTAATTTGATGAATTAAGCTTCAATTTGATGATTAAACTCCAATTTCCTTTTGGTGTTTAATTCAAGCCGATATGCGGAAGTCAATTAGAGCGCATTGGAGTATTTTAAACTCATTTGATTGAATCAATTGATTACATTTCAAGTCAATTGGGTTTAATTGAAATCAATTTTATCAATAGAGGACAAGAATTACAAAAATTGGTCCAAAACCCCAATTTGTGTGAGATAGCTCAATTGAGATGAAATTGGCTTTACCCATAATGTGAATCGAACAAATTTATTCAATTGAGATGTCGGAAATGAGCTTGATTGATTCTAATAAATTGGATTAGAGTTATTTTATTTCAATTCAATCCGTTCCTTTGACAATTTGATAAAATTTCTTTGCAATTAGGTCCCCTAGGGAGAAAATTTGACTAAATTGCACAAATTATCTTGTAATTGAACCGGCCAAACTGGTCCAACCAGGTTTGAATCGCCCCGATTGGTCCAACCGGCGAAAGGGCCAATTTGATGAGCATGGCCGGAAAATGCTCATTTCCTCTCACGAATCGGCCACCAAAAGCCAAGGCCGACCAACCCCCTCCCCATGTGCCCAACAATTACCAAAATGCCCCTTAAGAAATTACCAAAATGCCTTTGAATGCCATGTCATTGATCCATGTCATCCAATTTAGGCTAATAAGAACATTTCCTTAATAATTAAGCAAATTATCTTGGCCATCCATCACAAGCACATCCTAGCCATCTATTGTGCCATGTCACCTATTCAAGTGCCATGTCATTCTACAATTTCAAATTACGCCATTTCAATTCCACGTTATATTCTTTTCTATAATGCGTGGTGATTAATCTCGATGCCCCAAATTAGGGTTAGTCAAAATGGATATGTCGGAGATTCGAATCATCCCCGTTCCAAGAGCTCTCGTGACCATGTGGGAAAGTCTCGAGTCAAAGCATAAAGATTACGTGGAAAAGAGGATCGGATATCTTCCCGCACTCTTGTACATCGAGCCTTGTATCGCCATGATCAAAGCATTGTCCCATTTTTGGAACTCAAAGACATCCACTTTTGTGTTTGGTCGAAATGAGTTGACCCCTATAATTGAGGAGTACGATATTGCCATTGGTAGAGTCGGGTCTTTTGGTCTAGTCAGTCCTCCGATAGATATAGATCCTATAACTCTTTTGAGCCAATTCTTAGGAATCGATATTCTCCAAATCAAAGGCGTTCTTAGAGGAAATTCCAACGCGCTTTCTTTCACATTCTTAGAACAACATTTTTCTAGCTTGCCAAAAGAATCGGGTAATCAAATCCCTCGAGTTTTTCTCTTAGCCTTCTTTGGTTTTGTGGTTTTCCCATTCACCAAAAAGACCATGGATCCTTTGGTAGTTCACATTGTCAACCAAGTGTGTATGTTCAAAAGATTCTCCAATATGATCTTAGGCGAGACTTTCGTATCACTCAATAGGTTCAAACAAAACAAAAATGGTATCTTTAGAGCCCCAATAGGTTTACTCCAAATTTGGTTGGTCTCTCACCTCAAAGATTTTGGTTTGAGCTTGAAAATCATAGATGTGTCCAAAGATTGTCATCCTATCTCGTTTTTCCGAGAAAAGGAAAAAATCTTTCCCTTTTGGTCATTCTCAACTTGGTTTAGTTTTTTCAAGAACCTTGTTCCAAATCAAATCCAATGGCATGTTCGTTGGTTTGGAAATCCCGAGGTGCGCCTTAATAACGGATCCGACAACCCAATCCCACTCTTGGGTCTTACGGGGTCTACGTCATATTACCCTTTTAGGGTGATCCGTCAATATCGCGCGCTTCAAAAGATTCCACCATTCCTCAAGCTGGGGTTATATCATTTTGACTATCGCAAAGATGTCATCCAAAAGGACCAAATGACGGACGTGAAGGAAATGGTCAAATCTATCATTGATATGTGGTACAAATGCCGCCCAGAGCCGATTATCATTACCGATGAGTCGGAATTGGAAGGAGAAATGAAGATACATCACGCATTGCCGGAGTACATACACCGTCGTATCGAGCCCGAGCTTAAAGTGGACCTTCCTAATGTTCCCGAGAAGCCAACTCAACAACAAGCTATAGCCGCAAGAGCTCTTAGAGAAAAGGATGAGGCTTTAGCCGAGGTTGAACGTTTGACCCAAGAAAACAAACGAATTCGCCTCGCATCTAAAGAAGATTCATTAGGATTTGGGCTATATTCCATGAGGAAGTCTCCTTTCATGTAATTTTCCTTTTATAGATTTGATGTATAGGGTTTCCTTTTTACTCATTTTAGTAATGATGTAATAGGATTCTCTTCTTGTCTTTAGTTTGATCTATAGGGATTGTATTTCACAAATTTTGTTGTTAATAGTGAAATTTCCCTTTGTGTGTGTTTTTTTTTCCGAGATTCCAATGGAATATAGATGGGGCATCTTGATTAATCATCGCGTGTTACCCCGTTAATTATATAATTTCTTGGGAAGAAATTATGATAAGAGATTATTCACGTGATATTGGGATCATGAGAATATTTCTTATCTCTATTTCATCTAAAGAAAATATAAAATTAAAGGGTTTTATATTTTCGTCTTAATTCATTTTCCGTATACTAATTTGATTTCTGTTTTTTACAGAGAGTATTAAAATACGGCTGAATCGCGCTTTATTATACGCACCCGTCGCCAAGTAAGGATGGAAAACGAAGACACTCGTACCCGCGTTATTACCATCGAGAATCAAATGGCACAAATGATGGCGCTCTTAACTGATCTTGCAAATCAAGTAAAGAACTTCACGCCTGTAACTCCTGCTGCTGCTGCTTCTACTCCTAATGCGCCTACTAATGCGCCGGTGATAGATCCTGTTGACAAAGGACCTGTTGAAGAGGTCCCCGTTAATGCCATTCCTACCGTCATTGATTTGGAAGCTCCATCTAAGGAGTCGCCTGTCGCTCATATGGATGAAGAGAGCGCGAGACGTCTTGCAAAATTGGAGGAACGCCTGTGCATGTTGCAAGGTTATCAACTCCAAGGTTTTGATAAGTTGTCGCCTTTTACAAAGGTGAAAGTCCCTGATTTTTACAAGGAGCCCGAGTTTTCAAGGAAGTACGATGGAACTGGGTGTCCTAAAACCCACTTGAAGTATTACTTGAGCAAGATGGCTCGTTATTCCGATAACACCCCCTTGTTGATCAACAATTTTCAAGATAGCTTGGCTGATTCCGCCTTAACTTGGTTCATCGAATTGGATTTGGAGAAAATTTGCACCTGGGAAGATCTTGCAGATGAATTCCTTCAGCAATACAAGTTTAATACCGAAATTGCTCCAACCCGTGAAGAGCTGGTCCGGGTTGACAAAAGGAGGAATGAAACTTTTAGAGCATATGCCCAAAGGTGGAGAACTATGGCATCTCAAGTCAAACCTCCGTTGTCCGAGAAAGAAATCATGCAGTTGTTTCTTCGAGCTTTACCTCGAGAATACTTCGATAAGATGTTTAATAACACTTGCATTAATTTTCCCGCAATGGTAGAATTGGGAGAACGTATCGAAGGAATCATGCGAGATGGTCGATTGTCCGAGACGACGACTCGCAGATTTACCTTAAAGAAGGATAAGGAGCCAATGGTGGAAGTTGCCTATATTCAAAATCCTAATGCTCAAAAGCCATTAAACGCACCAGTTCAAAGGTCCGTTGTGGAAACAGGGGGTTCTTCCCGGAATTTTGACCGAAAAGGAAAAGCTCTGCAAAGACAATTCACTCCGTTACCAAGACCTATGTCTCAGTTGCTGCCGATGTTGATTGAACAAAGACTCGTAGCAAAAGAAATCCCGAGAGACAACCCACCAAAGTTTGCTGGGTTTGATTTGGCAAAATCTTGTGTATATCACATGGGCGAGAAGGGCCATGATGTGAACAATTGTTACACTCTCAAGGTCAAGATTCAGAACCTGTTGGATAAGAAGATCTTGTCGTTTAAAGATGCCACGCCAAATGTTCAGCAAAATCCGCTCCCTAATCATACCGAAGCTGTTAATGTGATATTTGGAGACGAGAATGAGAAGTCTTTCTTGTTCGATGTGACGAAGTTGGAAGAGCTATTGACTATAGCTAGAGATCAACCGAAAGAAGGAAATGTATCCCGGGAGGAGAAAATGTATTGCTTAGCCAAGATGGCTGCTTTAGGCATAATTCAGCCTCTTCAAGGAAGGAAGCCCGAAGAGTCCATCGAGACCGCTGTAATTGATTTGTCGTCCGAGAAATTCTCATTCAAGTTCGCAAGTGAAGCCTCATGCTCTAAGCCAAAAGATGATGGATACGAGCCAGATGTTGATGAACCTTGGATTGACACATATTCCGATAGTGATTCGGAATGTGAGAGTAAGAATGCCTGTCGAGATCGTGAATTTATGAAGAAGGCTATCGAGAAAGGTGAAATTGTTGATACCCTCGGACAGCCGAGTGGTAAATATGACTTTATAGTCAAATACACGCCACCTCCAAGTTTCTTCGTTGACTTAAGGGATATCGTTCCCGATGGATGGGAAGGCATGGATGATGAAAGCATACCCGCCAATGAAGACAAGGAGTATGTTTCCCACACAGATTCTGATCTTGGGGTTTAGAAGGACTCATTGGGATCGCGAATTTGTAATGACCGCTTGTGAGCGTGATGAAGTGGTTGATACTCTAAGGCAACCAAGTAGGAAGTATGACACTTTTGTCAAATGTTTACCTCCGCCAAGTTTCTTTATTGATTTGAAAGACATTGTTCCGACTGGATGGAGCAATGACGAAGATAATAGAGAAGTTCTTTCCGATGCTGATTCGGAATTCGAATGCCATACCTCCCATTGGGATCGGGAGTTCGTTAGGAAAGCGATTGAAAAAGGCGAAATTGTTGACACTCTCGGGCAGCCAAGTGGAAAATATGATTTCATGGTAAAATACTCTCCTCCTCCAAGCGCTTTTATCGACCCTAAGACTATCGTCCCGAGTGGATGGGGGTCCGAATTTGAAGATGATGGCATGGTAGCCATGATTGATCCTGTTGTGATTGAATTGAATGCAACTTGTGAAATCCAAGCGCATGTTGTGGAACCTGTGGTTATAGATCTAATGGCCGATGGCTTCGGAAATATAGAGATCTCTAATGAAGATATTGGGCCAGTTGTGATCGAGTTGCCACCGAAGAAGAATGAGAATTTGAAAGAAAGAATTCCTCCTGTTTATGATTCCAAGGCAGTTCCATGGAATTATGAGTCTAATGAGATAGACGCTGTTACTCGGTCAGGCCGATGTTTTCCATCTCGTGAAGGTGTCGAGAAAAAGGCTGTAACCGAAGAAGAGGCGGAACAACTCCTCAAAACTCTCAAAACGAGTGAATCAGAAGTGATCGAGCAGTTAAGGAAAATGCCGGCTCAAATCTCGTTACTTGAACTATTCAAGTCTTCCGAGAAACATAGAAATGCTCTCTTAAAGGTTCTTAATGAAGTACATGTACCCGAGACAATTGGAGAGGTACAGTTGGAAGAGTTTGTAGGTGCTATCCTTCTTAAGGATCAAATTTCTTTCTCCGAAAAGGATTTGCCGCCGGAAGGGCGAGCACACTCTAAAGCATTATACATCTCTGTTCAGCACTTTGATACAAGGATATCAAGAGTACTTATTGATAATGGTTCAGCTCTCAATATCTGTCCGTTATCAACTTTGCGCCGTCTAGGTGTGGGTATGGATAATGTTCGTCCTTCTAAAACTCCAGTCAGGGCTTTTGATGGCATGAAAAAAGAGGCTCTTGGAGAAATTGACTTACAACTGATGATTGGTCCAGTTATGTTCGCTCAGAAATTTCAAGTGCTCGATATCCCAAGTAACTTCAGTTTGTTATTGGGACGACCTTGGATTCATGCTGCGGGAGTTATACCCTCAAGTCTACATCAGATGATTCGCTTTGTCGTCTGTGGCAAGATTATAACTGTCCATTGCGAGAAGGATACCGAAACTTTCAACAATACTGCAATTCCTTATGTAGAGCCAGAAGTAAAAGGAGAATCAAGTTACTATTCATTTGAGTTAGTGTCAGTATCTCACGTGCCCGCGGGCACTGTTGTGAGAAAGCCTCACTATTCAAAGGCGGCCCTTATGTCTAGCAAAGTGTTGATCGAGTATGGATTCACTATTGGCAAAGGATTGGGAAAGCTGTCCCAAGGTATTCTCACACCCATTGAGGTGACTAAGAGAAAGAAGCGAGAAGGCTTAGGTTACCAAGGCGATCAACAAGATCAAGGTGATCAGAAAGGCCCGAGCATTAAAGAAAAGAGTTACCGACGTTTACTCCCCCCTCCGTTGAAAGATTTCTTCCTTGGACCGTCAAAGTTCCTTCAAGATGAAGAAGCAGACATTTATGATATCGTCGACTTATTTGAAGAGAGTTCTGTGGGTGCCATTTCCGAGAGCTTCGAGGATGATCCACCTACCAATCCCGCTGTGTAAGGGATGTCTCCATGTTTTACTTCGTTTTCAGTTGTAATCCATTTAATTCTCCCCTGCGAGGGAATTCCATTTGTTCATTTCATTTGTTTCGTTCATTTCAAGTGTTGTAATAATTCGGATCACGAGCTTCGGATCAAAAACACTATATAGCATTCGTTTTCAATTCAATAAAAAGCATATGCATGTTTTGTTAATAGACGTGCGAAAGTATACCAAACCAGCCCTATGATGATGCTTTGAGGCCTGGACTTTTGCACGATCTATAGTTTTCAAAATAATTCTTTGGAACAAGGATGTCCAATGATATGAGGACGAGTTCCCCATGAAATTTTCGAAAATTTAGAATTCGAAAATTTGTTTTCATCACATCTTCATGCATTGCATTTCTTATTTTCATATACTAACCATTTTGCTTGTTACATCTCAGGCATGACACTTTGCATAACCATAATAGTCATATGCATGGCTTGGATTCATGTCCAAAAAACTCATATGAATCTGATTATTTCGATCTCGAAAATGAAGAGGATTCCCAGGTTATTAAAAGAGAATGGATCCGACATGAAGAATCCGCACCTCCTACAGAAGAACGAACTGTCGTTATAAATTTGGGCGATTCAGAAAATCCCAAAGAAACAAAAATTGGAGCAAGTCTCTCTCAAACAGATGCTGATCGACTGATCGAACTATTGAAGGAGTATCAGGATGTCTTTGCTTGGTCTTATGCTGACATGCCGGGTCTGGACCCCAACATTGTAGAACACACGTTGCCTCTTGATCCTGCCATTCCACCTAAGAAACAGAAGCTTAGGAGGACGAAGCCAGAATTATCCAAGAAGATTGAGGAAGAAGTCATGAAATTGTTAAAAGTTGATTTCATTGAAGTCACTCATTATGCTGATTGGATTGCAAATGTCGTCCCAGTCATGAAGAAAGATGGGCGAGTTCGGGTATGTGTCGATTACCGCGACTTGAACAAAGCAAGTCCCAAAGATGACTTCCCATTACCACATATTGACGTCCTGGTCGACAGCACCGCAGGATTCGAATTATTTTCTTTCATGGATGGTTTCTCTGGTTATAACCAAATCCGAATGAAGGAAGAAGATAAGACTAAAACATCTTTCATCACCCCATGGGGAACATTCTGTTACAAGGTTATGCCCTTCGGCTTGAAGAACGCAGGGGCAACTTACCAAAGAGCCATGGTGACATTATTCCATGACATGATGCATAAGGAGATTGAAGTTTACGTCGATGACATGATCGCTAAATCGCGAAAAGGTGAAGACCACATTGAAGTTTTGAAGAAACTGTTTGATCGACTTAGAAAATTCAAGCTAAGGCTTAACCCCGCTAAATGCATTTTTGGGGCAAAGTCTGGAAAGCTCCTTGGATTTATGGTTAGTAACAAAGGCATCGAGATTGATCCCTCGAAAGTGAAGGCCATTTGTGATTTGAAACCTCCTTCTACTGTTAAGGAAGTTCGAAGTTTGTTGGGAAGATTGAATTATGTTGCAAGATTCATTTCCCAGTTATCAGAAACAGCCAAACCATTCTTCAAGCTGTTGAAAAAGAATGCCAAAGTTGAATGGAACGAAGATTGTCAAAAATCCTTTCAACAATTGAAGTAATATCTTTCACAGGCACCAGTTTTGGTACCGCCCACTCCGGGTATACCTTTGATTTTGTACCTCACCATTCATGATGAGTCTTTAGGAGCTATGTTAGCGCAGAAGAGATCAGAGGATGGAAAGGAATGCGCTATTTACTACCTCAGCAAAAAATTCACTTTTGGTGAAGCTCGATACCTAGAAGTTGAGAAAATATGTGTAGCCTTAATTTGGGTATTACACAGATTACGGCAATACACTCTTCACCATCGTATCCTACTTGTGAATGAAAACGATCCTATCAAGTATCTTTTGGAAAAGCCTGCACTGGTTGGAAGGCTTGCCAAATGGCAAATATTACTCTCTGAGTTTGATATTCAGAGCATGTCTCAGAAGTCCGTCAAAGGTCGAGCCATAGCTGATATGTTGGCTGAAAATCCCTTAAAGTCAAATGATTGGGATGAAATTGATGAAAGGATTTATCTGGTGTCACAAGACAAGTGGGTTATGTATTTTGATGGAGCCGTTAACCTATCCGGTTCAGGTACTGGAGCAGTCCTGATATCCCCAACGGGTCAACATTATCCAGTAGCTGCAAAGTTGGTATTTCCTTGTACCAATAACATTTCAGAATATGAAGCTTGCATCCTCGGTCTTCAATTAGCCATCGATATGAAGATTAAGAGATTACAAGTTTATGGCGATTCCGCACTTATCATCCTCCAAACAGGAGGTGAATGGCAAACTCGTGATTCGAAACTGATTCCTTATCATGAGTATCTTAAAGACTTGATGGAAGAATTCGAAGAGATCTCATTCGATTATTTGCCAAGATCTCAGAATCAATTTGCTGATGCTTTGGCGACATTATCTTCAATGTTACAAGTAACTGATGGATTGAACGTTGATCCTTTGCAAATCGACGTTTTAAAGGAGCCTGCATATTGCATGGTTATAGAAGAAGAACTCGATGGTCAACCATGGTACTATGACATCATGAATTACCTTCGAGAAGGAAAATTCCCTCAAGGAAGTCAAGCTATGGATCGGAAATACTTGACTAAATTAGCTTCCAAATTCTTTCTTAGTGGAGGTGCTTTGTACAAGAGATCTTTTGATTCGGTCCTGCTGAAGTGCGTAGACACCAAAGAGGCCAATTTATTAATGAAGGAGATACATGAAGGAGAATGTGGTCCTCATATGAATGGCCATCTTCTAGCAAGGAAGATCATGAGGCTAGGTTATTATTGGTTAACCATGGAAGCCGATTGCATTCAACATGTCAGATGTTGTTATCAATGTCAAATTTATGGGAACAAAATTAATGCTCCCCCAAATGAATTACATCAAATGTCCGAGGCATGGCCTTTCTCAATGTGGGGGATTGACATTATCGGACCAATTAATCCTAAGGCGTCAAATGGACACCGCTTCATTCTAGTGGCTATTGATTACTTCACCAAATGGATCGAAGCCAATTCTTATGCTCACGTCACTGCAAGAAGTGTGGCAAAATTTATTCGTCGAGACATTATTGCTCGATACGGGGTTCCCGAAGCAATTATCACGGATAATGGGTCAAACCTGAATAACAAAGTAGTGGATGAGCTACTCAATAAGTTTCACATTCGCCACTTGAATTCTTCTCCTTACCGCCCACAAATGAATGGAGCTGTTGAGGCGGCAAACAAAAATATAAAGAAGATTTTGTCCAAGACGGCAGAGAATTACCGAGATTGGCATGATCGGTTGCCGTATGCGTTAATGGCTTATCGAACTTCTATTCGTACTTCGACTGGGGCAACACCATTCTCATTGGTATATGGGATGGAAGCAGTTTTACCTGTGGAAGTAGAAATTCCTTCATTAAGAGTACTTTTGCAAATAAAGCTTTCCGAAGCAGAATGGATTCAACAGAGATTTGAACAGCTTAATATGATTGACGAAAAAAGGGTAAAAGCCCTATGCCATGGACAAAGCTATCAAAAGCGAGTGGCTAAGTCATTCAACCGTAAGGTTCAACCCAGGCATTTTGAGATCAATGATCTGGTTTTGAGGAAAGTCTTACCCATTATTCCAGATCGTGGAAAGTTCACTCCCAATTATGAAGGGCCGTATGTCATCAAGAAAGTGTTGCCTGGTGGAGCATTAATTCTTGTAGAAATGGATGGCCGAGAGTTGCCAAAACCTGTGAATGCTGATGCTGTCAAGAAATATTTTCCCTGAATAAAAAGTTTCGAGTTGCTTTGGACTGAATCCAAGTCTCTTTAAGAACATTTGCATCATGCATTTCATGCATACATGGCATTTTTGCATATTTGTTCATTTTGTAGGTACTCAACTGTTCCCCAGGGAAGCTATTCCAAACCTCAAGGAGTCAAGCCCAAGGAAGTTGCTACATCAAATCAATTTTCTCCCTAGAATTTAGGAAGTAGATCCTATGTGTGAAAACCTTTTTCTGTCCAAAAGGTTTTTCAAGTTTGAAATAAAAATCCCCAGAGGAATCAAAAAATCAAATGTTTTGATTTATCAAAACTCCTCATAGACAGGAGATTTAACCAGATGATCCTTTGGAAAAACAAAAAGAGGATTTCTCAAAAATGCCAAATGGAAATGCCTAGGATGATAAAAGGCAAACCTTTGATTAAACACGTCCCTATACTCATTTTGAGAGAATTGAGCGAAAAACCATGTCGTAGGA